>JARHVA010006285.1:57500-460000 GCA_037957365.1 Torreya grandis
TACATCTTTGACAAATGTTGGTAACCCAATGATATAAAATAATAAATTTATCCCAATTTAATCTCCTACTTCTTAATGCAAAACTTCTATGTGGTCATGCTCCAACACACACATGCATAGAAACTCATAGTGTCCTGACTTGTACAAATACACACTAATGAGTTGATAGAGAGTGGTGAAGGCCACTAATTTATTATTTTCATACATAATAAACTCACTAGGGGACATACCTAATGTAATAAAATATAAACTTTTGGTTAGTTCTTCAGGAACATAATCCACATTCTACAATTGGGAATCTAGTAAGACATCCTCTAGTTTATGTATGTCATCCCCTAAGGTAATTTCAAATAAATGATCACATAATTTTATTCTATATGATAGATAATATGAAATTAAACTATTGAAATATAATTATCTAGCTATAATTTATTCCATATAAAACATGATTGTTCACAATATACTTCAGCGCTTTAGGGTTCATGAAAAACACAAAAAATGTGTCAAGTGTTACAAAAAAATGTTTGAAGCACATAGACCATTGTGAGTGCTTTCCACTCCATCATCATGTATTTTTATACATTTGGGTTAATCTTACACCTATAAAATAAATAAAATGAGACCCTATCATCCCTTGCATATGTTAAAATGGTGTTCAAATTCATTCTTGATGCATCAACATAGACATGAAATAAATTATTTGAGTCTATAAATTATCTAATTGAGTAACTTTCATGTTTTTCCTTCAAGGTTTAAAATTCTTACCAGTTTTGTGGGTAAATGTTTGTAATGACAATGCATTTTTTTCATAGTTCCTGATGAACTTGTGATAGTCAATTATATGACCTAAAAATGTGTGCATACCCTTTTGTGTGGTTGGTGACTACAACTAAAAATTAAAAACTATATTGGATAGATATAAAATCATTCTCTCTTTATAAAATATATGACCAATTTGTGTTCTATAAGGTATCCCAAAGATACATTTCTTCAAACTAAGTGAGATTTATAGCTATCAAAATTGCTCAAACATCAAGTCCAAGTTTTTATGGTTGTCTTTCACCAATGCATATAATATATAGTCATTAATATAAACTTAGATAGAGTGATGGATGAAGTATTTTGATTCACCCATAATGATTCGCTAGAGAACAACTAACACATTATTCAAGCCATTCTATCTCAAATGTCACATTTTTATTTTCTTCTTCCTCAATATAAATTTGATGATTCCTAGAGAACCCAATAATGAAAGTAAATATTTCACAACCCACCACTCCTTGCATGATTTTTTTGGCAAATGGAGTTAGAAATGGGTCATTAAAACATGTAACATTAAGTTGCTAAAATTTAATCCATATCTGAATGTACCCTTTATTTTTATGTTTATTAACATGAGGCTTACCCATTGAAATTATTCAAATAGGTAGATTATGAAAGAAAATAACATGATGTCTATTTCCTTTTTCTATTTTTCTCATAGATTAGGATTCATCATGTTTAGTCTCTTCTTCACAATTCCTATGCCATCAAAGAGATTAATTTTCATTTTTTCTAAATAGGGATGTATGCCTTTCATCTTATTTTTACGACACCAAAAAATGCCTTAATACTCATGTAATAAATCGATAATATTTTCTAGTTCTTATTAGACTAGTATTCTACCACAATTATGATATTTGTTTTATCTTCCTCTCCAACAATTAACAGTATTATTTTAATGGGATAAAGATAATACTTGTGTTTCTCTCATTTTTCATCCACTACTTCACACCTCCCATATGGAGTTTTTTTATTTCAAGTTATTTCATGCATCCTTTAGTGATATTTCATCAACCTTGTAAACTATTTTCTCTTTATTAAACTTGTAATGATAAATAAATTCCAAGAAAACCTCCTCATATTATTTTATAGAATCATTTTTAAGAATACATTGATCAAATATCTTGGTCAATGTAATGCCCATATCATTATGTAATTCTCATATACACTCTTCTATTATATCAGTATCCTCCATGATGACACAACACATATGCTATATAGATTTAGTAAGACTAAATTTCATGAAGAAAAGGAGAAATTATTGATAAATTCATGTTTTACTTCCTCCTAGTTAGTTATTTCCTTCTTCATTCATAAATAATGTACCAATAATGGGCTTGGGTCTTTAGGGTTCCATTGAAGGCATGAAGCAATAGCTAAACAAGAATTCAATACACACTTCTCATCGAGACCTCTTATAAAACACAAGTGTATTTCTTCATATTTGAATTTACAATGTAAATAGGTAGGCTACACTGAGGTTTCTATGCTCCAAATGAGTAACCCAATCTAGTAGAATGGGTTTGTGTATTTTCAACTAATGCATAGTTTTACTCAAGGTATACATGAAGACACTTAATTATTGTCTCTCCATTTAGACATAATATTCACTAGCATTCAAAAAGGCTTGAAATTATAAAATCACTCATATAGTGGAAAGGAAAAAAATAATTTATTGAGTCAAAACACTTAATTCATTCTATAAGTAGCATATATAACCTAAAACATGGATTTAATTCAAACTAGCCTTTCCCTATATGTTCCTACGTATTTCTTTCACCATATATGGTCTATAAATTAAATTATGGTGTCTCAATTATAACCCATTACTTCATAGGATTCATGTACCCATCGATCATAGGTGATATTGGTTCTATTGAAAATAGCTCATTTGGATCATCCAAACTCAAAATATATTCACTATCAGCATAAAAGCGATCAACACATTTCATAGTGATGTTGTAGATATATTTTACTTCATCTCCAATATCTACATTTTCAACATAGGTTTATACATAGTTTTTGTTAGTAGAAATAATTACACATTGTTCCTTGATCACAAATGTCATGTATCACATTTTGAAGTGCATGTTTGAATTATTTTCATAGAACCAGGGTCAACCAAGTAATGTTGGATAGTTGTTATCCTTAAATAACTCAATTAACTCAAATTATATAATAAAATTCACTCCCAATATGTTTACACAATAATTATTTAGGATTCCCAAAGGATGCATGTAGGATTTATTTTCTATGAATAAAATATGAGGTGAAGGCATCATTGTAAGTCTTATAATATTGCACCAAAATTCCTATGTGATAATTTTGACCTTGAATCCCATGTTTATTAGAATATTTCACACTGACTAACCATCTATTATTGTGTTAATTTAAAACCCTAAATCATAACTAGTGTTTTTTATATTTTTTACTTCATGTTCTCTTACTAGTTATGGTACGAGTACTTTAATTATCCCTATTCCTCATTATTGAAAACATTTATTTACCATGGATAACATTCCTTATGAGTGAAATAGGGTATCATATCATAAATTTAAATTTTTTCCTCCAATTTTAGATCAAATCCACAACCTCTTACAATATATACTTATATTGAAACCAATTAGGGTAGTTTTTATGTGTATTTTATGCATACCCTCTGAGTAATTTAATGGGATAATATCAATCTCATTTTAGGAATATCAATTAAAATCTAGGGTACGAGTTGCGGTATCAGGATCTCCTACGTATCCTAATTTGGATAGCTCTTTGTGTGACACATATACTACATTAGAGGAAATAAATTTTGTGTTCAATTATTTATAATATATTTGAATCCCCCATTTCTCCAAGAAGTTTTTATAAGGTTTAAATGACATATCTATCAAAATTAAGGATATCCAATTTGAGATTATAGAATAACTCATAGGCCATGTTACATGCATGAACCCAAATGGAAGGAAGTTTCATAAAACCAATAGACATGATAAGGATGAAATCAATAAAATTATAAGAGAGGGATATGGATTAATTCATTTCTAGCATGGTTATCTTAGATACTCCATCCATCTCCCCTTCAATTATGTGGCCAAATAGGTTATGAAATTAATGACACTTTATGGTAGGTATAATTATGTTTAAAATTTTCTTTTTGTTTTTTAAATATATTTAGACATAATTTCTTGGTTATCATTCCCTACTAAATTCTTTTTTCACTAGAATTTTTAGTTTTAGAGTCAGAAAATGGAAAGGGGTTTTTTGTTCCACCAAGTTATGATTTTTCTTCTATGGATGTATACAAAATATGATAAAATAAGTATGGATAATTTTATATATGTGTAATATGTAAATCTTTTTAACATTAAATAAACCTCCAATTAGCTTCAAATATCATAGAGAAATAAGGTATCTCAAATTAAAAATTGGGAAGAACCTAATAAATTGATGGGAAAATAGTCTAGTGTTGATGAAGTTGACACTAGGAATAATAAATATGGAATTTATGATTTTTTTTATGGCCTTGAACTTATCAAGATTAGGAACCTTCCACCGTTAATGGAGATAAAGAACATGACAACAAAAAACTAAAAATCAAGGAAGATGAGTGAGAGAAAGAAGTGTTCAAGCAACATAATATCCTCAAATAAAATTGGGAGGAAATTAATATTCATATATATATATATATATATATATATATATATATATTATTACATGGTTTGAAAAATACCAATGTTTGATCAAAGATAACATTAAAAAATTCTTTAGCATCAAATAAGAAACCACTAACAAACACGATTTTCAAGAGATGATTTTTCATGTGAGAGGGTTGATAGATTGGAAGAGGAGAATATGTCTTTGAAGTAGAATATTAAAGCTTTGTTGGATATAGTATGACCACAATTATAATTTATCTTGCTAGTATGGAATTTCTTGTGAAACTTATCAAAAAAAAATTTGAAGGTGAAGGATTGTCTAAAAATTTAAGAATAAGAAAATAAATGTCCAAGGATAGAGAACAAAATCTAATCAATATGGAAAAAACTCTAAAATAAATGTTAGATAATTATAATGTATCCCTTAGAGGTTAAGATCTACTTTCTCCTAATATTTGTGTTGTTTGTTTGTAGTTTGTCTGCATTGACCTTGTTTTGATGTGGTTATGAGTTGGTTGTGTCCCAACCTTTGTTTTTATTTTATCTTGTTGACCATTCCTTTCTCTTTATTTTTTGTACTTTTATCTTGTAATGTGGATTTTGTATATAAGGATAGAGTCCCTTCAAAAAAATCCTCTTTACCATTAATAAAAAATATTGGAATCCCACTAATTCCATAGAAAAATATTCACAATGACACCTGAATTCTAAGTGTAGATAAAATAAAATAAGCATAAAAAGGGAGATAAGGGGTGATATAAAATGAGGAGGCTCTCAGACTTATTGAAGATATTGATACTTGCACAAGGAATTATGAATCTAACCATCATTTAATTATATCTATGTAATTTAGCTTAAACTGAAACTAAGACAGACATGGCAGGGAGTCTATGGGAAAATTATTAATGGATATAATATTATTAGTAAAACTTTATAAGATAAATTAGTATAGAATAATTATTATCAAAACATATCCATTTGTAATAATAGGTTTTAACATAGCCAATCAAAAAAGGTAGTATAATAATTTATTGAGGATTAATAAATCTACAAGAGTCAAGTAGAGTCCTTACCATTATCTAGAAAATTAATTCACATCTACCTCATCTATAGGAATAATTGATAAATTTTAACAAAGGTAAACATCAAATATCTTAAGAGCATTAAAATAAATTGTTTATAAATTCTCTTCCTTGATTTCTATTAAAATAAATTCATCTATTTACAATGTTTTTCAAAATATCTCTTATAAAATTCATGTTCTTATAAATAATTAATTTCAATCATAGTTTCCCCATGATTGATAAATGAATCTGCCTTAGAATTCCAAAAATTATGATAATGGATGACTATGGGTTGTTTCAACACCTATGAATTCGATGGGTTGTTTAGTGGTGATGACCATCAAATTTGACTTTATGTCCTTGAAGTGATATGGGTGTCTATTTTTAAAATTGGTATCCCTCATGTCCTTTTATATTACATCATTGACACATTATACCATTTCACATATCTCAGGCCTTGGCATTGGTCTTTTTAATTCAAACCCTTTTCTTTTAGTGAACATTTGGTGGTGATAAGTAGCATCCACTGATTAAGTTATGTACTTACATTATTGTGAATGGATATTTATGATGTGAAGACTTGTGATATCATTACACAAGGCATTATGTGATTTATTCATATACCCATAGTCCACCTTTACCAAAACTTCTTGTGATTGATTGTGAATTTGTGATTTAATGTGATGTGTGAACTTGGAAAGTTTTTATTTATTCACATCTTCACAAGTATTTGTAATTTTAAACTAATTTTTTAAGTAAAAAGGACATGAGTGCATGAAAAATTTATATGTGGCACTTCTAAAAGACTCAAATGTTTCATAACTCTACCCTTTTATAAATTTGACTACAAATTATTTGATGTTATGAATACATACCATATAGAATGATAGTGTTAAGTGACTACCTTCAAAATATGAAAATGTTTTCAATTTAATGAAATGAAGTAATGAAATCTAGTGGATAAGTCATTTTAGTATGTGCAACAATAAACTTGTAGTCAATTACAAAATATTCTAAAAAATAATTAAGCAAAAGGAAGTATAAAGTAAATTTAGATGGAATGTGATTGGGTATGATTAGGTGTGAATAGGCACAAATATTAAAAATATATCTTCAAAATTTGAAATAACCTAAAATTTAAATTTCAAAGGAAAAATGATAAATCTAATAGTTATAAAAATTCCCAAAGTGAACTTCCTTAGTCTTTGATTTAAAAATCATAGAATGATTAATCCATTAAGTCTTTCAATTAGCACACTTGAGCTCTTCATTCAAAGCACTTAATAAAAATATTAGAAGTTAAAAGTGAGAATAAAAGAATATTGATTTAATAAATTGATTCTAAATATTAATGGAGTATAGAAGATAAATAGTTATTCAACTTAAATTTTGATTAACATGCATTTGTTAAGAGAGATTCATTTATATTTAAATGGGGTCTCTATTCCAAAAGGAATGGGGTGTGTTGGCTACAAAAAATGGTGACTATGTTGGGAAAAAACTATCAAGTGTTGAGAACTTAGAGTTTTTGGTTTGACCTTAGATAAACTAGATATATCATGGTAGAAATTTTCACATTGTCAGAGAAAAATATGAAATTTACATCAGTTGCAACATAAAATGTACTGAGTTTTAATACCTCCAATAAGTCAACACGTGTAAATATTGATTAATATACCTCTACCATTTATAATTATGATATTACACAAGATATATTTCATGATTCTAACTTATGAAAGATGATTTATTTTATTCATTTTTTGGCTAGGGTAGAAGGCTTTGGAACTCTTCTATTGCTAGCTAGATGTGTATAGTCATGATAGAGATACCTTGTGCTCCACTCTAGGCCTTGATCCATTTATATATAGGAATCTATAACTCTAATTGAACATACCTAAATAAACCTTTTGTAAGGATAAAAATTTTAATTTTAATTTAATATACCTTTCACAAGATAACCTTCATGATTTAAACTTCTAAAAGGTGCTTCATTTTATTCATTGTTGTCTAGGGTGGAAGGTTTTATGCCTTGATACATTACCATATAAGAATCCATATATCTAATGTATATTACCTAAATCACACTTTTATAAGGATAAAATTTTTAATTTTAATTTGATATTCATATTTTGCTTTCAATTTTGAACTTTTTATTCACTTCAAGAGGGTTGGAAACTAGTATAGCCAAGGTAAAAGGATTCATTCATAATAAAATTTATTATCATGTGGGACTTACTTTTTGTTGTCTAATATACCTCAAGGTAACTCTTTTATACATAAAAATAATTCTAAATTCATATATTGATCATTAAAATAAATATCCCAGTTTGTCCTAAGGATGTAAATGGTCTAGAAGGGCATTTGGGTATCTAAGATAAATTGACACCTTCCAAAATTTTGATTATTTTTACTGTATCCCTTTATTAGTGAACAAATTTAAAATTATTTTTTGGGCTCAAAACCATTAAAGACATGAAATGATAGCCAAATTATAATTTAATACACAATTTTCATTAAGACCTCTTCTAAAACACAAATATATTTCTTCATATTTGAATTTACAATGTAATTTGGTAGGCTACACTGAGGTTTCTATACTCTAAATGAGTAACTCAAGTTGGTAGGTTGGGTTTGTGTATTTTCCAATAATGCATAGTTATACTCAAGGTATACAGGAAGGCACTTAAATATTGTTTCTCCATTTGGACATAATATTCATTATCATTCAAAAAGGCTTAAAATTATCAAATACTTCATATTGTGGAAAGGAAAAAAAATCCTTTATTGATTCAGAACACTTAATTCATTCTATAAGTAGCATATATAATGTATAACATGGATTTCAATTCAAACTAGCCTTTCCCTTTATGTTCTTATGTTTTTCTTACACCATTTATGGTATTGAAATTGAATTATGGTGTCTTTATTATAACCCATTACTTCATAGGATTCATGTACCCATCAATCACATGTGATATTTTTTCTATTGAAAATAGCTCATTTGGATCATCCAAACTCAAAATATATTCACTATCAGCATCCAAGTGATTGACACATTTCATAGTGATGTTGTAAATATATTTTACTTCATCTTCAATATCTACACTTTCAACATAGGCTTATACATAGTTTTTATTAGTAGAAATAATTACACATTGTTCCTTAATCACAAATATCATGTATCACATTTTAAAGTGCATGTTTGAATTATTTCATTAGAACTAGGGTCATCCAAGTAATGTTGGATAGTTTTTATCCTTAAATAACTCAATGAACTCAAATTCTATAATAAAATTCACTCCCAATATTTTTACAAAATAATTATTTAGGATTCAAAAAATATGCATGTAGGATTTATTTTCCATGAATAAAAGATGAGGTGAAGGGATCATTGTAAGTCATATAATATTGCACCAAGATTCCTATGTGATAATTTTGACCTTGAATCCCATGTTTATTAGAATATTTCACATTGACTAACCATCTATTATTGTTTTAATGTGAAACCCTAAATCATAAATAGTGTTTTTTATATTTTTTACTTCATGTTCTCTTACTAGTTATTGTATGATTAATTTAATTATCCCTATCACTCATTATTGAAAACATTTATTTATCATGGATAACATTCCTTATGAGTGAAATAGGGTATTATATCATAAATTTAAATTTTTTCCTCCAATTCCTATATTTTTTTGGAGTGCTTCCCTTTCCTTGCCTTCCAAATAATGAACATGTTGGAGCTCACTTTGTAGGTCATAGATCAAATCCAAAGCCTCTTACAATATATACTTTTGTTGAAACCAATTAGGGTAGTTTTTATGTGTATTTTATGCACACCCTCTGGGTAATTTAATGGGATAATATCCCTCTCATTTTAGGAATATATATTAAAATTTAGGGCATGAGTTGTAGTATTGGGATGTCCTACGTATCCTAATTTGGATAATTATGTGTGTAACATATATACTACATTAGAGGAAATAAATCTTGTGTTTAATTATTTATAATATATTTTAATCCCCCGTGTCCCTTAGAAGTTTTTAGAAGGGTGGAATGACATATCTATCAAAATTAAGGAGATCCAATTTGAGATTATAGAATAACTCATAGGCCATGTTACAAGCATGAACCCAAATGGAAGGAAGTTTCATAAAACCAATAGAGATGATAAGGATGAAATCAAAAAAATTCTAAGAGAGGGATATGAATTAATTCATATCCAACATGGTTATCTTAGATACTCCATCTGTCTCCCCTTCAATTATGTGGCCAAATAGGCTATGAAATTTATAACACTTGATGGTAGGTAGAATTATGTTCAAACTTTTATTTAAAAAAATATATATTCAGACATCATTTCTTAGTTATCATTCCCTACTACATTCTCTATTCACTAGAGTTTTTAGTTTTGGATTCAAAATGGAAAGGGAGGCTTTTGCTCCATCGAGCTATGATTTTTCTCTTGTGGATGTATGTAAAATCTGATCAAATGAGTATGTATCATTTTCCCTATGTGGAATATGTAGAGCATTCAAACATTAAATAAACCTTCAAGTAGCTTTAGAGATAATAGATAAACAAGGCATCTCAAAATTAAAATGTGGAAGGACATAATAAATTGATTGGATAATAGTCTAGTATTGAGGAAGTTGACACTAGGACTAATAAATATGGAATTGATGAGGTTATTTAGGGCCTTAACCTTCTCAAGATTAGAAACCTTCCACAATCAATAGAGATAAATAACATGACAAAAAAATAAAACTCAAGGGAGATGAGTGAGAGAAATAAGTGGTCAAGTATCATAATAGCCTCAAATAAATTTGGGAGGAAATTAATATTCATATTGCTTTTATTGCATGGTTTTCAAATATCAATTTGTGATCAAAGATAACGTTAAAAAATGCTTTGGTATAAAAGAATAAACCACTAACAAACATGATTTTCAAGAAATTATTTTCCATGTGAGAGGGTTGGAAGCGAGGGTTGATAGATTGGAAGAGGAGAATATGTCTCTGAAGTATAATATCAAAACATTGGTTGGATATAGTATGGCCGTGGTTAGAGATTTTCTTGCTAGTATGGGAACTCTTATTAAACTTATCAAAAAGAATTTTAAGGGTGAAGTATTGTCTAAAAATTTAAGAATAGGAAAATAAATGTCCAAGGATAGATTGAAAAATCAAATAAATATGGAAAAAACCCTAAAATAAATGTTAGATAATTAGATTGTATCCTTTAGATGGTAATATCTACTTGCTCCTAATGTTTGTGTTGTTTGTTTGTAGTTTGTCTTCATTGACCTTATTTTGATGTGGTTATGAGTTGGTTGTCTTATCCTTTGCTTTTATTTTATATTTTTGACCATTCCTTTCTCTTTATTTTTGGTACTTTTGTCTTGGAATGTGGCTTTTGTATATAAGGGTAGAGTCCCTTTCAAAAAAAATCCTCTTCACCCTTAATAAAAAATATTAGAATCCCACTAATTCCATAGAAATTATTCACAATGACACCTAAATTCTAAGTGTAGATCAAATAAAATAAACATAAAAAGGGAGATAAGGGTGATATAAAATGAGGAGGCTCTTAGACTTATTGAAGATATTGATACTTGCATGAGGAATTATGAATCTAACCAACATTTAATTATATTTACGTAATTTAGCTTAAACTAAAACTAAGATAGACATGGAAGGGAGTCTATGGGAAAGTTCTTAATGGATATAATATTATTAATAAAAATTTATAAGATAAACTAGTACATAATAATTATTATCAAAACACATCCATCTGTAATAATAGGTTTTAACATAGCCAATAAAAAAAGATAGTCTAGTAATTTAATGAGGTTTAATAAATCCACAGGAGTCAAGTAGAGTCCATACCATTATCTAGAAAATTAATTCACATATACCTCATCTATAGGAATAATTTATAAATTTTAACAAAGGTAAACATAAAATATCTTAAGAGCATTAAAATAAATTGTTTATAAATTCTCTTCCTTGATTTCTACTAAAATAAATTCATCTATTTACAATGTTTTTCAAAATATCTCTTATACAAGTCATAGTATTATAAAGAATTCATTTCAAGAATATTTTCCCCATTATTGATAAATGAATCCCCCTTATAATGCCATAAATTTTGATAGTGGATGACTATGGGTTGTTTCAACACCTATAAATTCAATGGGTTGTCTAGTGGTGATGACCATCAAATTTGACTCTATGTCCTTGGAGTGACATGGGTGTCTATTTGTACAATTGGTATCCGTCATGTCTTTGTTCATTACATACTTGAGACATTGTACCATTTTACATAGCTGAGGCCTTGTCATTGGTATTTTTCATTCAAACCCCTTTCTTTTTGTGAATATTGTGGTGGTGATAAGTAGCATCCATTGATTAAGTCATGTACTTACATTGTTGTGAATGGATATTTATGGTGTGAAGACTTGTGAGATCATTCCACAAGGCATTATGTGATTTCTTCATATCCCCATAGTCTACCTTTACCAAATCTTCTTGTGACTGATTTTGAATTTATGATATAATGTGATGTCTAAACATGGAAAATTTTGATTTCTTCACATCTTCATAATTATTTGTAATTTTAAACTTGGTTTTTAAGTCAATAGTACATGAGATAATGAAAACTTGATATGTGGCACTTCTAAAAGTCTCAAATGTTTCACAACTCTTCCCTTTTATAAAATTTACTATGAATAATTTGATGCTATGAATACATACCATATAGACTGATAGTGTTGAGTGACTACCTTCAAAATATGAAAATGTTTTCAAAATAATGAAATTAAGTATGAAATATTATGGATAAGTCATTTTAGTATGTGAAAAAATAAACTTGTAGTCAATTAGAAAATATTCTAAGAAATAATTAAGCAAAAGGAAGTATAAAGTAAATTTTGATGAAATGTGATTGGGTGTGATTAGGTGTGAATAAGCACAAAATATTAAAAATATATCTTCAAACTTTGAAATAAGCTAAAATTTAAATTTCTAAGAAAAAATGATAAATCTAATAGTTATAAAAGTTCCCAAAGTGACCTTCTGCAGTCTTTGATTTCAAAATCATAAAATGAATTAATCCATTAAGTCTTTCGATTAGCGCACCTCAGTTCTTCATTCAAAGCACTTAATAAAAATATAAGAATTCAAAAGTGAGAATCAAAGAAGCTTGAGTTAATAAATTGATTCTAAATATTAATGGAATATGGAAGATAAATAATTATTAAACTTAAATTTTGATTAACATGCATTTGTTAAGAGAGATTCATTTAGATTTAAATGGGGTCTCCATTTCAAAAGGCATGGGGTGTGTTGGCTACAACAAATGGTGACTATGTTGGGAAAACACTATCAAGTGTTTAGAACTTAAAGTTTTTAGTTTGAACTTAGATAAACTAGATATATCATGGTAGAAATTTTCACATTGTCAGAGAAAAATATGAAATTTAGATCAATTTCAACATAAAATGTACTGAGTTTTAATACCTCCAATAAGTCAAAATGTGTGAATATTGATTAATATACCTCTACCATTTATAATTATGATATTACACAAGATATATTTCATGATTATAAATTATGAAAGGTGATTTATTTTATTCATTTGATGGCTAGGGTAAAAAGCTTTAGAACTCTTCTATTGTTATCTAGATGTGTATAGTCATGATAGAGATACCTTGTGCTCCACTCTATGCCTTGATCCATTTATAGATAGGAATCCATATCTCTAATTGATCATACCTAAATCAACCTTTTGTAAGGATAAAACATTTAATTTTAATTTAATATAACTTTCATAAGATAACTGTCATGATTCAAACTTCTAAAAGGTGCTTCATTTTATTAATTATTGGCTAGGGTGGAAGGCTTTAGGCCTTGATACATTACCATCTAAGAATCCATATATCTAATGGAGGTTACCTAAATCAAACCTTTTTTAGGATAAATATTTTAATTTTAATTTGATATTCATATTTTGCTTTTGATTTTGATCTTAATTATTTACTCCAAGAGAGCTGGAAACTAGTATAGCCAAGGTAAAAGGATTCCTTCATAGTAAAAATTATTATCATGCAGGACTTATATTTTGTTGTCTAATATACCTCAAGGTAACTCTTTAATACATAAAATTTGTTGTAAATTCATATATTGATCGTTAAAATAAATATCCCATTTTGTCCTAAGGATGTAAATGGTCTAGTAGGGCATTTGGGTATCTAAGATAAATTTAGACCTTCCAAAATTTTGATTCTTTTTAGTGTATTCATTAATTTTTCAACAAATTTAAAATTATTTGTGGGGATCGATGATAGTGTATTAAATTAGGTATGGACCTATGTAATCAAAACATTATTAGGGGAAAACATTATAAATTACAAAAGGGACAAAAAGGACAAGGGAAGAATCAGTGAACATAAATGAGAGTAACACAAAAAATAAAAACACAAAATAAAAGGAAAATAATTTAACTCTAATCTAAGCCTACACTAATATTATACTAAAAATTATATTCACTCCTAAATGGATATGCATGAGATAGTCATAGAGTATTTTTTCAAAAACTTCTCATTCACATCTAGATTGAGTTCTTTTCTTTTCAAATCATTTATCCTAAAATATTTGAGTCCCATAATTTTTGAGATATAATATGGACCAATATAAAGAGGAATCTAATTGTATTTTTTCCATTTATTCTTAAGTGTTTTTCCCATAATAGGACCAGGTATGATATTATGAAAAACCTTAATGTTAGATTTTTTTCTTAAAACCATCTCTTTACTATATATTTATTCATGTTGAGGTTTTACAATAATTAATCTCATGTATTTTACATTTTAAGAATGGTAAATAATCATGATTTTATTCTTGCATAAATTTATATGTGTCAAACTTCAAGGTAGTGGGAAACACTAGCTCTTATTCATACATGAGGAATGGAGAAGCTTTTAAAGCGTATTTTTGTCTAGTCCTATCAGCCCATAAAGCATACCTCAATAATGAATAAAAATTCATTTGTTTGTTAATGGTATAATTATTAATAAAAATAATAAGTTTCTTATTTGTTGACTCAACCTCTCCATTCCCTTTAAGGTAAAAATTTGAATAAAAATTCAAGGTAATCTTGTTTTCATGAGCCCATTCAATGAATTTAGTTCACTAGAAGTAGATCAATTGAAAATAATAGATAAGGGGGTGTCAAAACTTGTGATAATTTATCATCAAGGAACCTAATCATGTCATTGATCATGCTTCCTTTTGTTGTTATTGATTCAGTCCATCTAGTGCAATAACTAGTGGCCATGAGAAAAAACTTGTCCTTAAATTGAATCGGGGTTGAGGACACTAATGAAATAAATTCCCCATTAGTAAGATGGTTTACATTAAGTAGTTTCAAATTAATAGTTGTGTGTTCTTCCTTCTTTATGAACACTTTGAATTCATGGCACATTCTAACATGATTATGGACATATTTGAATATTATTGGCCAATAATACCCAACTCTTAGTATGTTGTGGGCTATTATACTATCCTAAGGGTGACCTCTTCCCACTTTTTAATGATTTCATCAAATTTATCCTTATTAAAAATAGGTAATAAAAATCCCTCTATAGTTATTATGATACATGACTACTTGTTTCAACATGTAATTAGCTATATTCAACCAGAGAGTTATCCTTCTTACCTTTTGAGTTTAGGAGACCATGTACCATATACGAGATAATGGATAATAAAATAATACCATTGATGTGACACTATTTGAATAAAATTTATCTACATCATAGTGATTCTAGGGCTGACCTCAATAATCAACTGAGGCCATGACCTCTGATCATATGTTTTTAATTTAGTCTCAATGTCATACTCTTACATTTTGGCCATCCACTTTCCTTTACATTCCCCATTTTTTCCCATCATAAGACTCACTGAAATATCAAACAAAATTGCATGGATCTTATTTAAAAGTATATAATTTCTAAACTTTTTCATAGCTTTCACCAATGCATATGCATATTTATCTAGGATGGAATATTTCAATTCTAAGTATTTCAAGTTTGTGCTCATGAAATCATTAATATGATCTTCATCATTGGTTATGTGTGAGGATTATTTTTATGATATATGATCTATAGTAAAAGAGTATAGGTATAAATCCTTTATGAATTCTATGTTGAATAGAACATGTGCTTCCATAATGGTGTTATTGATGTCCTATGATTTTCATTTTGATTTTAGTGTACACTCCACTTGTGTATCCTATTTTAAAATAATGTTGAGGAGATTAATAATTTGCATGGACCTAAAAGTAAATTTGCATATAAATTAAATATTTCAAAGTAAGTATTTTAATTAGTTTTTACTATTATGAAGAGGTATTTTCAAAATTACACTAGCTCTTGTATGGTCAATATAAATGCATTCTTTCATGATTGATATGGCTCACAAGGTTACCTTCGGTCACATAAAAAACATTATTCTTGTGGTTCAAAAATATGCCATACCTCCTACATATTCAAAATGAATTCTAAAGGTGTGGCATGTGATCTACCCTATGCTTTGATAAGAGATTTAAGTCGTCCATATAAATAATGATCCTTTTTAATATTAAAATTAATCTGAATTCAAATAAATAGAATGGAATATTGTAAAGTGTTGTAAATTCACAATTAATAGTAAATTAAAGTTAATATAATGAAATAAATGAAATTAAATAATGAAAAATGAGGATAAAATATCCAATTAAAGAGTGAACTTATCCTTTTGATCCTTCTAGTTTATTGTGTTGACTAAAAGAATGTAGAAATAGTAAAATCATATCAAACCTAGAATCTTCCAAGAAATCTAGATCTAAGATCGTGAAAGGATAAGAATGATAGATAGGATATAATCATTTGTCAATGTTTTCCATGTTTGTCAATTTATTTATTTATAAGAAACAAGAATTTAGGCCACAATCACATGCAACAATGGAAACTAATTCTATGTGCCCTAATTTATCCTTCAGATATGTATGAGACATATATGAATATATTATTGCAATTAGAAACCATAATATGGAATAAAATGATTGAATTACTTATAAATAGAAATAATAGGAGTTTATTTTAGATGCACTGACCCCAATCACCCCTATAATGATTAAACGTTGCCTACATATCCATTACTCTAAAGAGGGAAATCAAACCCAACGTAGTTCACCCACATATTTCATTTATGAAACTATGCTCCTTGGACTATATGAATTAATTTAGAATTGGATTAAATACTTGATCATGTAGGATTAAGGATACATTAAAATAGTTTGAAACTTGGTTGAGGATTACCTAAGGTGCTTAGAACTTGATTTGGAAAGAATAGGTAAATTTTTCTCAATGTGAATTTTTTTCAATAATCCTCTAAGTTCAAATTTACAAGTTATGTAACAAGTGACTTGAGTTTCATTTATATCAATTTAAATGAGATGAACACATACTATGAATCTTGAAAACATGGAGGATGACCATAAGGAAGGGTTAATATCAAAATATGACCGTCGATGGGAAAAAGACAATAAGGATATGTTTAAATAGGTATGCTCACCATTATTGTCCCTTTTCAATGATCTTTTCCCCTAAGGAAACATGCTAGATTATGGGTCTGAATTGAGGCCTATAGATGCATAGTGGTTTTTTTAATAATAATAACATTACCATATGTGACACGTGATGTTTTTAAGATAAAATAGGTGCTCTCTTAGGATTAGGATTGGGTGAGGTAGAAAAGTAGGTACTAATTAAATGCATAAGTTAATTAAGAATAAAAATGGGTAAAATCAACATGATCAATAATTAGTGACTAGATTTAAGTTACTACATTTCCCTCACTTTAGTCTAGAAATGAAATTTTATATATTAAAATAAAGTTATACCTTAGTGTGTAAAACACACTTTGTCTTTGAAATGAATAATGAAATTGTGTAAGGCACATTTAAATTTTCCAATCCAAAAAAACACATGAATTATTTATTTTTTTGCTTTGAAAACCAAAATTTGAAAACTTGAATTTGAGAAATTTGAAAATATTCTTGAACTTTGATAAATTTTAATTTGAAATGAATATTGATAAATTTAAAATTGCTTACTTTTTTACAATGTGGAAATTGGAATGAGAGTATGGATTGACACACCTATGTGTTCATAATCAATTTTGTTCTTTATGACTTTTTTTGGGATGTTGTTTCCTTCATGTAATTTAGAATGAGTACCTCTAATGAATCACTTAGAGAAGATGGTTCCTTAGCTAGACCATTCGCTAATATTGGCATTGATCAAACCCAAACATGAATTTATACTTTTATAATTAAAATAAAACCCATTTTGGTACTTTTAACCTTAATATACCTATGTTAGTATTTATAACCCCAAGATGTGAAATAGATTGAAATCTAAATGGATTGGTACACATAATGTTTGAGTTCACAATGAACATCAAGTCATGCACTATGCACCTAAGCTAAATCAACCACTACATATGGATTGTAGATTGAATCTCAAATTTATTATTAAATGCATGATCACAATAAAATGGCTTATACACATGCTCTTACCATGTTTGCATATATCAAAACAAAATTAAGAATGTGGCATAAAACTCTATCATTCCCCATTATAATTGTATAATTTGAAATTGTATGTAAATTTTCATTGTAAATTTTGTCTAAAACTTTGAAATTATGTGAATTTTCTCTTTTAAAATAAAATATGAGTTTAAATTCACTACATATGCCCCAATAATATGTGCTAATGACTTTATTTTATAACTTTTTGTAAATTTTGACATTGTACTTATGCCAAAACTGATTTTGTATATTTAAAAATGGATTATCTCATGTTTTAGATATTAAAATAGGATTTTTGTAGTACTCTAGTCTTGTGTACTTGGAAAATACCTAGCATGGTTTTACCTTTTAATTAAAGACCTACCCATTGTCAAAAGGCTTGCATTCACTATGTCTATGTGACTACATATATTATCTCTAAGTCCAACCATTTTTATTTGGTGACCAAGGCTTCTATATTTTTGAAAAAATATCTAAACTTGATAATTATCCTTTAATGCTAGTTTTATAACTAAATTTGTTTTCTAACTTCCTAGACACTTATGTCCTAGACACACTTATGGTGATGAAAATGTCAATTTTTCTTATAAAGTGTTGAGTGCCCAAAATTCATCCAATTTATAAATGAAACTTATCTTCAATGTCAACCTAAGTGCTTTAGTGAGAGATATTTATAAAATGGATTGGTATATATAAAATATCAACCCTCATTCACTCCTCACCTATAAAATACTAAGAACTCACAAGGAAACATACAAATAAGTAAATAAAAATTTCAACTGAGAAAACCTTATGTATTCATCCCTATTTATATATCAATGATAAGATAAGTATTCCCACATGTCTAAAGCATTCAAAGAGTAGTTCATGAGCCATATTTTCCATGTTAAAAGATAGGTCACTACATGTATTTTCTTATCACACATTACATCCTTGTACATACAGAAGCCAAAATATAGGGTAGATATACATAAATATGAGGCCTTCTTCAATGTATTAGTTATGTAGGCATTGCCATTGGTAGAGAGGTCCTTTAGGTAACTCAACATCATGACCCATTAACCCATTTTTTCCATAATCACTAAAATTTTAAAGAATCTAAGGTGTGATAATTTTATTAAGAGTGATCATCTATGTGTGTAATATAAAAAAAATTATAAGAAAGGAGATAGAAAACCTAGGAGGCTCCAATTGGTTACATCTAGATCCAGTCACTATTCATTACATGATAACTGCATCAAAGTTATTACTTACAACAATGAAACTATCAAAATCTCATGAAAACATCTAAATTAATAAAAAATGTATTCTTAAAATCTAATACTATTCTAGGATCATTTCTAATCCACTTTCAAACTTCTCTAAGTCAGTCTTACATGAGCATAATAACTAGCTAAGTATCATTTGTTCTCTATTCATTACAATATCTATCAATAATTGTACTTTAATATTTTTATAAATCTCATATGTATAATTACAAAATATTATTTATCTAAGTTTATATTAACTAGCTTTATCATTAGGTTAGTTCACCCTCCTAGTGTAAAACCTAATCTAATATCCCTTAACCCTAGATAATCCTTTATTTAAATTTAGGTTTAAACATTCTCAGCTATCTATAGAACCTAAACATTCTCCTATTATTATTAATTCAAATATACTATAGAGCACAAAATTATGGGTTCCAAAAAACCATGCTTATCCTATTACATATTCAGGACCACATAGTCCTACGCTACATATCAAAAACATTATAGAGCCTATATCACTAGATGTTATGACTATACATGATCCTTGGTAGTACCACTAGTTTTAAATACCATTTACAATTTTTAGATCACTTCCTAATCAACATCCCTTATATGGGATAAATTTAAAAAAAATAAAAAATAAAAAAAACATTCAAATAATTCAAAAATACCAATACAAATAAACATGCTTCTAGTTTTACCTTTTATTATATGTTTTTAATCCATGTTGATAGTTATAATATCATTCCTCTCTATATACACATGTGTTTCATTCTTCATTATATTGTGATATAGCCATGCTTGGGTACATGATATATACACATAAATGTTAGGCCTTCAATCTAATCACATCATAAGTATGTTGGGCAAATCTACTTATTTGATCATGATACACCTAATTTATATTATTATGTGATCACTTACTAATATCATTTTTGAGATTATATAATTACACATGCCTATATCCATTCTTATACCTTTTATAGTGTAGTCGATATCCTATGTACTTAACTTTTTTGGTAATACATATTTTAAGGAATTATTATGATAGATTCATGTTGGTCACTTATATTTATCATAATTTACCATTTTGAAATTACCTCAAAGTTATTTTACTTTATTTCAATTATATTTCATTATATTTCTTGTTTGGTCATTTGAATATTCTCCATTGATTATGACCCCTTTTCTGTGTTTGCCTAAAAGGAAATGGCATCTTAAGACTTAATGTGATTACGTACTTCATCTTTCAATTATATATCTACCAAGACATGCTACTCTTCTATGCTACATGATCCATACATATCTTATATATTTATCCTATCCTTTTAAATTAAGGTAATTACCATATTATACTTCCCCTCACCTCAAAAGAGGGAATATTAGTCGTGAAATTTCATATAACCATGGATTCCACACTTTCAAAGTTTCAAATTATAGTGGGGGTATGTCATAGAGGCATGGATTCCAAACTTTACCAATTTCATATTACAGTGGGGACATGCTAACAAAGCATGACCTCAACACTTATTCAATACTCAACATTTCTAGATTATAGTGGGGACATGTTATGGAAACATGTTTTCCACATTTTAGACCATTTATCATATTCTCAAAATTTAGTGGGGGAATGTTATTTAAACGTATCTTCCACACCTACACTAATTTTAAATTCATTAGATTTCATAGTTATATGATTGACATGTGTGTGTGTGTGTGTGTGTGTGTGTGTGTGTGTGTGTGTGTGTGTGTGTGTGTGTGTGTGTGTGTGTGTGTGTGTGTGTGTGTGTGTGTGTGTGTGTGTGTGTGTGTGTGTGTGTGTGTGTGTGTGTGTGTAAGCATTATGTACATTATTACCACTATTATACCTTATTTTGAGCTTGATACATATATGAGGTGCATATTCTATGCAAAGAACACCTAAAAGTTTAAAATTAAATAATTTTCATATTTTGAATTACTATGGACTATTATTGAGCCAATATACTACAATAGTTGGTTCACCTTTGGAAGGTTGAATTGACTAATTTTTCAATCCTACAAAAATTATAAGTTATATTTTATTAAATAATATAAATTTAATATAATTATAGGTTAGATTTGATTAAATTATCCACCCCCACCAAATATATATTGCAAGCTAATTAAATCACTCACACTCACTAGATCATGGACATATTTGGGTTGAACAATTGAGATGAAATAATCTCAATGGACATGTTAAAATTCACATTTACAAAATGTTCATATAATCTCTCTCTCTCTCTATATATATGCAATTGTAGGTTCATATTTTCCCTAATCTCTACTTCAATTCTTCATAGTGAGGCATCCTTTTAAAATATAGTGATAAAATGAAAGATGGTAGCATTAACACATAAGTGTAATCATAACCTTCATATTTATACTTTAAAGATTTCAAAATTATTTCAATTTTAGATTCTAGACATTGATTATATACTATAACATCATCTTGGTTATAAGTCAGTCATTAGTAAAGAACTTAAGTTAGAATCATGTAAAGATAGGGTGTGTTATACACACCCAAGGATGCATTTCGTTCCTTTAAAATAACAATTTGATTATTAGATTAAAATGGTAGTAAATGTTGGTACTAAAATATAATCTATGTATTAATCTATTCATGCACACTAGAAAAATACCTATCATGGTTGTACATTTTAGTTATAGACATGCCCGCTGTCGAAAGGCTCATGTTCACTATCTCCTTATGCCTAAATTATTTTTCTCTTAATATGACCATTATTATTATGATGGCTAGGACTTATATACTATGTAAAAAGATCTAATCTTGATCATTATCTTCATTTCCAATTTTGGATATGTACCTATTTTCTATCTTCCTAGACACTTGCATCCCATATAAACACATACGTCAATGCAAGCTTACATTTTTCTTACAAAGTCTCTAATGCCCAAAACTCATCCAATTTACAAATGAAATTATCCTAAAGGTCAGCCTAAGTGTTGTAGTGTGATATATTTATAAAATGGATTGGTATATATATAATATCAATATTCATTCATTCTTTACCTAGAAAATAGTAATAATCACAAGGCAACTTACCAGGAAACACTCAATCAAACATTCAAGTAAGCAAACCTGCCCTATTGATCCCTATTTATATAACATTATTAGGATTAGTATTCCCACAAGTCAATCATTAGAATAGAATTTCAAGATCCATATTTTTCAAGTTACAAGATGGGTCACTATGTTGTTTCTTATCACACATTACATCCTTATACATACACACAATCCAAAATGTAGGGTATATTTACATAAGTCTAAGGCCATATAATAAGTATTGGATATATATGTATCACCCATTAATATAGGTTTCCTTAGGTAAACATGACACTATAAACCCAATAACCCATTTTTTCTAGT
Organism: Torreya grandis; assembly: GCA_037957365.1. NCBI lineage: Eukaryota > Viridiplantae > Streptophyta > Pinopsida > Cupressales > Taxaceae > Torreya > Torreya grandis. The sequence goes on from JARHVA010006285.1 coordinate 80,332, forward strand.
CAATCTAATGGTAAAAAATAAAGGGTTTGATCATTTGATAAAGAACGATAGGTTATGCACATAATATGTATACATTAGAAGAGAGGTGACAAAAACCCCATAAGGTTCAAGTTTCTTGTGTTGTTTCCTTCACAAACACACCCCATTTTTAGGCCAAAAATAGGGACCCTATTTGATATAAATATTGATTTACCTAGTCTATATGACCTCTTTGGAGCTCTTTTTGGATGTCTATGCACGAGCCCTTCCATGATTGGGGGATAGCTAGATACTAAGTTACAAAATAGTTTTTCCAATACCTTTTTCTTTTTTCTCAATTTAGTCTAATATTTAATCTATGAAAAATAAGGTCTAACTTTCATGTTTTATTTAAATCCTATGAAGTCTTAGTTCATGATAAAATGCCTCAATATTTTCCCATTTGGATGTTCAACCTAGGCTTTCTACCATGTTCATTTAGCTTTTAGGACCCCCTTTTATGGCTTGATTTATATACGATAATCATTATATTATTTACCTATTAATAAATTCTATTTCCTTTATTTAAATTATTTTATCACATTTTTTTATAGACTTTATGCTTTGAGTGTTTGGCTTAAATCTATGTTTTTATGTGAATGGATAATTTTAAATTCCTATATTGATTTATTTATTCTTTCATAAAATCCACTGCTCAAAAATTGGATTTCTTAAAACACTTAGTCAGTTTTATTATTTTTTCATAGGTTTTGAAGACTTCCTGGGCCCTTAAGATTCTTTCATGTATCTAAATATCATTAACATTTAAATTCAAAGTTAAATCATTTTTTTAAATTACTAAGTATTTTAAAACCTTGGAGCCCTGAGATAGTGCCACATGTCATCATCCTAATGACCTAGCCCAATAGAGAGTTGAATGCATTAAGAAAATCTCATAACATTGAAAGTTAGGAACCTCATAATCATTAAGGTATTATCTTGGTTGCTTAGAAGTGAACCAATAATTTAAATCTATGTACCCTTTATGCCCTAATATTTTTCCATGTGGTACCTTATTAAAACCCTAAGAGCTCATAGGATTGACAACATTAACCTAGAATCTTAGAAGTGTCGATATACTATCAAGTGGTAAAATGGGACCCATAAAAGCAAGTTAATATCCTAACAAAGGATAAGGAATACGATGTTGAGAAATATCCATGTGGAAGTGATGACATCAAGAGAGCCTAAGAACTAAGATTGATGGTCTTTCTAGCCTAAAAAATGTCAAGAGTCCCAAGAGGGTTGTGTGTTAGGTCTAAAAAGAGTAGTTAAAGTGGAGTTGGTTCCTCACCAATTAAAAGGCCCAAAAATGATATATTTTAGGATAATAAAGGATTGAACTAGTCTAATATACCTTGAAATCAATCTATGGATGGATATTTCATTTAATCAACCCATAAAATTGAATGCAAAAGTCTGTATAGGGCATGGTGAAATGGTAGTCCCAAGAAAATCCCAACAATAATCTATTAGTCGTATTTGAATCTAATCATTGTTATCCACCCAAATTGAAATAAAATAAGTTAATATAGAATGAGTCATCACATGGCATGTGCATGGAATAATATAAAGGAGAGATGATAAGCATAAAATACAAAATTCAAATTTTAATTGGCATGGTCTATAAACTACAAATCATGCTCAAGCTAATGAATCTTTAAAAATCCTAACTACATTCCCGAAGAATTATTTAATTTTTATAACCACCCCAATAATGGGCTGATCAAAATTCATGGAAAAATAGGGAAATTATTTCCCTTTGTATAAGTCAACAAAATATAGCTCCAAAATGCTACCGTGAATCAACCGAGGATCACACTTTTTATTTTCTCTAGATTTTGGGCTTTGATTATATACCATGGTCAACACTTTATGTAAAAAAGACTTTGTCAAAACTATAATATAACTTTTACTTATTTATACTTTGTCTTGTTCTCACCAAATATTATCTATTATTCTTAGTTTTGAGCCTATGCTTGTGTAAGAGGAGTGAATTTATGTTTATTTAGAGAGGTAGATTTGGTAATTAGATTGTGCCTGAGCTAATCTAATTCTTGGATTTTATTTTTATTTTATCGTACATACTTTATGTTTTGAGTGTCTTAAACTATAAAGTGTTTCCAAATATTGATGTGCAAATTACTAAAAATATTTGAGGGTTTTAAGATGGTGAAGAGTTCACAAGTTGAGCATCTCATTTTATGTCCCTAAAAGCTTTCCCATTATGTCCCTACAATTTTTTTCAACTATTAAATTAGGTACATAATGATATAATTTTTACTGGACATCTTTCAGTTATCAAGCATTTGCATTCTCTTGACTAGAAACGTTCTTTTTTAATCCTCATTTACCCTTTTTAAAGTTTTTTTTGAATTGGAATACTCTCCCATATTTTATAAATTGGAAAATTCAAGATCAATAGAAATTATAAATCAAGTTTAATCAATTGATAAGAATTGAAAGTGCCATAAAACAAACATCGAGCCTCTAGTGGTAATAGTTCATGATCTTTGAGTAAATTAGGTTAAATTGCTTGGTCATTGGATTGAACTAGTATTAGTCCTAAATTTAACAAGGGGATATATCTATCCCATGCATTTCCTCCACTTTCTCTCTCAAATACTCAACCTCATGAATGTTTTTAGACTAGGATCTTAGGGTGAATGGTAGGTTGCATCAAGATCTAGTCAGTATTTTATAAATAACACATGTGTCGACATAATTGTATAGATATATTGCATGTGTTTAAATCCAAATAAATAATATTATCAAAATATAATTATTATTATAATATCACCTTCGATTCCACTTCCAACATGTTATAGACTAGACCTACATGAGCACAATAAACTACCCAAGTATCGTTTGTTCCTTATTCATTTCAATATCTATCAATATCTATAATTTATTATTTTTTACAATATCAGTTATATAACTTTAGAATATTATTTATCTAAGCTTTTATTAATTGGAATGCTCATTAGGTTAGTTCACCATCCTTGTGTAAAATCTAATTTAATGCCCCTTACCCCTAAATAATGATTTATCTAAATATAGCATTAAACATATGCATGATAAGCACACTAAAATTACCCCATTTTGAGGTGAGGATCTTTTTCCTAAAAGTTAACTTGTATAAAAAGTAAAAGTTAATTTAAAACATGCATATTAAGGATGTCATTAGTAAAATTTGTAGCATATGGAAAAAGTGTTTTAGCATAGTAATATTTGAATTTTGCATATAACTCAAGAGGCAAGGCCTACAAAATATATCAATGAAGTTCATATAATTAGAGAGAGAATTAGTATGTTAGTATGTTAGGAGTGCATGATATGGACCATGGAGCCTATCAAACTAAATCAATATCAATAATCACACACATAACAAGCACAATGATATAAAATACCCAAATAGAGAGGCCAAGGGATAAAAATAAGGACATGTTCAAATATATTAAACATCTCACATAGAAATGAATATTTTTTAAAACAAGGGACATATTTAAATTTCACACACATATAGGGTAAAGGGCAAAAATCAAAGACATTTTCAAATGTTTCACATAACACACAACATCTCATAGAGATTCATTAATCAAGCATTGCCCATAAGGGCTAAGGGCCAACACAATATAAAATCAAGGTTTTAATATATTATGGACAAGTAAATAATATTAACAAAACACATAATTAACTAACATAGTCTAATCTATACATATACAATGTGACCATATCCTATCCAATATCAAGTTAATTACACTATGTAATATATATATGTTAGTAAGACATTTGTAAATAAGATGAAAGATTAATAGTATAAGGTTTATAGAATGATAACACCTGCATACTATGACCTGTGAGTAAGATGGACATACCTTAGTAAGGCCAATGGTAGAGTAAATTCCAACATATTAATCTTTTTAAATGTTTGTAAGTAATGCACAACACTCATGAATATCAATGAAATGCATGTTTGATATAGAAATAAAATTTTATCTACTAATCATGACACAAATATCATATTGTAAGATGTAAGCTAAATTTATAAACATTCTCAGGAATTTATTTTGGATTTTTTATAATATAATTTTTTTTTAATAATATAAAGTCTTTTTCAATATTAAAACCAAAAAAATCAAAAACTAAAAGTGAGGTGTAAAAAATATAATAAGGGAGTAAGATCTAGATAGTTCACAGCACATGTCAATGTGGAATATGCATTATGGAAGGTTTGGAAAGCCAAATATAAGAAAATTTTCCCATATAGAATGTTAATTGGAACTATTAAAATATTTAGGAGACTTGAACTATATGTAGAGATTGATTTTACATTCTCATTTTGTCATATGTACACTTGTCAAAAGATGTCTCATGTATAAATAAGAGAGATTGAAAAAGAGAGATTTTGCATGAGAAATAGTGATTTACATACTGAACTTGAGTGAATAATGTAAAATTTGAAATAATTAAGGATATGTGTACTGAAATTATGAATTTTGGGTAGAAAATAGAAAATGATTGTCATTTTTTGGGTGATTTTGTCTAGTATTAAAAAAGGATAGAATGTTAGTGCAGACTGTGACAATAGAGAAACACACTATACTTTAACATGTTTGAAAAAAAAAATATTTTCACCAAATAAATAAATTGAAATATAAGGTATAAGAGGCCAACAAGTAAAAAAAATCTAAGATCATAGAATAATGTATCAATTGGTCACACAATTAAAAAAAGAAAAAAAATAATGAAGTAGTCCAAAAGCTATGTAAAATCATATTTTCCACTAAATTCCAAATATATCATTAAGGGTATGCCTCTGTATAATTCCTAGATCATATGTGTCATACCCATCATTTATGTTTCCATATTCATCCTACATATTAGTTGTATCATTAAAATTATATTATGCATAATCATTATCCTAATCATAATCATCCTTTTGATCTTGGAAATGTGATATCCCAATCTTGTCATATTTTTCATTTGTATATTAAAAACCTAATGCACATAGATTGGCGTTATCTTCCTTAAATTATATTTCTCTTGATTATGATTATAATTTTGAGGATCTTGTATTTCATTATGAATTAGAGAAGAATCATGTAGCATTGTTTGAACACTAGGAAGACAAGTAATTTTTGCTTTGAATTATTGACTTAAAGATGTAACTATATATTTGGTAGTGTTAGAATTATCTTGATCATTTATGAATTAAATATATATGATGTATGAATCCTTAGAAACCATAGTTATATCAATAAAAACTTTAAGAACATTTTTCTTCAAAAAATTGAAACCTTTTCACAAATGTGCCTTCTTTGTTACCTTGAGTTTGTTCATGTAATTTTTCTTTTGAGAATTGATCTTTTAGTAAATTTTCTTGATGTAAATTTTTAGATATTTCTTTTTTATATGTTTCCTTTTTTAATAGTTATAATTTTGATTCTTGTTCTACTTTCATTTGTTCCTTGGGAGATACAATCATAATGTCAGTGGGTTGATATATATGCACACATTTTTTTTAATCTTCTTATAGGATGTATAGGAGGTATTTTGATCAAATTTTTTTTGAATCATTTATCTTTGAATATCACTTTAAATATTAGTATCCTTTTGTGCAATTTTTGAATAATATTATTATTCTATCTTACAAACTTAATATGAAGTATTTTTAGTTAGAAAATTGCGAGATGAGGATTTATATGCATGTTTAACACAAGCATACTCTGAGTTATTTGTGTATGTGTAGTTATTTAACCATGATGTGATCTTTGAACTAACATATTGAATTTTATTTTTTGATTTATCTATTGACTTGCTCATAGTGATTATTAGATGCTTAAAGTCTTGGAAAACATAAAGCTTAGGTAATTATGTTGAACATGCACAAACACCGTCAACAAGAGATGTGGGAGGTCGATGGAGTTGATGAAGTACATTTTGGTTACCTTCATCTAGCATTATAAGATGGCTTAACTTATCTTTTGGGATAGTGATAGTAATGACCTAGTTAGAGGTAAAATAAATATAACCATATTGAGGGTTACGATAAAACCTTATATCATATTAAATTAATGTTTTCTCTTGTTCCCGTTTATGCTTGAATTTACAAAAAAATAGTATTAATTTTTGTTTCTTAGATTGTGATTTGATTCATTTTATTGCATGATTATGAATTATTTTAATGATTAAGGGAATGCAACATGTAATATAAAATAAATACGCTTGAAAATAATATACTCATCCACTATAGCCATGAAATTATTTTTAAATGATAATAATAGAAAATTAAAAGGATTTTTTTAAAACCCTAAGACAAAATTTGAAACCCTATGACATAAATTTTGAAACCTTAGAAGGTTGGAACCCTAAGGTAAGCTTAGATTTTTTAATGCTCAATCAATAAACATGATCACCAAATGATTTATCTTCAAATAAATTAATATTCAAATTATCCCCAATTTAGATAAATAGAATGGAATAATGCAAGGTGTTGTAAATGAAATTATAAACAACAAATAGAAGGTAAACAACTAAAATAGATGAAATTAAATAATCACAAACAAGATGACAATATGAAAGTCAATGATGGGATTATATGTTTCTATATATAATTTGAATGTATTTGACCAACATAATGAAAAAATAATAAAATAGGATAAAACATAGAAAATATCCGTAAGTTATAGTTGAAACTAAAAGGAGGTCAAGATCAATAGATAAGGACACTAATGGCAAATATTTTTTCCATACTACACATTCTTGTCATTTCGATAAAAAATGGAAATAAATTCATTATCACTTGTATTAATTGAAATATTATTTGTATACAAAATTTTAACTTTCAAAAGTTTGTGGAAGACCTGTAAATAGCTTATTTATGTTGACAATCCTAATAGGATATCCTTGTTAAAGGTACAATCATTAAGCAAGGGGGTGAATCAATTATGATAGATATTTCAAACTTTAATTTAGATATTTTCTAACTCTTAATCAAAACAACATATATCAACTTGAACAAGAAACATAAGCATGACAGCTCATACATTCAAAGCATACACAAGATCAAACACATAACACATGATTCCTATGGGAAAACCACATAGGAAATAAAACCCACTCTCAAGCTTGAAAACACATGGATTACTTGTCCTATAATATTATTAAAAAAAATAACCTTTTAGTGAAGCACCCACTTCAAAAGGAGCACTCACCCCTATGTATGAACAAGCACCCACTTGATCTAAATGTTGAGCACCCACACAGCACCTATGAAATAAACAACTCCATAACTTTGATTGCAATTGAATTTGATGAAAATAGAATGTATAACACCTCTCTTTCACCCTTCACACTTTTTAAACCTTACTCACTTAAGAAATGAATCCAAAGCACCCTTTTGGTTCCCCCTAAGATTCTTCACTCATCCTCAACTACAAATGTAAAGTAACTCTATAATCACAATAGAGACATGAACAAAATGTCATACACATAGTCCTAACTCTAACCTGCCTCTTTTCTCTATCTTCTATACTCTCAACACATGCTCTGCTCACACATATATCTACTAATCTCTCAATCCATAATCCACAAGCCTAGAAACCATTACATTTGGTTTCACCTTTTATAGTGTCTTCATGAATATCATGTTCATAGCCTTCCTTATCAACCACAACACATACCTTCACTCGTAAGGCATCTACATGGGTTAGCTTAAATCAGTACCCTCTTTCAAATAGGCCTAAGTGTTATTTTAGGTCCTATGGAGACCCATTCACCTCTTTGACATTTATCTAAGTAAACTTAGAACATAAGAACACATTAAAAATACATATACCCATGCCACATAATATATAGGTCCTCCTTAAGTGACAACATCCATCACAACACCCTTTTTCTAGATCATAATTATCCCAAACGTCATTCTATACATACAATCACCAAGAATGAATACTGAGTCAAGTTTTAAGCCTTTGATCATATATAATATTGATTTTTAAAACCTCCATAATCCACACAAATGGTTCTCATGAAGTCTACAGCATGCTCAATAACAACTCACTTACCCTTCTCAGGTTACTTGTAGAGCATGAACACATACATAGTCAAATTTTAGAGATAAATAACTTTGACTATCAAACATTCAGACCTTCAAATAAATATTAATGGATGTGCCTTAAAGTCCTATACAACTTTGGTTTTACAACATGGTCAAATTTTTCATATATCAAAATTTATAGCACAAAAACTATAGATTGGTCTTCCATCACAAATTCTAATAGTTAAATTCCAATAGTCACTAAACAACTGTTAAACTTTGAAAATGTTGACCTCATCTCATGCACCCTTGCAATATTGAAAAAATACCCATCGTTGATCTCCTTGAATCATCCAGGTCTTTATTTTTTAAAGCTTATCATTAGATCTTTATTAGAACTCCCATGATTATGACACTTGGTACCCTCAATTGCCTTCTAAACACTTTGTTGTTAGTCCATGCACTTGTGCTACTTGGTAGTCCCACATAATTTGTTGACTCTTTGACTTATCCCATACTGTTGATCTTCATAAGTATGAATCACCTCTCACCATTGATCTTGTGTTAGATTAGTGAGCTTATGACACATGTAACCAACTCATACAACCTTTGACATGTTGACTTCATATTCACCATTTATCTCAATATGTATGATTAAGTGATCATCATTATATATTCTATAGCAATGACCTCATAATTCAATGTGATTAAACTTGATGATATCTAGCCCATCATAGTCTAATAGAGCAACTTTTAAGCTTTATAACATGCGCTAGAAATCACTTTAAGACTCCAAAATTTCAAGGCAGCTTCTTGGAACTATAGACAACATGTCCATGTAAACATTTGACCATTATTAACTTTATTTATACTTGAATTAAATGCATAAACTCACTGGGTCATAAATATCTGCATGAAGTGATGGTTTGGCTTTTCTTAAGATAGAATATGTTTTTTTCACATTCCAAATGCTCACAAAACATATTATATATTTGTCAAGGCATATATGTATGCCTCAAAACCTCTTTTTTGTCCTTATAGACTTGCACACATGCTAATGTCTCTTCAAGATATCAAATAGATCACTTTATCATTAATACATTAGTACCACATGCTCTCTTTGAAAACAATGATAATATAAGACACCAAATACCATGATAAATAATATCCCCATTTTTCATTGATGGAAAAACACCCTAAAAATTTCTTCTTAATATTTAAACATCCTCATCAAACTTCATTCTGATCTTTTTCCCCTTAACATTAATGACAAAGGACCTATCTTTTGATCTTGAAAACTTGAAAATAATTTAAATACCAAAAATAGGAAACGGCCACCTATGAGAGATGAAACAAATTACCCATAAAATTTTTCATACCAATTTTTACCTTGAACATCTCAAACATGCTCCATGACTACACTCTTCTTTGATCATACTCTGATCTATGAAGACAAAACACACTAAAACATAAAAAACTACTTAAAATCACCTTGAGAACACTGAGAGGGAATCCCCCTAGGTCATTTTTTACCACCTTGGTATTTTGGATAAGATTACCAAAAAAATCCACCTCTTCATACTAGCCTTGCTTAAAGGCATTGTAGCCCTACCTAGACCTTGCAGAACCCATAATGTTTTGTGTATGAAATTGCATGGATTTAAATTTCATATCTATAGTACACTCATATATCCCCCGAACCATGTCAAAAATAAACACTTATCTCTTCCTTTGTAACATACTTCCTTCACAAACCTATTAGCCAATTAATCTTCTACTTGCATAAATCCTCCTTTATGGAACCAACCATGCACTTCCAAAAGACTAAAATATTATTTGAGCACCCATTTGGTCATTTCAATTGAGTAAGAAAACTCAAACCTTAATTCATTAGGAAATCCCATTTTCCAACAAAGACCAAAACACTAGGTTTATGAGAGAAACTTGGTCAACACACCATCTTACATTCAAATCCCAAATTTGAAAACTTTCCCATACCTATAGGTCATCAATACACACTTTTAGACCAATTTTTGAGCCTAGACTCCTTTGGGAGGCCATACTTCCTATACCATGTTTTTTGACTTGCATACCCTTAAGCATAAATTGGGAAACCTGAGAGCAAAAAAAAATTCTCCAATTTCACACAAAAGATCATAAAATATTTAATCACTTAGAACACATATTAATAAAGTCATCACATGTTTCTATGTCATTATGACACCTTGAAAACTTATAATGACACCTATATATATCCATACCTAACTTGTACACCTTGCACACACAATTTCATTCCATCACAACATTTTGGAGTAGATTTATAAGACTCATTGATATCTCTTAAATAAGCATATCTTCAAATGATATTATTATCCTAAAATATCAACCAAATCTCAAGTGGCATCCACCATGCTTCCTCTTTCTTGTCAAGTGTCTCCGTAAAGCCTAGATAGAGACACCCGAACTCACAGTGTCCTAGAACAATGTGAAACCAAGAGTTTCCCACAAATCCTCATATTCCTTCTCCTCCTTGGTTATCTTATACTTATATTTATTTTTCATCTTAGGCTTAAGAGAACCTACATGCTCATCCACTACAATATTCTCTTTCTCTTCCAAGCTTGATTTGACAATACATGGAGATAATAAGTATTCATGACATACCTTATCAACTGAAGAAAGATCATCATCACTAGATATTGATAGATGATGTTTTTTTCATAAGCCATGTTCAATAAAATCAAGATCTTCAATTTTATCCATACACATTTCAGAACTAGTCTTAACTAGCACCTTGGTCTTCTCCTTGAGTTTGTTTTCTTCATTCTCAATAGGAGCAGACAATGGGATCTCTCATTTCTCTTCAACCTCTATAGCATTATCCACTTTAGAAAATAAACCACTTAGACCTGTAGACTCATTATGACTCATAATTTTTATCTTTGGTTTCCATAAGTTATATTGTCTTCTTTCTTGTACTCTAGGAGTTTGATTAAACTTATTTTAACTTGATGGTCTTTACTTATAGAACCTATAAATATAACCAATATTCTCATATTTGTAGCAAACAATTCTTATTAAGGTAAAATCAACTTTATTTACCTTATTTGGACAATATTTTACAAAGTGCCCCACATCATGATAGTTGAAGCATTCAACCTTGCTTATCTTATTTGATTGATAATTCCATTCATTCTTAGTAGGTTTTCTACACTCTCTAGTCCTATGCCCAAATAGATTACAAGTATAGCAGTAACCAATGAAATTTTCATACCTCATGGAATTTTTTTTGTCTAATCTAATTTGTCCTCATTCTGCCAACACCTTCATTCCTTGACTGATGATTGATCTTCAAGGTCTGATTGTCCTTGTTCACATTGGTCTTTATATTTTATTGAGTTACATTCTCTTGTTATTCTATGTAACCAAGTCTAGTTTTATCATTAGCATGCTTTTGACTATTCAAAATTTTTTCTAGATCACTTGAAATATTTTCAAACATCACATATGATTTCATCTTACTAGATGTCTTTTCCAACTCAGCTTTCAATGACTCATTTTCAATTTCATACCTTGAGAACTCATCTTCTTTAGCTTTTAGGCTTGTGGATAGAATTTTCAATTGAGAACTGAGGTGTTTGACTATATATTCATGATCCTTGGTGTCTTCATTCATTCTTGCCTCAAACACACTAAATTTATCTTCATATTCCTTGATTTGAGAATTCATCTTATTGGTCTTCTTATTCTCAATCTTTAGATCTTCAAGTGCATTTATCAACTTAGTCTCACAATCCTCCCTATTTTCTTCAACATCTGTATCACTCCAAGTAGACTCTTATTTATATGAACAACTTCCTTATCTTTCCATGAAAATAATTTCATCTTCAACAATACCATCATCTTCATTATCAAACTTATAATCACTATCTTCACTCTCATCTAATGAGCTAAAATATTTATTGGTATAGAGAATTTTCTTGTTCTTTAAGGATTTATTCTTGTTATCAATAATTTATAAATATTTTCTTTCCCTTATCATAATTGAATATCTTCTTTCATTCATCTTGGATTTCACCATGCTCTTCATCATCATTCTTCTTATTCTTATGAGGGCACTTATTAGCAAAGTGTCCTACTCCACAATTGAAACATTTAAAAAATAGTTTACCCTTAGATAAGTCATCATACTTGACTTTCATACCTTGATTTTTATTTTTATTTGGATTCATTTCTATCTTAAATGTTTCTTCCTTATATTTTAATTTATCATCATTGACTCTCATCTCATAGGTAATAAATATGTCATGGAATTCATCCATCTTCATTTGAGTAAGATCATGACTTTCTTCTACAACAAACACTTTAGAATTAAACTTGAGGGAGAGAGTCCTTAATAAATTTTGTACTATAGTATCTTTTTCAATTATCTCTCCAAGACATTTGATAATGTTCATAATCTCATTAACTCTCTATAAAAAGGATAACATAGAATCTTCTTCCTTAATCCTTAGACTCTCAAATTGTCTTTGGTGAGTCTATAACATGGCCAACTTGTCCTTTGAATCTCCTTCATATATGATCTATAATTTTTACCATATCTCTTTCGTATATTTACAATTAATTACTTTGGTGTACTCAATCTCTAAAAGTCCATACGTGATGTCATTCATTGCCTTGGAATTTTTCTCACATAGATTCTTATTAGCTACACTAGTTGGAGGGGTTGGGGGGCTAAATATACATCCAACATAGATTCCCAAATGTCAAACCCTATTGACATGATGTAGGTATTCATCCTTACACTCTAAAAAATATAATTTAACCCATTGAACATTGGTGATTTATTTTTAGAGAAACTCTACATCTATTGATTCAACATATTGTACCTTAGATCACCTTCAAGTGGTTAAAATTTGAATGAAAGTCTTGATTTGATACCAATTATTGGAGGTATAATCACTGAGAGGGGGGTGAATTAGTGATGCGAAATATTTCAAAATTCAATTTAAATATTTTCTAAATCTTAATCAGAACAACATATATCAGCTTGATCAAGCAACATAAACATGAGACCTCATACATTCAAAACATACACAAGATCAAACACATAATACATGATTCCTATGGGAAACCCTCATGGTGAATATAACCCATTATCAAGATTACAAACATATGGACTACTTGTCCTATAAGATTATTACAAATAAGAGACCCTTTTAGTGAAGCACCCACTTCACAAGGAACACCCACCCCTAAGTATGAACAAGTACCCCTTTTCTTTAGATGTTGAGAACCCACACAATAACTATGAAATAAAAAGATCTATAACTATGATTTCATTTAAATCAGATGGAGACATAATGTATAACACCTCTCTTTCACCCTTCATAGTTTTTCAACCTTTATCACATAAGTAATGAATCCAAATCACCCTTTCGGATCACCCTAAGCTTCTTCATTCATCCTCAACCATAAACCTGTAGTTCAACCTTGCTCACACAAGCAATGCATTTAAATCACCCTAATATTCTTCATTAATCCTCATCCATAAACCTATATAAACTATATAATCAAAATAGAGGCATGACCAAAAGGTCATACACATAATCCTCAATCTAACCTACCTCTTTTATCTATCTTCTGCACTCTCAACACATGTTCTACTCACACATGTCTCTATTAGTCTCTTAATCATATTACATAAGTATAGAACCATTAAATTTGATTTCACCTTTTATAGTGTCTTCATGAATATCATGTTCACAACCTTCCTTGTTATACACAACACATGCCTTCACTCTTAAGGAATCTACATGGGTCAGCTTTAAGTAGTACCCTCTTTCAAATAGGCTTAAGTGTTCTTTTAGGTCATATGGAGATGCATTCACCTATTTTACATTTCTCTAGGAAAACTTAGAACACAATAACACTTTAACAATACACATACCCATGTCACACAATCTATAGGTCCTTCTTAAGTGACAACATCCATCACAACACCCTTTTTCTATAGCATAATTAGCCCAAACATCATTTTGTACCTAAAATTACCAAGAACAAACACACAATCAGCTTATAAGACTTTGATAATATAAAATATATATTGGTCAAACCTCCATAATCCGAAAAAATGGCCCTCATGAAGTCTACAACATTATCCAATAATTATTTCATCTTAAAACATCAAAATATGATCAAGAACAACTCAATTATCCTTCTCAAGTTACTTGAAGAGCATGAACACATACATAATCAACTTTTGATCTTAAAAAATTTAGATTTATAAACATTTTAACCTTCAAATAAATGTTTTTTGATGTACCTTGAAGTCTTATACAACTTTTCTTTTTACACCATGGTCAAATTCTACATATATCAAAAGTTATAGCACAAAAACTACAGAGTGATCTTCCCTCACAAATTAATTTTTTTAAATCCCAATGGTCACCAAGAAACTATTAAAATTATAACATGTTGACCTCATCTCATGCACCCTTGAAATATTAACAAAATACAAACCATCTATATCCTTGAATCATCCAGGTCTTTATCTTGCAATGTTCACCATTAGGTCTTGATTAGAACTCTCCTGATTATGACACTTAACACCTTCATGTGCCTTTTGAACACTTTGATATCAGTCCACATGCTGATACCAGTTGGAAATCCCACATTATTTGTTGATTCTTTAACTTTTCCCATACCATTTATCTTCATAAATATGAATTTGTACTCATTTTTTTTATCTTTTATAAGATTAACAAGATTTTGACACATGTCACTAGCATGTACAAACTCTGACATGTTGAATTCATATGAACCATTGATATCAATATGTATGATTAATAACTCACCAATTTATATTCTATACCAATGACCTTAGACTTCAATGTGAATAAACTTGATGGTCTCTAGCCCATCATAGTTTGCTAGAGAAAATTTGAAGCTTTATAACTTGAGTTATAAATCACTTCAAGACTCTAAAGTTTTAGGATAGCTTCTTGGTACTATATACAACATCTCCATGTAAAATTTTAACCATTATTGAATTTATTCATACCTAAATTAAATGCACATAATTACTAGTTCATACATATTTGCATGATGTGTAGTGATAGTCTAGCTTATCTTAAGCTATAATATGCATTTTGTTCATTCCAAATGCTCATAAAACATACCATCTCTTTGTCAAGACATATATGGATGCCTCATAACCTCTTATTTGTCCTTATAAACCTACACAAGTTCTATATCTATTCAATCTATCAAAAATATCAATTTGACATTAATGCATTAGTACCACATGATCTCTTTGTCATCAATGACAATCTGAGACACCAAGGACCATTCTCAATAATCCCAAGATTGATTGAATTGAAAATATGGAAAAAGATGAGTGTAATTTAGTTGAGCTAACCCCAATCACCCCAATGATGACTAAATATTTCCTACATATCCAATTCTCTAATGAGGGAAATCAAACCTAATGTAGTTATCCCACTTAAGTGTTTCATTTAGTAATACTCATGTGACTATATGAATGCATATATTATTGTCATAAATACTTGATCATGTGAGATTATGGCTACATAAAATTAGTTTGAAATTTGGATAAGGACTACTTAACATGATTAGAACTTAAATTGGATAGAAAAAGGAATGTTTTATCAATGTGTACTTATGTAAATAAGCCTTTAAATTTAAATTTCCTAGTTGTGTAATAAGTGTCTTGAGTGTGCATTTATATCAATTCAAATAGGATGAACATATGCTAGGAATCCCAAAAACATGGAGTATGACCTTAAAGGGGCAATTCAAATGTTCAATAATCTAATATTCCATGCTATAACTAAGCAAAATGAACTAAATTATCAATTGTTTTAGAGAATTATTTAGTGATAAATATTTATTAAGTGAGTATATGATAAGTGAAGATCAGTTTGCTGATATTTTTATGAAGGTATTTCATAATCAAACATGGAACACTTAAGGAGATGATAGACATTTCAAAACATGACTGTTGGTAGGAAAAAGAAAAGAATGTTAGGTATGGACATTCATGAACAATATTAATGCCCCTTTTCAAGGATCCTCTCCCATAAGGACACATATTGGATTTAGGTCTTAATTGAGGCATATTGATGCATAGTGGTGTTGTGGTCTTCCTAGATATTATACCCACAAGGAAAAAATGAGGGACCTAAACCATTTTTATCTAACACTACATTAGTGTGTGTTGTATTTTTCTTGGCTTGGGCTAGTTTCTCTATTAATAATATTAAAATTAGTTCATGTTGTTCTATGTTTTGGGATATCTCATGTAGTTTAATATTAGAATTGATTTTATTCATGTATTCATATGTGTTATATCTCTTTTTACTAATGAAAATTTGTATTTATGTTGTTATACATTGGTCATTACATTTTGGGGATGAGATATCATTATTTCCTTTCAAATTAGGGGGAATAGTACCATTATTTAGGGTATTAGATGTTGTAAAGGGTTGTCATTGTGTCTTAGTCCTTAATTAAAATTTGTTTCTTTGGTATTTTTGAAAGGCATGAATTTCATGTGTCTTATTAAATATTTTTATCTTATTGATTTTTAAACTCAATAGTCTCTAGCACCATGGTAGTGATTAGGGATCTAAATGTTCTTGAAACTTCAGATACGTTATGTGTGATTTGGTGGTTAGGAACTACCTCACACCATTCCATATACTTTTGTAAGATATTTAAGTAAATATAATACTTGATACATTATATTTATCAATATTTAATTGTGTTATGTAATATACACCAATTGGGTAGGGTAACCTCATAGATGTTAATATTATGTAGTTTATTTGGTGAAGTCTTTAGTTCTCTATTGAGGTGGTTGAAGGGATGATTATATCTTTAGTATGATAGTTTTTTGTTATAATTTTTCACATAAATTATTCTAACCTACTTATAAAGCCCTAACAAATCATTACTGAGCTTATGAACCATTCATTTTTTTGGAAATCAAAACAAAATCTTGTCTATGCACTTGTGTTGTTACTTCACCAATTATTGGATTGAGAAATCTTAAGGGTTGATTAGATGTTGCATATCTCAATGGTAGTTATATAAACATAATATTTTTAAAATTTATAAATTAATAATGTTTTCTATCTTGTATGAACCTTTTGAGTCTCAATCTCTCTGAGTACATGCCTTAAGGGGTACACTAGGAAAGAGTTGGGTAGACTATTGGTGCTTCATAGGATTTTTGTCCATTTTGATAGTTGTTATCTAGACACTTGTCTCCTAAAAACCATTACACTAAGCTTTGCCTCCTATTTTACACACTCTTCTAATCATTTACCACCTTCATTAGCCTTTTCCCTAAGTTAAACCTCTTTTTTAATAGTTTACATGACAATGTTGGTTGTTTATACGTTATATTCTTATTGATAAAACTTATTAAGGGTCTATGTTGACCCCTGGTTGACCTAGTCCATGACCTAGTGAGTTTTTGTTAAGTATGATACTAAGTTGACTGGGTCGATGTTTTCACCTAAAACTTTCAAAAGGGTTTAGAATTAGATCCACATATATAAAAACATCCATTTTACCATTATTTGAGAATATATAAGAGTAATTATTCATTTGTGCTTCTTTACAATCTCCCATTCCATCAATCTACTTGAGGAGTCTTAGCTTAGGGTTTATACTTGGAGAAGAATCTAATATTATGGAGAAGTATTGGATGCTTTTACCTTTTTTAGTGATATTTACAAAACAAAAAAACCTCTTCTAAATCAATTTTTACCAAGGGAGAGATTAAGTCTCAATGGGTTCATCTTCCAGGTAAGTATATGTATATATATATATATATATATATATATATATATATATATATATATATATATATATATATATCTCCCTCTCTCTCTCTCTCTCTCCATGAATTAGGGTTTTACCTATACATGGCTTAATTAGGATTCTCTTATGCATGTTTATTACCCACACTTTGTGTAAAAAATCTTTTCTGAGCACTATATTATACTTTTTATTTAATTGTTACTAGTATAGTGAATATAAAAATGTTTTATTATTTTTGGGAAACTAGTGTT
Source organism: Torreya grandis (assembly GCA_037957365.1). Classification (NCBI taxonomy): domain Eukaryota; kingdom Viridiplantae; phylum Streptophyta; class Pinopsida; order Cupressales; family Taxaceae; genus Torreya; species Torreya grandis. Next base: position 98,494 of record JARHVA010006285.1, read on the forward strand.
TAGTTCCTAAATAATAAGGGGTGTAGAATAAGGGGAGAAATCTTGTTTAATAAGATAAAGTATATCTTTTTATCAAGTAATTTATATGAGGAAGAGAAATAAACCTATCTAAAAATAGGCTAAATCAAATGATTCAGGTGCTAGAAATTGAGATGTAAGATTGGGACACTATCTAGAATTTGGATCTGGCCTTCATTTTATGATTGGATACGAGTGTTGAAGGTAGATAGGAGTGGCACATATGCTATATTTCACTCCTAACACTATTGTCTTAGAGATCAGAGCTTTCTATGTTTTATTTTCCACCTCAGTATGAGCATGTGTACGAAATTTTAGAGGCTGAAAGTCAATAGAGCTTGTTATAGGTCTATTTCAATCTCTAAACCCTATATTCATCTACATACATTAAAAAAAAAATGCATAAAAAGAAAAAGGGGGGAAAACTAGGTTAAGGAAAGAATGATCACATGATCTAGAACCCATGTTTTCCTAATTAGTGCCTATATTAACCCTCAAGCTAGGGTCTCAAATCAAATGTAGTTCTCCCTTAGGGAACATGTATAATCAACATACATGATAGATTTAAGAGTGAATTTCACTTATGCCCTTACTTGATCAATCATGTAAGTCTATGTGTGATGCAAAATGTTAAGCTATACTATTGATTGATTTTTATTATGTCTAATGTGCCAAAGTAGTAAGTGCTAGATATAAAATGCCCTGAGTAGTCCTTTATATAACATATTCATTATTTTGAATTTGAGAGCTTTATTTTCATTTGGCTGACATGGGAAAATTTAGGGATGAAGCTAAGAAAGGATTTGGGACCCATATAGTAAAATAAACTAACCATTAAAGGTCAAAATTACCTTAAACAAGAGCACTAGAAATGGACACTAGTGGCATCAACGTTGTAGTCCAACCCTAACACTCCTATTCTATAGTACCATGAGGTAGTGGATGGTAAGAGTATAGAAAACTTGACCTGGATGAGGTGGAATGATAGTTTGAAAGGCTTAGGATGACTAAAAATAGGAAAAAAGGTGACTCAAGCATAAAACGTGACCCTAACTGAATAAAATGGACATGGCTAAATGTGAACAAAAATCATATTCTCTAGTCATGGTATCCTATTAATATACATGATATGTGTGGTTTTTTGACCAATTTTGGGTGTATACATTTTCCCCCTTTAATTCTAGTGATGTAATGAAATTAATTACTAGAGTAAAAAAAAAAAATAAGACATGCACCTTAACCTACCTACATGGAGATAAGTATGCTGAAAAAGGGTCCAACTCACTTCCTAACCAGGGAAGTGGATGGAGAGCCAAATAATGCTTGGACAAAGAAAGAATCCCTAAAATGGATTCCCCCTATACTAAATCTAAATATGGAATCTATGTAATCATAGAGAAGGAGGGTAATGCTTGCCCCCTATGTTGAATCTGGATGGAAATGAGAAATGCTCAGAGGCCCAAAACTAATGTCTATCCTCTATCCCACATAAACTCATGTAATCTATAATGTGTACATAGATTCTATATATTATGAAGAGTAAAGTCTATCATGCCCCCACTCTAAATAATCTAAACTATAATTGAGAAGTACTTGAAGGTCCAAAACCAATGTCTACCCTCTGTCTCACATAAAATCGTATAGTCTGGGTTTGGGTAATGCTATGGACCAACCATTATAGATGATCATATGGTTCAAATTAGTGATAACCTAGGTATAGATGGGTGTAATCTAAAACTTTAGTAAATGTACAAGAAGAGAATGGCATGCCTTGCCATTCTAATCTGTATAATCTTGGATGATGAGGAACATGAACATCTATGCCATGTCCCCAAATCTAGTATGTGAGTGATGCATATGTATAGTCTAGAAATTAGTATAACCACATGTGAAATGACATATTATGCCATGCCCCATTTACAAAAATAGAGATCAAAACACTATGATATGCACTATCTCTATAATCTGCTATCTGGTCTTGTAACTATGTCATGTTGTATGAAGCTATATGTGTGAGACATGTAGTAATATACATGCATCAAAATTTGGTATCTGAGTCTAAATTTGTACCATGAATCCATATAATTTGAACCATTATATCTGACTAGTCTATATATCTATAAGCTAAAATCACTATGGATACATATGATTTGAACTACTATATTTGAATAGTCTATGTATCTATAAAGGTATATCCCCTTGAATGTCCTGAGTAATGTTGAGTGACCCATGTAATTTGAATCACTATTTATTTCAACTGTTCTAAGCTAAATATGATAATTTGAATGCTAGAGGTGTAAGAATCATGATGAGTGACCCATGTAGTTTGAATTTTTTATATTTTTATTGATCTAAGGTGAACCTAATGTTTTAACTGCTAGAAGTGTAAGAACCGTGGTGTATCCACTTATGAGAGTAGATGAGTTATGCTGGGTAAGTGAAAGAATAGGAATAGTAGGAATGATACCCCCCTTTTGGGGATAGGGACAAGATCTTGTGATAGAGGAGTTTGAGCTAAAAGTGATGACTAGTGGCATAGTGATAGAAGCAAGGTTGCTATAATTTGAATTGATTGAGAAATTTCTTAATTGATTAGCCTAAGTTGTTTGATAGTTGAATGAGTCTTTTATTGGTTAGGACCAAATTTTATGTCTGAATATAAAATAGGTATAGAGATGTGTGTGCCATAGTAGGTAGATGATGTAGTAAGAGATAAAGGCTTGCATGATATTGAAGCTGTCATTGTTATGATTTTTTGGAACAAAATGGCTTGTAAAATTGAACTATGGGGGAAATGGTATGTTGTTTTGAATGAGAAAGTTATTTGATATAGGAGAATTGGATTGATTCTTGATTCATTTACACATTGACTAGTTGAGATTTAGAGCTCTGGGGTAGGAGATATGCTAAGGAGATGAGTACCTACCATGACCTAATTTGAGCAATTGGTAGCCTAGGTTGAGGCTAGTGAGGAGATTACCCTAGTAAGTAGCTAAAACACATGATTTTTGCCTATTTGGACGCCTATTTTTGATGTTTTTGAGCTATTTTAAGTAGACTAATAAAATTTGAACTATTTTTCGTGATCACATCCCTCCTCCAGTGCTCTATCTAGGCTCCAACTTTATTTTCCAAGTTATATCACTCTTATCCAACATTATTGTCTTATACCCAGTGCTATTGTCCTAGAGGTTGGATATTTTTGAGTTGTTGGTTAATTTAGTTGCTATGTTTTTTTTAGTTGTTGAGTTGTCATGGTTAACTAATTTATATTCTATTTTCTAGTGTTTTTGTAGTGTGAGGTATAGATGAGAGAGTTTCATAGAGGTCAGGTTATGGAGACACTATAGTTATTGCCTTTATCGACTCATGAGAGAGTTGTGATGGATAGAGTAGGATTAGGTTATGTATGTGACCTAGGCCTTATGTAGTGGGATAAGTATCTGATTACTACCTTATGTGAGAGGTGGAATGTAGATACGTGTACTTTTTGGCTTCTTACTAGGGAGATTGTGAATATTCTGGAGGATGTGTATCATATTTTGCATTTTCTTGTTAGTGTACATCGAGTGACATTGGACGATGACATGAGTACATATGCTATTAACTTAGCATACCTATATTTTACTAGTGTGCCCTCAGCCATACATCAAAAAGGTAGTGATAGTGATGTGATGTTATTATTTATATTACATTCTAGTGTTCCATACCTATAAAAGTGGTTGGCCATGTTTTTAGCCTCATTTGTTATTATATATGGGAGTGGGGTATTGATTGCATATAAGATGCATAGGATAGTTCATAGTATAAAGGTGTATGGTAATATGTTCTTATGGGGTAAGACTATGCTTTCCCACTTATACAAGGATCTTTACTAGTTTACTTAGGAGGCATTCAGTAGTGGTGTGAGTGTGGTTACTTTATTATATTATTGGGCTTATAAGCACATAGTGGTTGTGTGGCTGATAGGATTATCTAGGGATAGGTGGGCACCTCCAAAACCATTTAGAGAGTAGTGGATGAGTACCTTGGCTATTTTGTCTCTTGGGATAAATCACTATAGATGATTTTTAGATAAATTGGTGGCCTGAGAGATTATATAAAAGCCATGTAGATGATTCCCTAGGTGGCCCAAAGATGGAGTGCAACTATGGTATATGAGGGTTAGTTATTGTTTATATGACCACTAGGTTAGAGTGTACGAGCACTTTCAGTATGAACACATGAATAGTTAGGTTAGGGTACCATATGATATGCCCCCTATAGCATGGATGTGGGTAAGGAGTGCACGGGAACCAGTAAGAGTAGGATCTCATGGGAGGCCTACTAAGGCTAAGTTAACACCATTACCTTTGGATGCATGAGATGTGGCTATAGATATTCTTGATCTAGATGATGTTGGATACATAGAGGCATATACTACATGGTGGATGAGGCATCAATGGGCTCCATTATATCCTATTTATGGAAGGGATGCCCTCAAGTATGAGGATCTTGCTCTGATCTAGATGATGGGAGGTAATCATTGATTATATTTGAACTATGTATAAATTGGTACTTACTTTATCTTGTTTCAAAAATGTATATCTCTTGTATTATTGTACTTTAGCATGTAGGTGGAGTGGGCGGTGCTCAAGATGAAGCATCTACTAGGGGAGGAGGTGGAGATGACGAGTTCTGGGAGATCATCATTGATTGGACACTTTGAGATCTTACACGACACATTATTGATGATGTGGTAAATGAGGGTTTTATAGAGAATGTGATAGTTACAACATGTGTTTATGCTCATTTGTTTGATAGGGCTGCTATAACTACATCTATATATGTTAAAGCAATGGGAAAGAGAGATGAGTTGAGGGCCAAGCTTGATAGGCATATGGTACCTCCACTTGATTATGGATAAATGAGTACACAAATTATAGATGAGTACATAGCTATTCAAATGTAGTATGTGGATTTTCATGAGGATGGGCAATTATTAGAGTGAGAGATCTAGTGTAAGAGGCATTCAAGAGCTTAAGGAGGTGTGGGGTCATCGAGTGCTAGGTTAGACTATGGGACTAGTACTAGAGGAGAGAGTGAGACTGAGAGTGAAGGCATGATGTGCATTCATGATTGATTATATATTGATATGATATATATGTTTTGAAATATATATATATATATATATATATAGTTTGGATTTCAACTCATGCATATTGTGTTATGGGATTTGAACTATATTGTTATATTCATTCCATATGGTTGTTTCAGAAGTAGTTGATTTGGTATTAATGTTGAGGCTACGTATTTTTGGTAAAATGGTACTTGGGATATGTGAGTTTATTATTTTTATAAGTGTGATGCTACATTTGTATTTTTATTTGTATGTAAGTAAAGAATTTTATTTGGTTGATAATTATATGTGAGAAAAAAAATTGTTCATTTTGTAATTGGGAAATTGTTGGCATAAATTGAGCTAGTTTAAGGTGGGTAAATTGTCTAGATGGGTTGAGTTGGTTTTATGTTGATAAAATAGGATTTGGTAAGATCTAAATTTTTGATAAGCTAGTTTTGGTTATGGATAGTAATCGGGAATTAGGAATGTGAGTTGTTAGTATGTGGGGATGTAAAGTAGAATGCTATGCAAATTATTTCCCTGAGAGTGGCTCAAGAATACAAAGGCTAGCTAACCCTTTGTCTCCATCATTCCCTTGCTAATTGAAGCTATGAAATGATGCTAGTATGAATGTGTGTAATATCACCCTATGTTGTATCACTATTTGAACCTTGATGGCCAAATAAATAAGTGCACATATTGTTCCTATTGTGTAGGAATATGCTTTGTATCTGATATTGTCTGCTATACTAATTGTATCTAAATGTGCAAAAACTAAAAAATGTAACTTTATTAGATGTGTAATAGGAACTATGTGTTGTGAAGAAGACTCATTTATCTATAATTATATACCATGTGGCCTCTGTTGTGATGTGTATGATTGAGTGTGATGGGGTCTCGTTTAATCTTAACCATAGTGGATTACTACATGAGATAGGACCTATAAAATCTACTCATAGTGAATATTTCTCATGAGTATTACTTTGTGATGTGGATTAATTTAGTCTCAACCATATCAGATTGTTATGTGAGATAAGACCCAAAACATCTAGTCGTAGTGAATATTTCTCATGAGTAGTACTCTGTTGTGGTGCCTGTGACTCTATTGGATATGTATATGGAACTGCACTATGTACTCCTCATACTATAATACTATATGTATGTTTCTCTCATTGTACTAGTTTCTAAACCTTCTAAATAGGTGGAATAGGAGATCTCTTGTGAGGCTCTACCCTAGAACCTGTATTATTCTCATGATGAGTGATCGATGATTTCTATGAAAGAATGTCTTGAGATGACTCAGTCATAGATGAATGAGGTTTATGGTTCTATGGTGGAGGTGATGTTTATGCCCCCTATGTGACTGCTATGATGCAATTATCAACACATCTATTAACGTAATCTTTGAGTCTATAACAATCATTATCTTTATGTCCATAGATACGATGATAGTTAAAAAAGGGTTGATGTGGTTGTCTATGTATGAGATGTGGATCCCATTGATGAGTAGAAGGTAATGTGATTAACCTCATATCAAGTAGTGTTGATAATATGAAAAATGGCCTATCTTTCTCTAAATTAAACTATAATGGTTCCTTTATGTTATTATTTATGGTGCATACTATAGGTGTTACTCTGGATACTAGCTCTCTATTCTTAGCCGATTAGTTTTCTAGTTGTGGTATCCTATCTTATTTAGGACATGGTGGATGTTGTGTGATAAGAGATATACATGTAGATACTGCTATGAATCTAGAGTAATTTGATCAACTAAATTTGCCTCAATCATTCCCAATTTCTTTTCTAAAGCTAGAAATGTATAACATAAGTGCTTGGAAGAAGACTTTGTCTGATATAGTAGATGTTGAAGGAGAGGTTGGTGAATCCCATCAATAAAGATATGATAAATCTTTAAATATATTGGTTTATATATGAATCTAAACATGTGATTATTGAATTTTAAAATGTATTCACTAACTAGATCTAAAGTATTCTAATGTAAAGTTGCAAGTTTCTCATATGTGACATGACAACCCATGTTTGCTATGTAATGTATGAGAAATACCTCCTCTAAGTCATCATATGTATGTAAGGAGCCAATGGGTATTAGATGAAAGAAAAAATTCTATGCTTTCCCCATTAATGTCTACTAGAATAACTTGAGGAGAATCAAAGGACTTGCATGAGATGGTAAAGCCTTTTGAAAGGCCTAGAGGTGTATGATGGTATCTATAACTGCTTAGGAAATGAAGATTTTATAAATGTCTTCAAAAGAGGTTTACCATGTAAATCATTAACATCCATCCAAGACTTATAGGCCTTGTTTTCCAAGGTAAGGATATGTATTTGGTGTTGTAATTCACCAAATACATGCATTAAAGAGATAATCTCTTGGGATGGTGCATTATCATCTTGAAGTGGTTCATTTAATCATTGAATTTGATTATTAATTTTAGCCATGGGAATGCTACATTTAGAAATTTTATCATAAAGAGGGGGGTGTGCTCACTTGAACCTTGGGAGTAATGGTAACTTGGACCTTACTAAAGGGATGTGGGATACCATTCTCTTTAGGTGAAGAGTGAAAACTAGGTTATACTATAGTGAGGGGTGGATTGGGAGATTCATTGGTATCTTTATATTTTATTGTATCACATTCTAATCGAGAAAAAGATGTGTTATTATCATGAACATATGCATTATTTGAAATAGAATCATGCATAGAAGTAGAAACAATATTTAGAAGTGCATTATGTTTGAAAGGAGGATGAGAGAAGAGTTAGAAACATGAGATGCATATTATTTTTCACTATGTGCATAATAATAATCATTGTTCCATGCATTGTCATCATTGGAATATTTTTCATAATCACTCTCATTTTCATATTCATTTACATGTTCACTATCATATTCATTATCACTTTTAGTGTAACTAGGGAGAGGTGTAAGAGAATAATTTAATTCTTTTCTAATATGTAATAAAGTATCATTTGAAATTGGAATATCATGTACATCTATAGTATCCATGGATGGAGTACATGCATTATTTTTATGAGAAGTAAGAGAAAGAGATTTATTAATTAGATCTTCTTTGGACACAGTATAGTTAGGAACATGAGATGTATCATTTGAATTATGTAGTGGTAATTTGATTTTATTACATTTATATTATTGTAATGTGAACATTGAAGTAGCAAAAAAGAGAAAAAGATTAGGTTCACATGAAAGCAAATTATCACCAATTAGAGGTTCACTTGGAAGTGCATGACTAATTTGTTCATTTGGTGCATTGTGTAGAGGAGAATGAGGTAAGAAATATCTTTCCCATTTATCAAAATTATTTTCTTTAGAAGGAGAAATAAAAGAGATAGGTTTGAGAGAAGAAAATGCATCTACTTGTACTTCACCATCACTATCATGTATATCATCATATTCTTCATTACAATAATAGTAATTATCTTCATTGTAACTAAAATTATTTTCAACATTTGTAGCTAATGTGAAATTTTGCAAATTTGTCCATTCATTGTCATAATTATGATTTTTTTTTTTTTTTTTAAAAAATTGATCTATGGGATGAGAGGGAAGAAGTGCCTTAGTGGCCATTTTATTTCTCTCACCAAAGAGAATATTGAAAAGTACTATTAAGCAAAGAAATGAAAAAATAAATATAAACATAGAGATTTTGAAATTATGTTTGTCAAAGTAAACAATTTGCAAAAATTTCAAACCATTTTTCCAAAAATTGTTAGGGAAGAAAGCTTGGGGTTTGAGGACCTAGTTTGGAAATCTAGGGTTTTGAGCTGGGATTTTAGAATTTTTGAAAATTATGCCAATAATTTAAATTCTAAAAATAATTTTGAATATAATAAATGCATAAAAATTAATATAAAAATCAAATATTTGAAATTAAATTTTTGCACAAGAAAACTACTAATATTGAAATTTTGAAATTGTTTGTCAAAGTAAACAATTTGTAAAAATTCCAAAATATTTTATAAAATTTACAAGGCTTGGGTTTGAATAACCTAGTTTAGGGATCTCAGGTTTTGAGATAGGGTTTTAGAATTTTTGACAATTATGCCAATAATTTAAGTTTTAAAAAATAGTTTGGAATAGAATAAATGCATAAAATTTTATACAAAAATAAAAAATTTGAAATTAAATGTTTGTAAAAAATATGAAGGAAAAACCCTAAGGGTACCTAGGGTTTTAGATTTTTTTGAAGTAAGTCAGGTTCACCAAATATTTTATTATTTTTTGGAAACTAGTGTTTAGTTCCTAAATAATAAGGGGTCTAGAATAAAGGGAGAACTATAGTTTAATAGGGTAAAGTATAGATTTTTATCAAGTAATTTACATGAGGAGAAATAAACTTATCTAAAAATAGGCTGAAGTGGATGATTCAAGAGCTAAAAATTGAGATGCAAGACTAGAACACTATGTAGAAATTGGATCTGGCCTTCGTTCTATGATTGGATAAAAGTGACACTAATGCTATAGTCTACCTCTACCAATATTGTCCTATAGATCTAAAATTTTTAGGTTTTCTTTCCCACCTCAATGTGAGCCTTTGTATGAAATTTTGAAGGTTGGAAGTCAACAAGGCTTGTTGTAGGTTCATTTCAATCTCCAAACCTTGTATTCATCTACACACACACAAACAACAAATGCTTCAAAATAAAAAGCGGGGAAATTGGGTTAGGGGAAGAATGATCTCATGATCTATAACCCCTGTTGTCCTAATCACTACCTATATTAACCCTCAAGCTAGGGTCTCAGATCAAAAGTGATTTTCCCTTAATGAACATGCATAATCAATGCACATGATGGATGCAAGAATGACTTTCACCAGGCCCTTCTTTGATCAAGCATGCAAGTCTATGTGTGATGTATAATTTTGAGTTATACTATTAATGGATTTTTATTACATCTAATGTGCTAAAGTAGTAAGTTTGAGATATAAAATGCCTTGTGTAGTCCTTTATATAGGAGATTCATTATTTTTAATTTGAGAGCTTTAGTTGATTTTCGCTGATATGGGAAGACTTAGGGATGAAGCTAAGAAAGGGGTTGGGACCCAAATAGTTAAATAAATTAACTATTGGATGTCAAAATGACCTTAGACAAGATTTATATAAATGGACACTAGTGGCACTAGCGTTGTAGTCTAACCCCAATGCTCATATCCTATAGTCCTAGGACTTGGGGGATGGGAAGAAGAAATAAAAACTAATATAGGTGAGGTGGAATGACTATTTTAAAGACTTGAGATGATTAGGAATATGAAAAAATGTGACTCAATCATAGAACCTGACCCTAAATGAATAAAATGAAAGACATCGTTAAATGTGAACAAAACTCATATTCTCTAATCATAGTCTCCTATGAAATGACTATGAAAAGACTTGATATGTGTGGTTGCTTGACCAATTTAGGGTGTATATAGAAAATGTAGGACTTATTTAGGGTTATTTCATAATTTTGATTGACTTGAAGCTTTAGAACCCTCTTTAGTAATATTATTGTGGTAAGATATGCTTAATTAGGTCTAGCAGATCCATATTGGTAATGACCTCGATTATCTAATGTATCCCCAATAGGAATTATAAGTATGATCTATATTATCTAAGATAGGATTGAATTATAGATATGATACATTTCTCTTTGCATACATTATAATGGACCTCACATGAATCTAACCCTTGCAAGTTTTCCTTCATATTTTTCATTTCTATCATTTTATCATTTTTTTATATTTGTAAGACTAGGTCGACTGAGTTGGTATAGTTATAACTTTTGTGCACATTTTTAATACATAGTCACATAAAAATGACTCTATTCTTTCTACATAGGTCTTCATCAGATATAGTTTACTAGATTGAGTAGGTTGACATAGTACTCTTATTCAGTTGTAGAATAGAAAACTATGTTGAATAAGTCAACTTAGTCTTACAGTTAACATCCAAAAAACAAACTAAGTCAACCAAGTTGACTCATTTACCTTAACAAGATTTATTAAATAGGCCTTTATAAAATTAAGTTGACCCATTTGACATAATTAGAAAAAATTTCAAGCATCATTCAAGACACTTCAAAATAAAATTTATAATCTTTAACATCTTCCAACCCACCAAGGTTCCTCTATTTCTCTATTTTTCAATTCATACTTCACTATAGTTCTATTATGTACAATTTTATAGTTTTCAAAACTATAATCCTACAAAAGACTAAGTCAACATGGTCGATGCAAATCTATAGTTTGTTTTATGTCTAAAAGATTAAGTCAACCTAGTCAACTTAGTTATTAAGGACTCTTAATTATATAGTACATTAATAACCCTATCAACTCTATTTTATAATTCCTTCATATAGTGTCATCTAAACCAAATATGTATCATTATTAATATTGAAAATTAATAATTATATGCTAGATAATTAATTCACACTTTTATTTGTATCTATTTGTATGCTTATAGTATCTCACATAGTCTAATTAGGTGGGTTTTTCAATATATCATTTAGTCTCACTATTTTTTTCTTTTTGCATACACTACCAAATCACATAATTTCAAAACACATTTAACATATGTTTACCCAAGCCCTACCTACTTGGATTTCATCTCCAAGGGGGAAGCTGACTTGGTTTTCTAGTAATGTATAAACACATGGTTAATGGTATATATTTTCAAATCACTTGAAAACCTTATCACAATGAGATTGTGAAGTGAGGGGGTAAACCTCAATACCAAGCCAATACCATTGCCAACCTAAATCCCTTTTAGTCTAAATATCCTAAAACCATCCATAGATTAATTTCTAGTTCCTTATTTTCATCTAGCTTACCTATCACACTTAAAATAACACTTTATAATAATTTAACAACAATCAATATGACCACTTAGTTAGCATTTACTTTTTAGTTGACTTCTTGCTCTCTACTCATTGTATGTTGTATTGAAAAAACTTGCATTGGCTAACATTGATGCAAGATTTTGGGTTGTGTGACCCAATTGGACCATTCTAATTGATCCAATTATTTGTGTGTTTGAATTCACTTCTTTCTTTAATTACATTACAAAATATTTCCCTATTTTCAGCATAATGTCATTCTATTCGACATAATATTTTACATATTTTATTTTCCCCTATCAACAATACCAAGTTGACCTAATTGAATTTTTATCTTTATTAGGTTGTATTTTTTCTTGTTTATATTACTAAATTGACTTGGTCAACTCTATACTCTTCTCAATGATCTCCATCAATACTAGGTTGACCTAGTCAACTTTGTACTCTTATTATTCCTTTTACTTTACTTATCTCTCATGTCTATCTGACTTAGTTATCTATGTCTCTTCTTTAGCATTATATTCATTTCCTCAAATCATCATGAAGTCCCCTATTAGAATATTTTTGGACAAATTAAACCATTTATACACTATATGGGGTATTCATTTATCCCTTTGTTTACGTCCCAAGAGAACCCTCACTCTTGGAGCACCTCTCCACTCCTTTATCTATGGACTGCAACCTACTTCAAATCACACCCAAAGATGAAGTAGGTGGATCTAATCCTTTTTTACCTATCAAGACAATTCTCATCTTTAAACTTTTCAGCATAATGTGGGAGTAATTGACACACGTCTATCTAATAATCTCACTAGTAATCTACCTTCTAATAGCCGTCTTCCTAATACCAATCTGGGGAGTTCTCCTAAAAGCACCAACCAACCAATTGATATGAATCAAGTTCTTAAAAAATTCATACAAAAAATGAACATAATTTAAACTTCTAACACCTCTCAAATGATGTAATTACACTGTCATTTGATTAACATAACTAATCACCCTCTGGTTCTCAATCCTCAAGCCAATACCAATTTTATTCTTCCACCTCTTAGAGATGCCTCAATAAATGTTATTCCTCAACCTATAATGAATAAAAAATTTATTCATAATATTAAAAATGATCCCCTAGCTCCTTTCGTCATGTCTATTGATATTGCCAATATATCTCCAACTATCAAGTATGATGGAATTAGAGTTCTTGCATCCTTTTTTAAAGCATTTGTAAATCTTTATAAAGAGTGAATACAAACTAATAATTTCTCCAAAACTAAACTTATACTCAAAACATTTACCGGTGATGTATTGGAATGGTATAACCAACTTCCCAAACATTCCATTTGGTAACCTGAATATTTATTCAATCCCCTAGTTAAAGAGTTTCAACATAATGACTTTCCTAAAAATTGCCTTAGCCATTTCATCAATGCTAAACAATCTCCCACCGAATCAACTCATGATTTTATCAAATGATGGAAAGTTTTGGCCCATAAATCTAACCATAACATGAGTGACCATAATTTATTTAAACTCTTTATAACAACTTTAACCCCTTCACTTCAATATAAGGTTTGAAATTTCACTCCTTAAATTCTTAGTGAAGATCTTGACCAAGCCAAATGTCAGGACTTCCTCATGAAGTAATTCAAACCTAACACCAAATTAATTAAAGGATATTTTAAAATTTATACCAATGCCATCACCAAAAATCTTCCTCAAACCAAATAAGGTGTTTATAAAACTGACAATCCTCTATCCTCTCATATACCATTAACTGTGTAGAAAATAAAACAATATTTACTGCCCTCTAAACCCTTACCTATCATAGTAATTCTCCTAAATGGTATGACCCTAATCAAATTTTTTGGTTCCCCACTAATATTAGTCATTTTCATGAAACTTGTCTAGGGCTTACTAAATTTATTGTCTCCTACATGCTTGGTGATTCCTTTAATCATGAATCCATGATCCAACTCCATCATCAAGAGTATCAAAAATGACAAGATTCTAAAGATTATCCTTATAATAATAAAAAATCATTTTCCACATCAAATATTCAATAAAATACCAAGGATGTTTGTGCTATTGATTTATACTATGACCAATATTACAATAACTCTCAATATATTAATGTAGTTAAGGTCAATTATCATCACAAACTAGCTCATAAATATCCTATCACAAAACCTAAGAAACCATATTTGGAGGAAAAAATTCTCAAAGATACTACAACCCCTACTTAAACCTTGAAATCTATTTAGGAACCACCTATTTCCAAAACCCTAATAAATCTAATTCCTTCAAAATACCCCTTACCTTCCAAACCTCACACTGCTTCTTTTAAATCCCATTAGAGATTTTTTAAACAACTTAACTCCATTCCTTATAAGATTCTACTTATGGAGTTAGTTCACACTTACCATTATCATCACAAGATCTGCATGTAATAATGATAATAAATTAAAGAACCATCCTCTATAGATGAATAACCACCCTCTATTGAACTTCAACCTACCAATGTCCATACCATTGAATCTGTGTCCTTCCTCCAAACCATCTATTGAATTTCTTAAAGAATACATGGTTAAGATGATATCCTTTTTTGCATTAACGATCCACCACTATTCATTAAAATAGCCATTAATACTACCCTTATTCATAAAGTCTTATTTGATGAAAGTTCTGATATTAATGTGACATATTTATGGCTCATCCAACAACATGGATATAATAAGGATCATCTCAAACAAACCAACCTTACGTGTCATGGATTTGATAAAAATAATCAAAATACACATGGTTATATTTGGCTTCCTCTAACAATCTTACCTAACATCATTCTAATTAAACTTATGGTCATTGATTTATCTCTATATAATAACATAACCCTCAATCACCATTAGACTCATAGAATGAGGGTCATCACTTCTTTCGATAGCCAATGTATTAAATTATTATATAATAGTAAATGGTATAATAATGAGGCTGATCCCAACCCTTGGAGTATTTGAATTCTCATTCTAAAATCTCAATATCACATTCCTACCATTCATACCATCAAAAGTGCTCCCTTGCCTAAATTTATTGACATCAATCCAAACATATAGGTCACTCTTGTTGATTCAAAAGATGATGAACCTAATGAATTGTAACATACCTACAACACTACTAAGCTACCACCTTACATATTGGAGTGGATTCCTCCTTTTTTATCACCTCATGATCACACTATTCCTCTCATTAATGGGATCACCAATTTTTCCATCCATGCAATACTTAGGAATGTTCTTACCTAGATGATGCCTTCACATGCAATGATTTTGGAGTGGCAAAATTATTTCAAGATCCTCTAATCATGTCTCTATGAAAGTTTATTAACCTCAAAATTTTACCTTCTAAAACTCCCCTTAAACCTCAAGCATGTACCATTTCTCCAACCTATGATGATAACTACATTATGGTCTAGGCTTAATATCATGACTTAGATTTTCAA
This sequence comes from Torreya grandis, assembly GCA_037957365.1. Lineage (NCBI taxonomy): Eukaryota > Viridiplantae > Streptophyta > Pinopsida > Cupressales > Taxaceae > Torreya > Torreya grandis. The sequence goes on from JARHVA010006285.1 coordinate 113,955, forward strand.
TATTATAAAAAAAAATTTATCTCAAATACATGATTTCATTTGGGATGTTCACACCATTTCACAAGATTTTTTATTATCTCTTGAAGGTCATGTACCTCCTACTAATACTCCAATTCTTGATACTTAGGTGGTAGAACAAATCATACATTCTGAATCTCTAAACATTCTTGCATCTTCTCTACTACCTATAGATCCCATCATTACATATAATTTCTCCCCCATTAAATAAATTAATGATATACCAATCTCATCTGATCAAATTACTCCTCTTACTCTTGAGATTACATTAGATGCCAAGGCCACATATGTCTATTAAATGCATTCTGAATATGATAGCCAAGGTAATAAAATTTTTGATCTTGAAGTAGATGTTATGTATTATGGCACTCTTCCCACTTTACTTAGTGATGAATATATTCTTGAATTACTTCACACCTGATAACCTCAGCTTCCTTGACAACATCACAAACTTGAGAATTTCAAATACAAATCCCCTTGTTTCAACAATTTCATCACTACCATCAACCCTAAAGTTAATCAAATTTATTTTTTACCAAATGCACCATATAATTTCTAAGATGGTAATGCTATGCTTATCAAAGAAACTACTTGCATTAAATATGGTACTCTATACTCAACATATTATAGTTTCTCATAAACTCACACCTATTGAACATGATAACTTTAGTTTATGTTTTGATAAATATCATGAGATATTTGCTTAGTCCTATAAGGACATGCCTGGTATTAACCCTTTTATTGTGGTGTGCAATATCCTCACTTATCTTGACACCAAACCTATGTGCCAAAAGTAATGGAAATTTCCACCCAAAGTTTCCACCTTATGTCACAAAGAAATTATCAAACTTCTTGATGCTAAGTTTATCAAACTAGTGGACTATTTTGAATGGGTTTTTAACATAGTCCTCATTTAGAAAAATGTCACTATGGTTATTCACATTTGCATCAATTTTCATAATATTAATCTTTCTTGTCCCAAGGATAATTTCCCTCTACCTTCAATAGATGACATTATCGATTCCACAACCAATTATGAAATGTTATCTCTTATGGATGGTTTATTGAACTATAACCAAATTCACATTTCCTCAGAAGACCAACATAAGACCACTTACACCATAGAATGCGGCACCTATTACTATGTTAAAATGCCCTTTATACTCAAAAATTCTAGAGCTACTTATCAATGAGCAATGACCCATATCTTTCATGATCTTATTAACAAAAATATAAAAACCTATGCGATTGACCTCATTGCTAAGTCTAAATGTCACAAGACTCATCTTTTTTATCTTGTCATCATCTTTGACCATCTTATTAAATACAAAGTTAGAATAAATCCTTAAAAATGGTTTTTTGATGTCATATCTAGTAAAGTATTAGGATTATTAGTTTCTCTCCATGATATCAATGTTGACCTTTCCAATATTAATGATATCATCAACATGCCCATCCATTTATAAATTCTAGATATTTTCTCTTATTTTGATAAACTTAGGGAAATTAGATGATTCATCCTTGAAATGGTTTACTGTATCCACTTTAATTCTCTTCTTAATAAAGGTAATGCTCCATAATGGATAGATCCCTATCAAAAAGCATTTGATAATATGAAAGAATCATTGCTTCACCCACCTACTCTTCATCCCCCATCAAATCATTGACCTTTAATCCTATATACTTATTCCACACCCATATTAGTTGGGGACATGATTACCCAACAACATGATACTAGAAGAGAATATGTCATCTATTATATCAGTTGATGCCTCATTGATTATGAGAAATGTTACACCAAAGTTGAATGTGATGATCTCACTATATATATTATAGTTGAAAAGCAATGACATTATATGCTTTATCAAACCACTTATGTTATCATCCATTCCAATCACCTTCATCACTTCTTCTCCAAAGCCTTACTTCTTAGAGATAAAATTGGCAAGTGGATGGTCCTTCTCATGTAATTTTATCTCTAAATTATTACTCAAAAAGCTATCAAAGGATAAATCATTGTTGATCAACTTACCATAGCTCCTGTGTCCACCACCAACCACCTTCAAGATAGTCTTCCTAATGATAATATTATCTATATTGAAGGTCTCAACCAAACTATATCCCATAAATATTACTTCTATAACTTCACTACTAATCTTTAAGCAAGTAATCTCAATGAATCTGCTATCCTCCCAAATAATACTAAACTAAAATTATTTGTTGAAAAACTTCTTGAAATTAATGTTGATTTATATGAGGACATTTGTACCATTTATTTTGATGGTGTTAAATGCCTTCAAGGAGATGGGTAAGGTTTTATTCTTATAATCCCTATTAGAAAAATCATCCCTTTAGCTTTTCACTTAATATTTGATGTCATTAATATTATGATAGAGTATGAAACTTTAATCTTAGGCATGAGAGATACACTTGATTTAGGTATCTAATACCTACATGCTTTAGGCAAATCATAACTCATTTTAAACCAAATAAATGGTTATTATCAATGAAAAAATGAGAATATCATTTCTTATCATCAAATTGTAACTACTTTTTCCAAAGATTTCATTTCCTTTACTATCAAGCCTATCCCTTAAGAACAAAATTATATTGTTGATGCCCTTACTTCTTCAGCCTCTCTTTTCCATATACACCAAGTTATTATTGATCCCACTTTTCTTATCCAAATAAGAAAGTGCCTATATTCTAATCCACCATATTATTTGAAAATATACCACATTGAGGTTGTTACCATTTGATAAATCATGTGGTACAAATATATCAGTCAATTTTAGGAACACCAAACTTATACTCCCATCCTAGATTCTCATAAAAATACTCGCATTCTCAAATAATATTTTAAGTATGTATTTCAATATAACATACCATAATATTATAATGGTGAAGGTACCTTGATCTACTGTGTTATTCAAGATGAGGTTTCTCCTCTTCTTGAACAAGCACATGGGGGAATTCATGGTGTCCACTATAGAGGACATACTATAGCCTACAAATTCTTACATATGGGATATTTTTGGCCCACTCTTGAAAAGGATGCCATCAAATTTTCTAAAAAAATGTACTAATTGATAGATTCATGATAATTTAATTCAGTCATCTTAAACAAACTTCAAACCATAGTCCATCCAAACTTTAAACCATAGAATTTCCTTGGCCATTCTCTATATGGGGATTATATGTCATAGGCAAATTACCTTGATCTCAATATTGGCACATCTTTATAATCACATCCATAAAATATTTTACCAAATGGGTTTAAAATATTCCTCTTTTTAATGTCACCAAAACCACCATATCCAAATGTATCCTTCATCAAATCATTTACTACTTTAGTGTCCCTCATATTATTATTTTAGACAATGGTAGTAATTTCAAAAATAAGTATGTCAAACAAATCTATGTTAAATTTAAAATCAATCACAAATTTTCCACACCCTATAATTCATAGTGTAATGGAAAAGTTGAGGCCACCAAGAAAATTCTTAATAAAAGTCTCCAAAATATAATTCGTGAAACTTATACAGATTGGCATCTTCATCTCTACCCTGTTATTTGGGCCTATCACACTAGAATACATACTGCCATTGGGGAAACTCCATTCTCTCTACTCTATGGTTATGAATAAATCCTTCCATTAGAAGTTGAGCTTTCCTCTCTTTATATATCTCTTCATGGTATTATTCCTAATGAATAATTATGTAAATATTTCTTGCATGCTCTTGATCTCCTTGACAAACATCGTCTTGCTGCTTTGCAACATAATCACCAATACAAGGCCCATATTACCAAATAATATAACAAATGAGTCAAATTTATCACATTTAATGTTGGTGATATTATGATTAAAATATATTACACTCATGATAAAGAAGTTAAATATTCCCACAAATAATGGTATCCCTATTTAGTCAAATATATTCTTCATATAAGTACTTATCTCCTTCAAACCAATGAAGGTAATTTTTTCAAAGAACCCACAAATACACAATTCCTCAAGAATTATTTTACCTAATTTTAACCTCCTTTTAATACTTTATATATGATATATTTCTAAATTTTTTTGTAGGATACTTTCATGGGTCACAGCTTCTACAACAGTTCTCTCTTTTCACAAACCGTATTCCTTCCTTTTGGTCTTTTGGTTCCCCTTTTTCTCATGAGTTGCATTGTAAAACCATGGATAAGACCTAGTATTGCTCATGATGTAATTTTATCATCTTTATTTTCATACTTTTTACACACTTTTTTGGCACCCCTTAGGTTTCTGATTTATGATTTGTAGTGTAAGACCATGGATAGGACCTGGCCTTCCTCACAAATACCATCTTTTTCTTATCTTGTTTATTTTTTCAATAATTTTTGGCACCCTCATGGGTTTCTCTTTTATGAGTTGTAATGTAAGACCATGGATAGGACCTAGCCTTCCTTATACAACACTATCTTGTCATTCCTCTTCATATAATGTGTTTAGCAATGGTTATGAGTTCTTGATCCTTATTCTCAACTTTAACTTTTGCTTCTTTTATACATAAAATTTGCCAAAATAAACTATATTAGCATGTTTTCCTAGAGTTTCCTCATTATTCTGATAAGGAATCATACTTTTCTATCATTAAATTCCTTTTTCACCCTTTATCACATTTTTGTGATTTGAAGTACATAAAATTATTTCATGTTTCATTCCTCTCGATTTAATTTATTTTCACTCCACAGTAGATAAAACAAGGTCAAAGTCAAAATATATTTTTTTCATTTCACCTAAATTTATGAGACTCTTAAACACCATGCTCTTTGAGTTCTCTTTCTTAGCAACCAAGTCCCACATATTCAACTAAAAGTCATATTTAACACCCATGTTTGGTTTTCCAAATCCATAAGGAGGAAAAATATAAAAATCCATCAAGAACGTTAAAAACCAAATCAATTGAAATAGAACGCAATGATATACAAAAGGAAACATACAAATTTAAAAAGTTAAAATCACACCAAAAGACATGATTAAAAGCACATTTCCTACCTCTAATTGAATCTAAAACTCTATAGTTGGCCTCACAATAGAGTCAAGGTCCATTAGGGTACATTAGGCTAGTAGATTGGAATAGGAGAATTCAATAAAATCTATAGTGCTACCTACTTTCTCATGCAAGCACCCAATCTTCATAGTATATCAATGACTTTATAAGGGGACCTGAGAAATGGGGATAATATTGTGGGAAGGTAGGTCCATTTAAATTTTCATGCATATAGCCTTCATGAGATAATCTACATATTTCATTTATTGACCTAAGACTTGTGTGTCTAAGTGAAGTTCTTTAGACTCCTTAATGTTGAAAGTCCTCTTGTTTTTAAAAACCTAATTTAAATGTCTTGATTTTGATAGAGTTCCTCTACCTTGATTTTTTCCTTCATTCTCATCTCCACCCATTTCATTTCCCCCCTTGATAGGAAAATTGTGATTCTAAATCTATTTTCCCTTCTTTTATACTTACTTCTTCTTCACATATTAAAAACATGCAATCACTACTTTGTTTCAGTTTTATCTATCCCTAGAACAAAACAATATGCTTGAATAACCATGGATTTCTTTCTTTAGACCATGGCTTTACATTTCTAGATATGCCTTGATTTTTTTTTACCATTTGTCATTGTTTTACCATATTTTTTGTGGACACCTGAGTCCATTTCTACTTCCATGTACTTTTTCCATTTTTGAGTGAGGTTGGCTTGTTACTTCTCATGCCCCAATGTTATTATCCCCTTTTATGCACTTTTTCCATTGATTATTTAGTAAGGATTGTTACTTCTCACTTATTAATGTTGTTTTACCATTTTTCTTGCCCATCTTTATTTAAGTAAGGATTGTTACTAATTTTACATTGATGTTTGATTACCATCCTTTTGAAATGTATTCTTGGTGTGACTTGGTAAATTTGACCTTCTTACTTAAGGTTTACTTGTTTGAGTTTATTGGTATTTAGTAGCCTTGGATTTTTGATTACCTGATTCACTCCAAATTTTAACTTGGTCATTCAGTTTAAAATATCACTTGTCACCCCAACTTCCCAAATTTCTAAGACTGTCCTAAGCACATAACATCCGTTATCTTGTTTTTCTTGCGTTTGTTTGTTTTTTCTCTTTTTTTTAATAGTCTTGGGTTTGTTGAAAGTAGTCATTATTCCCTCCATGATCAAAACTACAAACATAATAGTTAAGAATCTAATGATAAAGGTAAGTCAAGGTACACATACATTTACTTTTTAATTATTTCCCTTTTGGTCAATTACTTTCAATTATTTTTGCTTTAAATACTATAACTTTTTTTTACCTCAACATTGTGTGTTACTATGTTCTTTCTCAAAATGTCATCCCCTATTTCACCTAAGTGACACATGATAATATTTGATTGGGGCATATGTATACACATAATATTTTCAAACTTTGTCAATTATTGATTTTTTATATCTTGTAAGAACCCATCTAGTCTCAATCTCTCTTAATGCACTCCCTAAGGGGTGCATTGAGAAAGTGGCGGGTAGACAATTGGTGTTTTGTTATCCCTTTTCCCACTTGTTTTCTACACACTTGTCTCGTAAAAAATATTCCCCTAATCTTTGCCTCCTATTTTACACACTCTTCTAATAATTTACCACCTTCATTAGCCCTTTCCCTAACCTAAACCTCTTTTTGAAAGTTTACATGACTATGTCAGTTGTGTTGACCTTGTATTCTTATTTACAAAACTTATTAATTGTCTATTTTGGCCCTTGACCGACCTAGTTCATGACCTAGTGTGTTTTTGTTAATTATGGTACTAGGTCAACCAAGTTGACCTTATCAACTGAAATTTTTGGAAGGGTTTAATGTTAGATATTCCTATATAAACACTTCATTTCACCATTCTTAGAGATTAAGAAATATTTATTATTCATTTGCACTTCTTTATAATATGTTCTTCCACCATTCTAATTAAGGAGTCTTAGCTTAGGGTTTGTACTTATAGAAGAATCTAGTCTTGTGGAGAAGTTTTGGATGCTTTGGCCTTTCATAGTGATCCTTACAAACCACAAAAACCTCTTATGAATCACTTTTGGCCAAGGGAAAGATTGAATCATGATGGCTTAATCTTCTAGGTAAGTATCTCTAACTTTTTCCCTCACTTTAGTAGATAAAAGTAGCATATGTAATGGCTTTTGAATAGTCTTCTCTCTCTCTCTCCATGCATTAGGGTTTAACCTATAAATAGCTTAATTAATATTCTCTTATACATGTTTGATTTTATGTTTATTACCCCACTTTGTGCCATAACCTTTGGTGAGCACTAGATTAGACTTTTGCTTTACATGTTATTGGTATAGTGAATATGAAAACATAGGACCTAGCTAGGTTTATTGCATAGTTTTGCTTGACTAGAGGCTTTGGAACCCTCCCTAGTAATATTATTATGGTAAGAGATTCCTTAATTAAGTCTATATTATCCATATTGGTCATGACCCCAATTATCCAATGTATCCCTAATTGGAAGTGTAAGTAGGATCTATCTTCTTTACGCTAGGATTAATTTATAGATCTAATGCATTTCACATTGCATACAATAGTTTATTTTTAATCATTACAAGATTTGGCATTAGAATATTCTAGTCAACATTTGGAATTGATTTTAATTATAAGATGTTTGGGATATCATTCAGGATGATAACTAATGTCTAACCTTATGGGTTCAAGTAGTGATCTAGCTTAATGGATTTAGCATATGCCATTGGGAAATATACTAGCATACATATCTTTGATAAATATATATATAATACATTGATAGATATGATTCTCAAGGCACTTGTATTATATTATGCTAGTGTGTGTGTGTGTGTGTGTGTGTGTGTGTGTGTGTGTGTGTGTGTGTGTGTGTGTGTGTGTGTGTGTGTATGTATGTATAATATTATAATATTATATTATTTAATAGAATATAATACTATTATATATTATAATTATTTTAGAATTGTAGGCACCCACCATATATTACAATATGGTAAATAAATAATAAAATTATTTTATTTTGAAATAAATAAAATTATTTTATTTTGAAATAAATAAAATTACCACAACAAAAAATATAATTCATCCATATTCTATCATGGTAAATATATAATTTTTTTTAAAAAAAAAATTTGAATCAAATAAAATTACCATAATAAAATTATAGTTCATCCATCATATTATTAAATAATTAGAGGCCAAATAAATAAATAATTTTATTTTGAGGTAAATAAAATTACCATAACAATAAATAAAATTCACCTACTAGCATGGTAAATACATAATTAAATTATTTTATTTTGAATTAAATAAAATTATCATAATAAAATTATAATTCATTTGTCATGTTATTAAATAATTACAAGCCCAAATAAATAAATTAATTAAAAGTGTGTTTAGGTTTTGTTATAATGTTGACTCTAAAATAATTAAATGTTAACACAATCATGCCATTACACAAAATTAGCCCCTAGATGCCACTAAAGGAATACCTATTGGTGTAATTATTAGGGGATCTATTTTCATGAAAACCATTATCTAAGGATCTAAGGCATTCTTGTATATTTCAAATGCAACTGGGTATTAGGTCTATATAGTGTTTTTTTTGTGACTATACACATTTACAAATCTTGGATTAAATATTATTATTTACTCATTATTTTCCCTTCTCATGATAGTGAGTTGTTGACATATCACACTTAGGCCAATGAATTGCCCAAATTTAGCCAAGAAAGTGTTACTAACCTTATTCCATCGAGTGATGGATTCCTTTTAGATATTAAAAAGCTAGTCATATGCAACATCCTACAAGGTAGATTTGAAGAGCCTAAAAGTTACATCCTAGTGTACTATATTCAATAGACTCAAGTAAGTTTTATAAGACATCACATGATTTTCAATAGTGTGTCCTTAGTTGGGTATGCACCATGGGAGTTATATTAGTATTTTAAAAAAATCATGAATAAACTCATCAATGTTTATGGATAATCTAGCTAGCCAAGACATTGGTTTGAATATATTACTATTGCAATGTGAATGACATTTAGGCTTGGCCACATAATTTATAGGTTTTCATTTACCAATCCTAGGTATTCTACGTGTCTATAATTGTGAGAACAAAAATAAGCATAAGTTAGACTTAAACCCTGATACATGAGGGAGAATCCAAGTTGCCTCAGTATCAAATAACTATTTAGTAATTATGGCCTTAACGCACACTATGGAACCTTAAAAAAATCCCTCCTTATAGGGGATAAACAATTCTCTCTTTTGATGTGTGTTTTATGCACACCCTTGGGTGAATTTAATGGCATAAAATAAATATTATATTAGGATTATAATTAATAATCTAGGGCACAAGTTGTATAATTGGTCTCTCCTAAGTATTCTACTTATAATAACTCTATGAGAAACATAAATAATATGAAAATAAAATAGCCTATTTATTCCACTTATTTCAACTTATTCAACTTATGCCTATATTCACCTATAAAGTATCTATGTAGATTTATTATTATTTGTATATAGGTGTTCTAAAATGGGAGAGGAGGGAAGGAGAGAGCTTGATGTTGTGCCCATGTAAGTAAAAATGGCTGTCATCTTCTTTTATTTATTTTAACATAAAAAATTACTATGGCTAACACAATATAATAATAAATATGAAATATTAATACACACACACACACACACACACACACACACACACACACAAATAATACACATAGAATAAAAATAAAAATAAATAAATTAAAGAATAATAAAGTAGCGATCAAAAGGCATAGATGGAGAAAAAAATCAATGTACAACAAAGAAAGTAGTGATCAAAAGATAAGAAACAACAAAGTAAATAAGGTACATAGATTTTTATATTCTAAACTTGAATCAGTGAATAATTTTTTAATTATGTATTTAATGTTGTCCAAATATTCCCATGTCATCTCATCAACTAGAGCGTCTAGGATATAGAGTACAAGGATTTCATTTGTAGTAGGTAGAAACATAATTTCATTTTTCATATAGGCTTCTACAAAGCACTTCACCACATCCATTCTGAGTAGGCCAATAAATTCATTTGATAATTAGTATGGAATGGGTTTTGCTACCACCACAACATAAAATATCCCTAGCATAAACCCAATGGGAGTAAGAATTGTTCATCTAAATGTGGTTATGTGAGGAGTAGTGCCCCCTCATATCCACCCCATATCCTCCAAAATAATGTTTGTCTATCAGTGTTAGCTTTGTGGATACCACCAACAATCTTTTCTATGTAGAGTTAAAACTAGTGGAGGGCTATTTCTTTGCTAAAGTACCTATATGGGAATAAATTGAAACTCATATTTGTCTTAAAATAATGATTATATGGTTGATAAAAATTTCCAATGATAGTGTCTATAGAGATTAATTTTATAAATTACTTATAAAAAAATAAAATTAAAACATTTATTTGTCATTCAATAAATCCTACACCCATGCCAAATTAGATGATGTGTCAGGGCAATGAGCCACTATCACATGATGTCATTGATATAAATTCAAGTTGATTTCCCATCATTCACCTTTTTAAAAAAAATTGTAGATATGTTTGCTAAATGGATTAAATTATGTTATCAAATGCCAGGGTTGCATGGATTAGTGTTGTTTATTTCTCTATTAAAGTAACCAGTTGAGAAAAATATATTACAAGATTTTAAAATGTTTTGAAATAATGAGTATTTATATTTTTTTATATACCCTAGGGCAATAATACATTTTGGTCAGAACTAGGGAAATATGTCTTCCTCTATGATAAACTAAATTATGTAAATATATTTGACTCATATATAATACCTATACTTCATTATGACTTATCTATATATGTTGAATAGTGAATAATAAATAGAATTCATTATTGAGGCATTATATTGGAATAAGTAGAATTATTTGGATTTATAGTTGCCTATAATTTATAGTGTAATCAATTAGGTAAAGTAGGAAAATAAAGCATACCTAGGATATGGCAATGATTAAACGTAGGTATATTTAGTAATACATAATTATATTGATTTTAAATTTAATACTATAATTACTTGGGAATTATTTATATTGATTTTATGGTATCGTTTCTATTATTATTTTAGGCGTTTGAAAATTGAGCACCCCTCTACTATCTAACTATACACTCCAGACTCTATCTTTTTCTTCATAAATGTAGGATAATTATAGACTAATCAAAGTATCTTAGGTTATCTTTACAATGATTTAAGTCTAATTTAGATAAGTAATTATTCCTTTGAATTGTATATTATGATTAATAAAATTAGTAGAGATATTGATTATTCATATATCTCTACTAATAAATTTATTGTTAATATATTACTTTTGTTAACTTGTACAAAATTTTATATATCCTTTTAATAAATTATATATATATATATATATATATATATATATTCCTATATATTTGTGAATTATGAATTTGATTTACATATCCCACAATGATCAAATATAATTTATTTATTTATATTTGATGTAATATGATTTACTTAAAAATTGTGTAGATATGGCTCGACCAAAATTGAATTTTGTAAATGAATAAAAATGAAGAGAATATCAAAGAGAACAAAAAAGAGAGTATCAAATACAATACCATAGATTAAGACAACAATAAATGATAAATGTACAAAGAGAAGAAGAAAGAAAAAAATAAGATGGCAATGATAGACAAATATTTCAAGAACACAAGGGCAAATTGATCGTTGAACAATTAGAAGTAGAAAAGAGGCAACATACAGATAAGATGAAACACATTCAACCACAAACATCTCAAAATGATATTTATATGTATTAAGAACTAAATTACAATGAAAAATTCATTCATATCAATTAACTGAGTTAGAAAGATAACATAAACAAGAACTACCTCGTGAAGCATCTCAAAGGCACTACCAACGATTGATTCATAATGTTGACATCAATTCTAAAGAATTAAACTTGATATCGATAGATCATGTGATATAAATACCAAATAATAAATTTAATGTTTCAATGGATGTTTATGTTATAAATAATTCACAAAATAAAGATATACAAGAGCAAACATCTCAATGTACAAGAAGAAGACAAATGGAAAATAATGATTTAGAAGAAAAGTCAACTTCATAACTTGAAAGAAGTAAAATGCAAGATATAGAAATTAAATGAGAGAAAAATATAATTGATCCTAATGGAATGGTTGGGAGATATTTTAAAACATTTAAAATGATTTTAAAACATGGCTTAGATAGTATTGCTTCACCAAATTGTTGAACACACATATCTACTGAGAAGGGGAGTGAATCAGTAGATCTCAAAACCTAGTTACTTACAATTTTTATGATGAATGTTAAACAAATGAAAACTTAAGCAAATCAAAGATTGATATTATATGCATACAAGCATTACACATAACACCTGATTTATATGTTAAAACCTAAAGGGAAAAACCATGATTAAAATGCTGCTAGAATCTATTGTTCTAATCTAGCCTCACAAAGTTTATCTCATTGACTGAACCTCATTAGCTACATTTAAGGACACCCATCTCAAGGAGACACCAATCACTTGACTTGAAGAGCACCAAATATAAGGAATCACCCACTCCCTATACTGAGCACCAACCTACTTTAATTCTAAGGCACCAACCAATTAGATATTTGCATTATAATTCAAGTTAATGAATCAGATTCATAAAAGAATCCAAGTCTCTATTCTTTGTTGTAAGTCCAATCTATAATTGCTTGTTTGTCATTCAACAGACTTTTTTGTGTCCTTCACTCTTCTTGTACCCTTTCTCTATGTCTAAATTTATCTATTTGACACTCTGATATTCTCTAATTTGACACTACTCCATGCTCAGATGAGTTTCATATTTTTGTACTTATGGCTCAAACTCCTCGCATCCCAAAAAAATAATAGACTATTTGTCTTCCCTATTCTTCATCACTTTGGAATTTCACATCAATCCACTTTGTTTACATGATTTAAAATATATAGGTGACTTAAAATAATAACTATTTTTACAAGAAGTACCAATTAAAATTCCTTCAACCATCATGCCAAACTTTTAAAACTAACTTACTTCATCAAGTTATTGAAGATGCATGAGTTAACCAAGTTAGACATTAACCTTTGTCATATTTGATTTCATCTCTCTTGTTGTGGCATTAATGAAAGATTTCACTCCATTTTATAATCTCAGATATGCTCAATCTTTATCCTTCTATTGTGTTGTTAACCATTCATAACTTTTCTTCTCAGACTCCACTTAGCTTCATTATATCTTTCTAATCAAGATTTCTACATGCCATTCTATCTCTAAAGAGGCACAATATTTATCTTAGCTTTGGTTATTAAACTTTATCATGTTGACCTCATCTCATTTTCTTTGATGTCTTTGAGAATATTTTGCTTATTTGATCTCTTCAAACTTGCTTGACTTTTAAATTGCCTTAAAGCTTCTTCTAAGTTACCCTTCAGAGACTTGTAATGGTCATTTGGGAATTTTTTTTGTGGTACATACCCTTCAAATTTTTTCACAAGGATATTAAAAAAAATCTAAGTGTCCACATACCCTTCAAGTTTTTTGTAACAATCCCTTCAGAAGTCTTGAATGGTCCTCATACCCTTTGGACTTTTTGAAATGATCCTTTCTAAATTCTTAAATGGTCCACTTGCCCTTTGAATTTTTTGAAATGATCCATTTGGTTTTTTGAAATGGTCCACTTACCCTTCAGACTTCTTTAAAATATCCCTTTAAAAGTTTTGGAAAGGTCCTCATACCCTTGATCTTTTTGAATAGTCCACTTACCCTTCAAATTTCTTGAAATGATCCCTTTGGCTTTTTAAAATAGTCCACTTACCCTTTGGATTACTTGAAAATATCAATTCATCATTTTTAGAATGGTCCACTTAACCTTTCAAAACTTTGTTCAAGTCTAATTACCCTTTGGACTTTTTGTAATGAACCCTTTGGAATTTTTGTTTGAGACAATTTTTATAAAAAAGACAATCATTTTTCCAAAAGATTTCTTCTGAAAGAATTATTTCAATACCATTTTAGGTTCTCCATATTGCTTAAATTATAATATCACAAAATTTAAGTCATTCCATAACCCTAATTAACTTAATTATACCCATTCATGTTCTTGACATTGCTCAACTCATAAACAAGAAAGAAGTAAAGTCATTCCATAAACCCAATTAACTCACCTAGACCCATTTAGGTTCTCAATTTTGCTCAACTTATAAAAATGAATGAAGCAAATTCATTCCATAACCCTGATTAATTATTTCTTGACCCAATCAAGTTTTTCACATTGCTTGACTTATAAAGATGAGAGCAATTAAATCATTCCTGAAACCCAATCAACTCTGCTAAACCCATTTGGGTTGGTAAGACTACTTAACTTATGAAATTGAATGAACTAAATATGTTTTAGAAACTTGATTTACTTTTCTATACCCATTTGGGTTCTTGAGACTTCTCAACTTATAAATATGAAAGAATTAAAGTCATTATGGAAACTCAATTTACACCATCAGACCAAGTCAGGTTCTTTGCATTGCTTTACTTATTTTGTAAGTAAAAGCACTTCATAAACCTGATTTACACCACAAGTTGTTCAACTCAACTTTTTAAATTAATGCATGATGGCACATGTTTCCTTTGACATCAATGATAATTCTTTAGACCTCAATGACTATGTCTAACAATCTCCCCCTTGGTCATTGATGGCAACTCATCACTCATCATCAGAAAGCCCTAACTCTTTTATCTCCATTCTGATTTCTCCCCCTTTAACATTAATTACAAAGAGTCTCTACCATAATTTGTCAATAATTTGCTTCTTTCTTGGTATCTTGGTTATTCTAATCCTTGGACTTGATAGATGAGAATACATTGTGAGGAACTCCCCCTTAGGCTTTGGTACATTCATTTCCCTTTGTCACCTCCTTTATCATCAACTAGAAAAGGGACTAAAACTTTCTCAATAGGCTACCTTTTCTCTTAATCTAGGAGTTAATAATGTTTCTTCAGTACTCCCCTTAGATTCATGCCCTATCACTAGAAACTAGTAATGTGGTGTGGGAGCCATTACTCCCAACTATTGTCTTAGATATTAAAATTGGTCCTTAGATAATGTTTTAGTGAATATATCTATAATTTGATCTTGTGTTGGTACATATTCCAATGTAGCCTCTTGATCAACAACCTTCTCTTTTAGAAAATGATACTTAATTGATATATTCTTTGTTTTAGAATGCATCACTAGATTCTTCGATATATTTATGGCACTTGAATTATCACATAGAATGTGAATTGGTGCTTTAAAACCCACCTCCATGTATTTTTTTTTCATCCACAATAATTATATGCAACATGCCACTAATGTAGCATATTCTACTTCTACTATAGATAGAGTAATTGACTCTTGTTTTTTGCTCAGCGATGAGACCAATTTGTTACATAGGAAGAATGCACCACCACTAATTCTTCTTCTATCATCTATGCTTCTATCCCAAACAATGTATATCTATGCTGACAAAATGAATTCATCACTTGAAGGGTAATATAAACCATAGTCTATTATACATTTGATATATCTAAAGATTCTCTTTACTGCATTTACATGTGTTTCTTTTGGTGTATCCTAAAATCTGGAAACCATGCATATAACTTGCATAATGTTTGGTTTTGTAGTAGTAAAATATAGAAAACTACCAATCATTGACCTATACCTTATATAATTCACTTTAGGTGATTCATCACCTTTGCTTAATTTACATATAGTTATCATGTGAGTGCTAACTAGTATGTTGTCCTCCATACCAAATTTCTTGAGCATCTTCTTTGCATACTTGGTCTATGACATAAATATCCCTTATTTGGATTGTGAAACCTATAGGCCAATAAAAATGAAATATCTCCTAGCATGGACATTTCAAACTTCTTGTACATTTAATTTGCAAACTCTATACACATATTATTATTATTTCCACCAAAAATGATGTCATCAACATAGATAACTATGATCAACATATGTCTATTTTTAGACTTAACATACAAGTTAATATCTACACATCCTTTGATAAAACCTTGTTGTTGCAAATATTGATCTAGCCTTGAATACCATGCTCTACGTGCCTATTTTAGACCATATAACACCTTCTTCAATTTTCACACATAGTCTTCCATATTTGTCAATTAAAAGCCTTCAAGTTGTTTAATATAGACTTCTTCCAAGGTTCCATTCAAGAAAGCTAAATTAACATCCATCTGGTAGACTTTGATTTTCTTAAAGACTGCAAATGCTAAAAGCATTGTGATGGCTTCCAATCTTGCCACTGGAGCAAATGTCTCCTCAAATTTTATTCCTTCTACTTGAGCATATCCTTTGCAAATAAGTCTAGATTTATTTCTCACAATAGCTTCATATTCATTCAACTTGTTTTTAAATACCCATTTTATGCCTATGACATTCTTGTGTATGGGTCTTGGAACTAGCTGCCAAGTTTTCTTATTTTCTATTTGACTTAGTTCCTCATCCATGGCCTTTTGCCAATTCTCATCTTTTCTAGCTTCAACATAGCTTTTGGGATTAATTTTAGATAGTAAAGCAAAACTTACTTATTCTTTGCTAATTGAAACCCTTCTCCTTAATTGGACTCCTTCTTTCATGTCACCAATGATTTGCTCCTTAAGATGATCCTTTTGTACAAACTTGGGGGGCATCTTTTCATTTTTATTTAACTCTTCTTCATTATCTAACATTTCATCCTCCTCTTCTTCTTTTAGATCTTCAATACTAATCTCTTTTATAGATTTAATCACTTCATTGAGGTTCTCTTCAACATTAACATGAATGCTCTCTACTAGTTTATGCAATCTTTTGTTATAGCAGACATAAGCTTTGATATGAGTAGAATAACCAAGAAATATTCCCTCATCACACCTTGATTCAAAACTTCCTATTTTTTTTTGCTTCCTTCAAATATAGAATTTGGTACCAAAAAATCTAAAGTACTTGATGGAAGTAGGATTTCCATACCACAATTCAAATGGAGTCTTATTATTGTTTAATCTCAACTGAACTCAGGTCAAGATGTATATGACTATCTAGACTACCTCTCTTTAATAACCATCTGATAAGCCAACTTCTTTTAGCATTGTTCTATCCATTTCCTTGACAATCCTTTTCTTCCTTTCAACAAATCCATTTTGTTGTGGATTTATTGCAACTGAGTAGTGTCTTTTAATTCCATGTTTCTCACAGTACTCTATGAATTCATTTGAAGTGAATTCAACACATTTGTCAGATCTGAGGCACTTGATCTTTTTTCCAATTTAATTTTCAACCATGGCTTTAAAGATCTTGAATCTCTCAAATGTTTGAGATTTGTACTTTAATAAGGTTACCCATGTCATTCTAGTGTAGTTATCTACAAAAAACATGAAATAATACACTCCTTTGGATCCTCTTGTCTTAGTTGGTCCACAAAGATTAGTATGAACTATCTATAAAATATTTATTGTTGAATATTCTTTATTTTGAAACGAGACTCTAGTGTACTTATCAAGTTGACATTCTCTACAAAAAGAACATCATGTGACATTATCTAGACCTATTATACTAGACCTTCTTATCTCATAGGCTTTAGTGTCAAATATGACTTTATAGCCATTGTCACACATTTCACTAATACTCAGTAGATTATGGTTTAGTCCTTTAACATAAAGAACATCATGTGTAGGGAGCTTATCATCAATATACAATGTTCCTTTACCTCTAATTTTGAGTACTGTATTATCTCCTAGATTGATAGTCCCTTCCTTGCACCAACTCATATTCATGAACTTCCTCTTGTCACTGGTCATATGCTTTGAGCAACCAATATCTATGACCCATATATTTTTCTCTTTAGCATGAAACACTATTTGGGTGATCGTAGACTAATTTTCTTTCCATATCTCATTTGGCTTCTTTATTGTACCTTTTTTGTTGTGATATTGATTTGTGAGCCTTTTTTATCTTTAAGAGTCTCAACCCTTTTTGTATTGTTAGACTTTGATTTAACAATTTTTGTTCTACAATGCTTTGCTATATGCCCAAAATTATTATAGTTATAACATAAAATATCTAGATCTAGTAGAGGGGTAAATGAATTATTACTTAAGAAATTTATCCTTCTCTTAGGTACAATCTTACAATAAATTTATTTATTCCTAAATTGATTACAACTATAAAAATAACCATAAAATGATGAAGAATATGTGGTTATCATTATCCTTTGAAAATATAAAGGAGGTCTCTTGAGCTATGTTTTCTTCACGTTCTTTGTTGTTATATTGTTTTTTGTAGCAGTAACCTTGGTATTTGTAGGAGCAAAGTTATTAATTTTTTTCTTCTCTTCAAAAATGTGCTTTTCTTCTTTTCTAATTCTTAAATCTACTATAGCCTTCAAGTTTTCATATAGATTCCCAGTTGCACTCAACATGGGACTCTTGCCTTTATCATTTCCAAGACGTAATCTTTCATTGGAAGTATTTTGTGAGCTAATAATTTCATCCAGTATAACAAATCCTCCTTGTAGTTTCAATCTTTTATCAATTTATTTTTTTGGCATTTTTGAGATTTTATCTTAGGTCTATGATTTCTTCCTCCATCTTCAAGTATATTAAGGATTTTTCTTGCAAATCAATTTTGACCACATCCTCTATCCTCTTTGCCTCCTCAACTTGAGTCTTCAAGCTCACTATCATTTGATATGACTCCTCATTTCTTTTATTCAATTTATCAAACTCCTTTTTACTAAGCTTATTTTATTTAGAATTTTCTTTTCTAAGCTTATCATTTTATTTTAAAGCACATATAAGTTCACATTCCAAATTTACTTCTCCTTTTTCTTCTTCTTCATCATCTAAGTCCTCTTCTTCTTAGAATAAATAAGTTGATTCATAAGTCATAAATAGAACATTTTTTTCACCATAAAAGCATTATTATGCTCATCTCTTGAACTACTATTGTCATCAATCGAGTCACTATCTTGTTTTGAGTACAACCCCTTTTATTTTTAAATAAAATTTTCTTCTTCTTGGGATAATAAGATTTATCATTTTGATTTTTCTCAGCTTAATCAGAGTCATCCTTCCTTTTATGTGGAGATTTAGCAACAAAGTGACCTATATTTCCACAATTAAAACATTTGATGGGTAGCTTACCTTTGTATTTACCTGAGCCCTTCTTCAACTTTATAATGAAATTGGCCTCTACATCATCAACCTCCTCAGATTCAGAATTAGGATCTTCTTCTTCTATCTACTTGGAAACATTGAAAGTAACTTCTCTCTTGGATGACTCAGCATCTCCTAGCCTTAACTCATATGCAATGAAAGTTACATATAACTCATCTACTATGAGCTTGTTTAGATCTCTTGCTTCTTCAATTGAAAAAAAAATAGAATCGTACTTTGTTGTCATAGATCTTAAAACCTTTTTGACAATAATTGCTTCATCCATTATTTTTGTGAGTCCTTTGATTGCATTAACAATCTCTTCTACCCTAAGAAGGTAATCTACAATCTTCTCATCCTCATTCATCTTGAGGATTTTGAACTATCCCTTATGATTTTAAATCTTTACTTGTTTTACTCTATCATCTCCTTCAAAGATGATCTTCAATTTTCCCCATATGTCTTTTGCGCTTTGACAATGCATCATTTTGACAAACTCACTATTTGACAATCCACAAAGAATGACATTCTTTTCTTTAGCGTTGTTTTCACATGCCTTTTTCACTGCTTAATCAGTAGGAGGAACTATAGGGGGTGTGTATCCATTTTCAATTGACATCCAGACATCAAACCCAAAAGAAGTCAAATATGCCTCCATCCTTATGCACTAGAAGGCATAGTTAGACCCATCAAATAAATGTACCTTATTTGATGAAGTTCCTTCATGACTGGTCATTTTGTGTTTAGACTCCAAGAATCACCATATTTTTTAAGCTTCTCTTTAGGAACCTTACTCTGATACCAATTATTCAACACACCTATCTACTAAGAGGGGGGAGGTGAATTAGTGGATCTCAAAAATTGGTTAGTTACAAATTTCAAGATGAATTTTAAATAAATTAAAACTTAAAAATATCAAAGAAATATATCATATTCACAAAATCACAACACATAACACCTAATTTATACATGGAAACCCAAAGGGAAAAACCATGGTGAGAATGCTACGAGAATATACTATTCTAATCCAACCTCACAAAGTTTGTCTCACTGACTGAACCTCACTGGTTACATTTAAGGACACCCATCCCAAAGAGACACTAATCCCTTGACTTTAAGAGCACCAACTCTAAGGAATCACCCACTCCCTATACTAAGCACCAACCCAGTTCAATTTGAAGGCACCAACCAATCAGATGCTTGAATTACAATTTAAGTTAATGAATTAGATTCATAAAAAAATCCAAGTCTCTATTATTTATTGTAAGTCCAATCTATAATTACTAATTTCTCCTTCAACACACTTTTATGTGTCCTTCACTCTTCCTACACCCCTTCTCTGTGTCTAAATTTATCTATTTGAAACTTTGATATTCTCCAATTTGACACTACTCCTCCATGCCTAGATGAGTTTCATATTCTTACACCTATAACTCAAACTCCTCTCATTCCAAAAAAATGAATATGACTATTTGTCTTCCCTATTCTTCATCACTTCAGAATTTTTCATCAATCCAGTTTGTTTATAACATTTGAAATATATAGGTGACTTAAAAGAATAGCCATTTTTATAAGAAGAATTGATTAAAATTCCTTTAATCATTGTGCCAAAATTTTTAAACTGAATTACTTCATTAGGTTCTTAAAGAAGCATGACTTAACCATGTCAGACATTAAACTTTTGAAATTTTGATTTAATCTCACTTTTCATGGCATTCATGAAAGATTTCATTCTATTTTATTAGCTCAGATATGCTCAAACTTTAGCCTTCTATTATGCCATTAACCATTGGTCACTTTTCTTCTATGAATTCACTTCACTTCGTTGGATATTTCTAATCAATATTTCCATGTATCATTCAATCTATGAAGAGGCATGATCTTTATCTTAGCTTTGTTCATTAAACTTTTGCATGTTTACCTCATCTCATTTTCTTTAGCATCTTTGAGATGCTTTCGCTCCTTTGATCTCTTTATAATTTCTCAACTTTTAACTTGCCTTAAATCTTCCTCTGAGTTACACTTTAAAGACTTGTAATGGTCCTTTATGACTTTTGTTTGTGGCACATACCCTTTGGATTTTTTCACAAGGATCTTTTAGAAACTTTTCAAGTGTCCACATACCCTTTGGTTTTTTTGTAATAGTCCCTTTGAATGTCTTGAATGATCCTCATACCCTTAAGACATTTTGAAATGATCCTTTTGGAATTATTGAATAGTCTACTTACCCTTAAAATTCATTGAAATGATCCCTTTGGATTTTTGAAATGGTCTACTTACACTTCAGACATTTTGAAAAGATCCCCTCAACATTTTTGGAATGGTCCTCATACCCTACAACTTTTTGAATGGTCCACTTGCCCTTCAAATTTATTAAAATGATCCCTTTGGATTTTTGAAATGGCCCACTTACCATTTTGACTTCTTAAAAATATCCCTTTAGCATTTTTGGAATGACCCACTTACCCTTTGAAAACTTTGTTTTGGTCCACTTGCTATTTAGACTTTTTGCAACGACCCCTTCAGATGTTTTGTTTGGGATAATTTTTCTAAAAAAGACTTAATCATTTTTCCAAAATAATTATTTCAAGACCATTTTAGGTTCTCCATATTTATTGAATTATAAGTTCAAAAGAAGTTAAGTCATTCCATAAACTTGATTAACTTCATTAGACCCATTTGGGTTCTTGATGTTGCTCAACTCATAAACAAAAAAGAAATAAAGTCATTCCATAAACTTGATTAACTAACCTAGACCCATTTGGGTTCTTGAATTTTCTCAAATTATAAAAATTAATGAATCAAATTCATTCCATAACCTTGATTAACTCTTCCTTGACCCAATTGGGTTCTTCACATTGCTTGACTTATAAATATGAGAGTAGTTAAGTCATTCTTAAAACCTAATCAACTTCACTAGACCCATTCAGGTTCTTGAGACTACTTAGCTTATGAAATTGAATGAATTAAATTTGTTATATAAACTTAATTTATTTTTCTAGACCCATTTGGGTTCTTGATACTTATCAACTTATAAATATGAGAGAAGTAAACTCATTCCAAAAACTTGATTTATACCACAAGACCAAGTTGGCTTTTCTGTATTGCCTTACTTATTTTATAAGTAAAAACACTTCACAAATTTGATTTCCACCACAAGTTTTTCAAATCAACCTTTGACATTAATAAATTATGGCACATGCTGCCTTTGACATTAATGACAATTCTTCAAACCTCAATGACTATGTCCAACACAAACATATATTATATTTGTCAAGAAAGTTATATTGAAATAAATGTTTCTCAAAACCCTAAAGGCCCCTGTATGTAATAGATGTTGATAAGATAAATGTCATCATTGGTTTTTAACATCGATTAATATGGATGTTGGACCACAACCATCAAAACTTGTAAACTTAACACAATTTAAGGAAATTTTAATAACCCATGTCAACACAATCCAACAAGTGACATATGCAATATGAGCTTAATATAAATATAAAAGACATACCATAATTTTTACATAAGAATTAAAAGAAATTACTATGGTTTTACCACATCAAATAAAATATTTTCTAATGACTATAGTTTGACGAAGGGATCAACATGGAATAAATTATAAATTTACTATCAATAGAGAGAAAGTATATAAGGAAGTAAAATATAAAATAGAACATGACATGTTTTATTTAAATTTTTAGATTGATGAAAATAAACTCAATGATATTACACTTGATTTTGATAAAAATATCATTAACGATCTAAAATCTGTGCATATGCAATTTGATTTTGATGTAAATGAAGTTGTATTTATGGGTCTACTGATGGAGATAAATGAAATTAATAACATTAATCACACAAATTCAATGGACTCTAAACCCCTAAATGCACTAAGGGAGATGAAATTAATCCATGCATGGGTAAATAGCCCTAATGCAAATCATAGATCACTGATTGATTAGCCAAGGAATGAAGCATCTCTTATAAATGAGTATGTCACATTAGGATTATTTAATATGGCATTTTCAAATTTTTTTTCTAATGGAACATGTGGTTGGATAGAACCATAGTTAAAATGAGTACATCTACATGAATTTGTTAAACATCTATTTATATATAGGGATCACCATTTTGGTCCACATCCATGATGAACATGATCATGATACATCATTCATTAAACTCAAGTGTAGTATTCACAAAAAATCCTTCAAGATATGTCAATCACAATTACTAAATTATGTGAGCATATGAATAATGTACCCCACTCCCATCTAGCAGATCATTTGATGTAGTTTAGAACATCATTGAGGGGTATAAGGTCATATTTGGAAAAATGTCATGGTGAATTAATGGACATGTTGCATCAAATTGGATCACCTACCATTTTATTCACATTGAGTGCAAATAAAATATATTGGATTGATCTACATGAACTGATGCCAAGAACCCCACCAAAAGGTTCATGAGAAGGCCAAAATTTGTGAACATAGAATATTATTTATTATCCTCATATATTGGCACATTATATGCACTTGCGACATTTAATTTTTTGTAAGGAGATATTGTAAAAAATAATGAAAGTAAAAGATTATTGGTTTAGATATGAATGGAATCATAGAGGTTCACCACATGGACATGGATTTATATGGTTAGATGGAACACCAAATATAGATAAAATTGATTGGAAAAATTATTGTGAATGGGAAAATTTTAATTATTACTTCCATTCTATTGTTTATGCTTGGAATTATTGGGAAGATCCATACTAATGGAACAAACAAGTATGCTATCAATCATCAGGTAATCTATGTTTTATGCAATATCTATATTTGTTAGTGTAATTAAAAAATTATTATACATAATTAATTTTAGGCATGTTAAAATTTTATGCAACATCCATGTCTTCAAAATACAAGATAACATACATAGGTAGATATGGAACGTGATTATGAAGAGCTACTTAATTGTGTAAAATGACATACAATGTGTAGAGAGGGTGATTTACTACATAAACAAATAGGGAAATGGTTTATAGGTAAGACTTATAATCATATAGATAATGGTATAAAAATTATACATAATATTTATAAAAGAACTAACAATTGAGTTATTATTTCTTTTAGGTATAGTGCATTGTGGCCATTGAATCCTAATGGATCAAAATTATATGAAGAGTTAGACATAAGAGATAAAAAGATCAAGAATATAAGAAATGATGATAGATTTAATATACATAATGTTATATATTACATATATGGAGAGAAAATTTAGATTGGTAACCTATTCTTTCCAAACACACCATAGTCAAATACAGTGCTAAGTATGTAGCAAAGGCAAAGAAGAGTTCTAAAACTTATCATCAAATGTTGATGTAGCTTGAAAACATTGAAAACCCTAATAAATTAGTAGGAAAAACATATCAAATAATTCTAACTAAGATAATTATTGAAAGAGACATTGGGGCACAAGAAACATGTCACATGGTGTTAGAGCTTTCGTTAGTAGAGAGCAATATAGTATTTATGACCTTGAATGTTTCATGTTAGGTGTTTAACCCTATAGAAAAAAATGAAGAAGATGCTCATGAAGAGCATAAAATGTCTTTCATTAATGGATACAAGAATAGACCTTTTTCATGGAAAGCACATCACTTATTAAAGTAATGATATCTTGGACATATAATCTAAGGTGTAAAAAAGACAATAAATGGGAGGCAAGGAGTATTGCAACTATAGTGAGAGTATTTCCAAGGTCTTCCTTCATCCCTATGCATGAATTAAATAAATGGGTTGATTTTTGTTGGTCAGAGTCATTAATCTACAAGATATTTCATTATATATAAAGAGATATTAGAATTGATGATGAATAAATAATATCGAATTGGTATTCATTCAATTATAACTATTGGCACATGGAGAGAAGAATAATTCTAGAAGATTTTTAAAGTCATGATGATACTGAAGATGAGGATAACAAACCTATTCAACAAAACACAGTGGAACATGAGTGGGAAATCATATCCAAGATATAATGTGGCCAACTTATGGAAGTGAATGAGATATATAATTAGGGAAGAAGAGATATTAATAAATAATCATTATGAAATAATGAATATAGAGGTGAATAATAAAAAAATAAAGTGATCAAATTTATAAGCACCATGAAAGATAATGGATTTCTTATAGATGATGATATAACACCAGAGATGAATTATGAAACCTTGGGTGCCAAATAAAAAAAAAACACTTGATATAATTATGACACATTTTCATGGAGGTTAAAATACTTCAACCTTATGCATGATAGTCCAAGGAACAACAAGAACATGAAAATCATATTTGATAGGTGCCATTCATCAAGATCTTCAAGATGCATTATTCCTAGAGTGATCTCCACTTCTATTACTTACACTAATTAAAGTTGTAGCATTTAATATTCGTGCCTTAACTATCCATGCACAACTTTGAATCCCAATTATGTATTTTGTTAAATTATAAGGAACAATAATTTCAAGTTTCCAAGAGGATATCCACCACATAAAATACATATTGATTGATGAAATGAGCTTCATTTGGAAATATTTACTATAGAACATAGACTATAGACTCCATCAAGCATTTTCTAAAAATGTAAAAATGAGTTTTGGTGGCATATCCCTTATTTTTGTTGGATATTTAGGTCAACTTCCTCCTATTAGTGATAAACCACCATACGATAGCAATGAATGAGCTAAACTATTTTGGGAGGAATTCAAAATAGTTGTTACTTTGGATAAGATATTTAGATAGGATGGAGAAAGTGATGAAAAATAAAGGTTTGCTCGACCACTCACAAATCTGAGAGATGCAAATCCAATAATAGATGAGTAGAAGCTATTGATGACTAGAAAAAATGTTGGACTAAATATAGCCACCAATGAAGAGTTTAAAAATTGTATTCATTTTTTTTCCACAAATGATAATGTGCATAACCATAATAATAGAAAATTATATTCATTGAAAAGAATGGTTGCATGTAGCATTGCAACCAAGGTAGGAAGTGACAATACACCAATGGGAGGTTCAAATGATGAAATTGATGTGGAGTTATTGATTTCTATTAATGCAAGGGTCATATTAACTCCCAATATTTTGATAAAAGCATGTCTTGTAAATAGATAAATAGGGTATATCGTAAGTATAAAATACAAATTCGGGAGTGCCCCACTAGAACCACCAACATATGTTATGGCCAATTTTGAAACTTACTCAAGAATACTGTTTGATGATAAAACTCCATATTTATTTCCAATTACACCAATACAAAGGGGATTCACAACCTAATTATCCTTATAGTTGGTTTGGGAATTAACAATACATAAATCATAAGGCTTAACCATTTAAAAATCCATAATTGATATAGGTCAATGAGAAAGAACATGATTAACATTTATGGTTATATCTAGTGTAAAGTCCTTGGGAGGACTACTAATATTACCTCCATTTACATATGACCAATATGAAAAGATAAAAAATGGAAAACAGCTTTCCAAATGGAAAGCTAAGGAAGAGAGATTGAAACTTTTTAATGAAAAATAATTTCATGTAATTATGAAAAAAATCATGTACTTATTCATTATTTGACATTTTATGTGATGTGTATGGTACATTTTGATGAGTACTAAATAACAATTTAGACTGAGAATATTAAATTATGTAAATTAAATTAATGTGTATTACAGTTCTATATTATTTAATGCAATGGATAATATACATTTCAAATCTTATGTCAAACAAATACACAAAACATGTAGTTGTTCCTAGCATACCTATCTTGGATAAATGTATGTAAAGAATGCTGAGAGATATCATTCTCGAGGTGCCTATTCCACTTATGTCACAAATTCAATATAATATAGGCATCTTGAGAATGTTATCTCTCAACGTCTTTTACATAGATTTATCAAAGATAGGTATGCTTTTTACTTCACCAAATGCTAGATTGACAAATACTAAGGGTTGATTTGATGTTGTATATCTCAATGGTAGTTAATTTTTAACCATTACAAGATTTAACATTGGAATATTCTAGTCAACATTTGGAGTTGATTTCAATGCTAGGATGTTTAAGATATCATTTAGGATGGAATGTAGTGTCTAACCTTATGGGTTCAGGTAGTGATCTACCTTTATAGATTTATCATATACTAGTGGAAAATACACTAGCATACATATCTTAGATAAATCTATGTAAATTACACTAATATATCTCATTCTCAAGGCAACTATATCGTATTATGAAAGTATTATACATACATACATACATACATACATATATATATATATATATATATATGTATGTATGTATATGTATGTATGTATGTATAATAATTCTATATACTAATATATATATATATATATATATATATATATGTATGTATGTATGTATGTATGTATGTATGTATGTATATATATATATATGTATGTATGTATGTACGTATATATACATACATACATACATACATACATACATATATATATATATATATATGTATGTATGTATGTATGTATGTATGTATATATATATATATATATAATTATATATATAGATATATATACATACATATATATATATATACATACATACATACATACATACATATATATATATATGTATGTATGTATGTATATATATATATATATATATATATATATAATTATATATATATATATATATATATACATATATATATAATTATATAATATTTTTTTAGATTGATGTTAGGGTTAAATGAGTCCCTATCCCATCAACATAGTAATCCAAAATTCAAAAGTAGCCTATCTTAATGGATTAACCATCAAGGCATATAGATAACTAATTATAAAATTATCAAATAAATGAAAGTACTAACATTAATTTAAGTATAAATAAACAATAAATAAAACATACAATCTCAAAAATACTACTCCTCTTTCATTCATCAACCATGAGAATTTAATGTCCTTGAAAGAGAATTTAGAATGAGGTGATTTTTTTTCTACTTTTAAAAACCTTCCATTCTTATTGATTACTCAATTTCTCTGATATCAAACTTTCCAAACCACCCTCTTTTTTGGGTTTAACTTGATCTACTTTATTCTTACTACTAAGTCCATTTCTATCTTACAATTAGATTCAATGATATCAAAATTTAGAGAAGAGAAAATAGTGGGTTTTTTACTAAATTCTAAAAAAATACTCTAAAACATTTCTTAGAAGCAAATCAGGTTTGCTAACCAGAATAATTGTTAGAATCTTCTCTTTAGGATCCTTACCCCAAGAAGAGACTAATTTTTTCTTATATTTAAGATATGAAGTTGAAACATGACTAATTTTAAAACAATTCCTATATCTAAAGAGAATCCCTTCAAAATCAATGGATTAAGACCAACACCTCCCTTTAACTTTTAATTCGATCCTCTTCAGTAAATCTCGAGAGATATCTAAACAAACTAGCATTCTAGCAAAGGTTGTCTAGGAAAAATTGAGTTAAGAGGCATCGATTTATAGTAATTCCCTCAAAACTCCACCAGTAACTGTAAGCCTAAATTCTTTCTATAATTGGAGTGGAAGATATATAACCCTTACCTAGTTAGGGTGAATGGAAATATTTTTGATCAAAGGGTTAAAATTAGGGAACCAAGGTTTCAACATAAGAAGGTGATTATTAAGACTCCAAGATTTAGATTGAAAAATCTTATTACAGTCAATCAAGTAATCAAAAGCCACAATAAAAAAATCTTTTGTACAGGGATAAATTTCCATATTGCCTTCCAATAAAATTTGCCAAGAATGTGAAAGCCACTTATGTAAATCATAAAGGGATGGATAAAACTTGTCAAAATGGTAGATTAGGCCCCTTTCCAAATACCAATTTTCACTCTCAAAAATATCCTCCAGAGATTTACCTTTGAAATTGACCACTAAGGGATTCTACACCACAACCTTTGACTGATCACATTAGATGAACTCATAATCTAAAAATGCCCTAACCTCTTGATATGACCTAGTTGTGGTTGATTTTAAGCCTCTTTCTCTCTCCTTAAAAACTCTCACTTCTTTTGAAGACTTAGAAGATTTAAAATTACCATCTTGGGATAAAATAAGTGGCTACATCTTTGACCTAAAACCCTCACCCTCTACCAATGATGTCATTTTTTACCCTTGATCTACCATAGCCCAACTGCCATTCCCTACAACTTTCAAATGCATGCACTATCCTAACCTAATCGACATCCCTTTGAGTTTAATAGCTCGCATGATTATCATCACACTTAACCACTAAATTATTTAGAGTAGGCTTAGTGAAGTACCTAGAAAATAATAATAGGAAGAGATCAAGGAGAAGTGATAGATCACCAAGGAGAAATAGTGAAATAATGAGTGATAAAGGGTCAAGCCCTAAACCCGAATGCAAGCAAACACCATCGAGTAGTGAAGATCAATCATCCTCATGATATAGCTATATTATAATATTATATATATATATATATATTATAATGTATTATATAATAATAGAATATAATACTATTATATATTATAATTATCGAATATTATAATTTAATTATATTATAATATTATATATATATAAATATATATATTTCTATAAAAAATATAATATTTAATAATATAGATTATAATTATATTTTTTTATTAGATAGGTTAAAGATAAGAAAAGGGTCTTGTTCCCTTACAAAAGAACCTGAAAGATGTTCAAGAAGGTATCAACATAGTAAAAATAAACAAAACCATGAAATCAACTAGTACCATGACCTTTAGCAAAAGAGATGCCTAAAACCTAACAAAAAATGAGAGAAAAAGAAAACACCATATGAGACTAGTCAAATTCCTTAGACTCAGAGTAAAGGACCAACTTCTTAATCCCAGAGTTTTTAGATTTTATTTCCCTACTTATGGTGTTATTCCTTATGCCCTAAGAATCTTTCGTGTCTAACTGCTTCCTCTTCTACCTAGTCAACTTAAGCTCCTCCTTACCCTAGTTGAGATCTAGCTTATCTTCAACAACTCCACCATTGTGGCTTGATTTATCACCTTATGGGTTTTGTTCAACAATTTCCCCTTCCTCTTTTTCCCACTAGAAATCTCCCTTGACTGATGAGAATTCACTCGATACCAATAAATTTTTGATCTTCTCGAGCTCATTATAAATCTCCATACTTAGGATTTTTTGGATTACTACTTTGGTATAAAACTTCTCAATGGATTATACTAATAAAAATTTCAATTTGAAGTTAAAATGGCTCCACGCCATGCTGGTAATAAGATTTATGACTTTAGGACCCCCCTTATGACTTTTGCTAGGGTGAAAACATCCCTACAAATTCCCCATCCTATAAAAATCATTTTGAACTCCTTCTTGGTTAATTTTAGGGTCCAAAAATAAATTATCCTCCTGAGTAGACCCCTCTTACTCACTATTTATGTTGATGGCTTCCATGACCACCTTGGACTAGAGGGGTTCACCCCTTTTGACCATGAGTAAAATGAGCCCCTAATGGATGATATCAGCTAAAGGATTCCATTTGAAACTATTGATAGATGCTTCCAAAGACCTAAGCATGAAAAATGGAATACTTATTGGGTGGCACCTAAAATGATTAATTAGCATAAAATGGTGAGAAAATATGACTTTGTGTTTCCCTTCTAGGGTAATGTACCTCAAAATTTGAAGGCATACATTGGGCCATTTCTCAGGTAGGTCCACTTTGAAGAACCCTTTTCAAGATGATTTCGGCTTCTACTTTTGCATGTTGAAGAAGATATAAATAAGTTCCTCCTTCGTATTTTTATATTTAAAGGCCTTCACCCCTTAACAATCCATGTTAGTGATATCATTAATGACTTCTTTCATGACCATAAGCCTCAATCCACACATACAAACTTCTCTATCATTCCAACCATGAGTAAAGTCTTTAGATAATGCCACATCATGTCCCATTATATGATCCATGTAGCTAGCAATGCCACCCTTAACCATTTTTTCTAGACATAAACATCCTCCTTGACATTCATGTAGGATATTAGATCAATAGGATCATGGTATCCTCCCATGCTCAACTGATAATTTATGCTACAAAATTTACAGACTAGGACCCTAACCATAGAATCAAGAGTGATTTTGAAAGCAATACCACTTAAAAAATTAAATCTTGGGGTGAAATAAATTGAAGCATGTAAATAATTAAAAAGTGATCGAATCATAATCACCTTACACATATGAGCTTTCCTCCCCCTTGGTGATAATAAATAATGATGGTCCCCATAAAATCACATGATAGATTGTACTTTGTTCTTATCTTAAAATTATAGGCACCTAACAAATATTACAGTATGGTAAATAAATAATTAAATTATTTTATTTTGAAATAAATAAAATTACCACAACAAAAACTATAATTCACCCATATTCTATCATGGTAAATATATAATTAAATTTTTTAAATTTTGAGTTAAATAAAATTACCACAATAAAATTATAGTTCACCCATCATGTTATTAAATAATTAGAGGCCAAATAAATAAATAAATAAATAAATTTTGAGGTAAATAAAATTACCACAACAATAACTATAATTAACCTACCAACACAATAAATGTATAATTACATTATTTTATTTTTAAGTGAATAAAATTATCACAATCAAACTATAATTTACCTATCATGTTATTAAATAATTACATGACTAAGTAAATAAATTAATTAATTAAAATTGGGTATAGGTTTTTTTTACAATGTTCACTTTAAAATAATTAAATGTCAACACACTCATGCCATTATGTAGTATTAGCTCCCAAATGCCACTAAAGGAATATCTATTAGTGTAATGGTTATGGGGTCTCTTTTCATGAAAAACATTATCTAAGGATCTAAGGCATTCTTATACATTTCAAATGCCAACTAGGTATTAGGTTTATATAGTGTTTTTGTGTGACTATACAAATTTTGAAATCATGCATTAAATATTCTTATTTTCTCATTAGTTTTCCCTCTTATGCTAGTGATTTGTTGACATAGCACACTTGGGCTGATGACTTGACCAAATTGAGCCAAGAATGTGTTACTAACCTTGTTCCATCTAGTGATGGATTCTTTTTGGATATTAAAAAACTAGTCATATGTAGCATCCTACAAGTTAAATGAGAATAGCCTAAACGATACATCCTCATGTCCTACATTCAATAGATCCAATTAAGTTTTAAAATATGTCACATGACTTTTAATAGTGTGTCCTTAGCTGGGTATGAACCATGGGATTTATATCAGTATTTTAAAAAAATCATGAACAAACTCATCAATGTTTATGGCTAATCCAACTAGCCAAGGCATTGGTTTGAATATATTAGTATTTCAATGTGTATGATAGTTAGGCTTGGTCACATAATTTATGGGTTTTCATTTACCAAGCCTAGGTCTTTTATGTGTCTATAATTATGAGAACAAAAATGAGTGTATGTTAAACTTAGACCCTATGATACATGAGGGAGAATCCAAGTTACCTCAATATCAAATAACTATTTAGTAATTGTGGCCTTAATGTACATTATGGAACCTTAAAAAAATCACTCCTTATAGGGGAAAAACAATTATCTCTATTGATGTGTGTTTTCTACACACACTTGGGTGACTTTATCTAAGAAATATGCACCCACTAAATATTATAGTATGGTAAATAAATAATTAAATTATTTTATTTTGAAATAAATAAAATTACCACAATAAAAAATATAATTCACCCATATTCTATCATGGTAAATACATAATTAAATTATAGTTCATCCATCATATTACTAAATAATTAGAGGCCAAATAAATAAATAAATTATTTTATTTTGAGGTAAATAAAATTATCACAACAATAAATATAATTTTCTTACCAATATGGTAAATACACATTTAAATTCTTTTATGTTTAAGTAAATAAAATTATTACAATAAAATTATAATTTACATGTCTTGTTATTAAATAATTATGTGCATAAATAAATACATTAATTAAAAATGGGTATAGGGTTTTTTATAATGTCGACTCTAAAATAATTAAATGTTAACACACTCATGCCATTACACAAAATTAGCCCCTAGATGCCACTGAAGGAATACCTATTAGTGTAATGATATAATTATCTTAAAATTATAGGCACCCAATAAATATTGCAGTATGGTAAATAAATAATTAAATTCTTTTATTTTAAAATAAATAAAATTACCACAAGAAAAAATATAATTCACCCATATTCTATCATGGTAAATACATAATTAATTTTTTTAAATTTGAAGTAAATAAAATTTCCACAATAAAATTATAGTTCACCCATCATATTATTAAATAATTAGAGGCCAAATAAATAAATTAATTACTTTATTTTGAGGTAAATAAAATTACCACAATAATAAATATAATTCACCTACCAACATGGTAAACACACAATTAAATTCTTTTATTTTTAAGTAAATAAAATTATCACAATAAAAATATAATTTAATTTTCATGTTATTAAATAAATATGTGCCTAAATAAATTAATTAATTAAAAATGGGTATAAGTTTTTTTTATAATGTTTACTATAAAATAATTAAATGTTAACACACCTCATGCCATTACATAAAATTAACACCAAGATGCCACTAAAGGAATACCTATTAGTGCAATGATTAGGGGGTCTCTTTTCATGAAACCATTATCTAAGGCATTCTTATACATTTCAAATGCCAACTAGGTATTAGGTTTATATAGTGTTTTTGTGTGACTATACACATTTATAAATCTTGCATTAAAGATTCTTATTTTATTATTAGTTTTCCTTCTCATGCTAGTGAGTTGTTGACATAGCACACTTGGGCTGATGACTTGACCAAACTGAGCTAAGAAAGTGTTACTAACCTTGTTCCATCTAATGATGGATTCCTTTTGGATATTAAAAATCTAGTCATATGTAACATCCTATAAGGTAAATGGGAAGATCCTAAAATTCACATCCTCTTGTCCTACATTCAATGGATTCAAGTAAGTTTTATAAGATGTCACATGATTTTCAATAGCGTGTCCTTAGTTGGGTGTGAACCATGGGAGTTATATCAGTATTTCAAAAAAATCATGAACAAACTCATCAATGTTTATGGCTAATCTATCTAGCCAAGGCATTGGTTTGAATATATTAGTATTGTAATGTGTATGATAATTAGGCTTCGTCACATAATTTATGGGTTTTCATTTACCAAGCCTAGATCTTCTATGTGTCTATAACTGTGAGAACAAAAATGAGTGTAAGTTAGACTTAGAACCTATGATACATTAGGGATAATCCAAGTTGTCTCAATATCAAATAACTATTTAGCAATTGTGGCCTTAATGTACACTATGGAACCTTGATAAAATCCATCTTTATAGGAGAAAAATAATTCTATCTATTGATGTGTGCTTTCTACACACCCTTGGGTGAATTTAATGGGATAAAATACCTTTTATTTTAGGATTATAAAAGACAATCTAGGGCATGAGTTGTATAACTATTCTCTCCTACATAGCCTACTTATAATAACTCTATGAGAAACATAGATACTAGGACCAAAGGAAATCAATCATGATTTCAGGTGCCCAAAATATATTGGAATCCTTAAAGTTCCATAGATGACTATTAGTAATGACATCTAATTTCTAAGTGAAAATCAGATAAAATAAACAAAAAAGAGAGAGAAGGGGAGGATATAAAAGGAGGCTCTCAAACTTAGTGAAGATACTGCTACTTATACATTTTTGAATCTAACCAGGATTTACCTATATCTACTTTTTTTTAGGTTAAGCTAAAACTAATATAGACATGGTAGGGAGTCTATGGGAAATTTATTAATGAATATAATCTTCTCAGCACATATTTATAAGATGAATCACTAACAAAAAAAACATAAAACATTCATCTATAATAATTAATTTTAAATAGCCAAAATAAAAATATAGTCAATCTAGTAATTTAATCATCCTTACAAAATCCAAAATATTCAATCAAAATTCATATCATTATCCAAAAAATCAATTTTCATGTAGAATCAAATTTAATATAGGGAAGCAAAAGAGATCTTAAGAACACTCCTATAAATTTCTAAATTCTCTTCCTTGATTTTATTTAAATATATTCCTATCTTTACAATGTTTCTCAAAATATATCTTATACCATTCATCTTCTTAAAAATAATTCAAGGCAAGCCACATGCTTGAT
The DNA here is from genome assembly GCA_037957365.1 of Torreya grandis. NCBI lineage: Eukaryota > Viridiplantae > Streptophyta > Pinopsida > Cupressales > Taxaceae > Torreya > Torreya grandis. The sequence goes on from JARHVA010006285.1 coordinate 149,530, forward strand.
AAATACATCCACCTTCTAATTATAGAAATATTCATAGTGGATGACTATAGTTTGTTGTATTGTTTTTCAACTTGTGGATGACTATAGTTTGTTGTATTGCTTTTCAACTTGATGTCTTGTCAGGGGGTCACATCCATTAAATTTGATTTTATTTACTTGGAGTGGCATGGGCATCATTTCCTATAATGGGACTCTTGTGTTTCATTTCACTTTAAGTCTTTTCCATGTGGCACCATATTTCATAGTCGAGGCCTTGGTAATTTTCATTTGAAATCAAATCACCTTTCCATTTATGAATGATGTGGTTGTGACAAGTGGAAGTTGTTGATTCAGTAGCATCCTTGTTGATGAGGCCAAGAAATAGCACTCATCTTTCATATTAATATCATAAAAACCCTTACTATGATCTCCATCATTATAATCCTCAACCATGTTTCATCCTTATTTCTATCCATGTTGCATATATTTATTGTTGTGATATAAGATAATAACATATAGATAAATTAGTATTGTCTAATCAATTTTATATATATTTATTGATAATTATGTATAAGGCACTTGTAGAAACTATAATAAATAAATTTCATAAACTATCATAAGGACTCACAATAAATATGCATCACATGTAGCCACTAACCATTAATCCCCTGAATCCACTATGTAAAAAGCACCCACAACCATTATCTAGAAAGCACCCACATCAAATGGTTATGTAAGAATATTTCTAACTATAATAGCTAAAGTTAAGATGAGTTACATGCATCCCAAAACTCAAGGATCATACATGATTACATAAATCTAAGGACTAATTAAATTATAATATTATATTCTTTCTTGAACTCTTTTGTGGTTGCATCATAATATTTTATTATTTATAGTGTTTCAACAATATGGTTTTATTGTTGTATTATTGTAACTAGCTATATTTTGGGGATAGCCATAAGATTTATGGTTATAACCACTTTATTATTTTAATGTATAAATAAATCACCTACCTCCCCTATATAATTATTAAATATTTAGGTGGTCAAAGGGTTAATATTTAGTAAGAGAGTTAGAAGATAATAGAGAATAATTAGAGGAAGGGTCTGAGTATTGTATTTATGTAAGTATACCATAATATAATTCATCATACAATAAAATAAATGTTTATGTAGCTCATTTTAAGCATTGGAAGGAATTCAATATATAGTCTAGATGAGGTAGGGCCCACTAGCATGGATTTGGTAGAATGATTTATCATCTATTATCTTAATTTATTTATGTATTGTTAATGTGTGTATTTATCATTTCATGTCGAATAGTTGTGATATTTGTGTTTTATTTCATATGTATATAAACATATTATATTTTTTATATTTCATTTTTAAAGTGGGGTAATATTCCCAATATATATTCATATTTCAATTCCAAAACAATCATTGTTTCCTTTATGCACTTTCCCTTCATGTAATTTCCCTTTCATGCAAGTGTGAATTCAGTTTCTATCATTTATATTATATAAGTATGTTTTTATTACATAATGAATAGGGCCTTTAATTTAAACAAATAATAATTATACGCATATAATTTTTATACCTTGAAATAATACATGACTTGGATTGATAATTAATGATTGTAGCGTAATCAATAAACAAAGTGGTTGCCTAATTAGCAATTATTGGTCAGTGGGGTTGTACGTACAATGATTAAATTGTGCCAATTTAATTTGGGAGTTAATTTTTTATCATATTTTTTTCACCATTTCTAGGGAAGTGTCAAGTATTAGGATATTTATAAGGTTTAGTTTAATTTATTGCTTTTGTAGAATAAATTTCTTGATTTCTAGATTGGTTTATTGATTTCCTAGATTAATTTATTGCTTACTAGAGTAATTATTTTTACAAAAGTAAAAATTAAAGATATGAAAATATCACATTCAATTGTAGAGATGCATTAGGTAAGTTCATACATCTATTTTATATGTGTGTGATATAATAATAATTATGAAACAAAAATCATAGAAAAACTAACTTTATGTAGGGAAAGGAAAAAATAATTCAAGGGAAGATTGAATGATTATATGTAGCATGGGAGACCCTCAAGGGGAATATTATACTTTCACATTTACCATAAACATCTCCATGGGTGTTATACCTATGAATAACACTCCCCCTTCTATAATTCCTAATTTAGAGGGATGGTGAGTGAAGATCCTAACATATTTATTATTGAGTCTGACATATTATGTCATAGTTATGACTACAATAAAGATGCCTAAAGGATAAAATTATTTATGTCAGATCTAAAAGATGCATCCATCTGATGCTTCATGAGGTTGTGAAAGAATAAAATTACAAACTAAAATGATATGAAGAAGCAACTCCTTTTCAAATAATAGGAATACTATAGAGGAAATGATTTGATCAAAGATGATATCTTTTGGATGTCGCAAAAAGAAGATGATAAGTTGGAAGATTATACAGAAATATTTTTGATCAACCTACACCTGTCTTAGAAAAATAAGTTGGATCATGAATCTATAAAATTTGAATTTTTATAAGGGATAACTAGAAAATTCATGGAATTTATAGATATTATGGGTAATGGAGATGTTTCAAAAATGACATTTCATGATATCACCCTTTTTTACAGGGATTACCCCTGATCTATGATGAAAAATACACATAAAGATAGGGTATTATCATCCTCCAAATCTACCATTTGACTCTCATGTACATAAATTAAGAATTTTTTTGAGGACATGAAGGAAGACATTATCAATCACATGGATACATATATGGACACATCACATGCATGAAGGAAATTGCAAAAATTGAAAAAAGTTTTGCCTATATTTATCTGATTGTTGTAGGAAGAGATCATATTTTAGGTGATAAAATGATCTTTTGATTTTAAAAAATATTATGTAAGAGGATACTAGTACAACCAAAGGATATGGGGATCACATCTCTTATGGGGATGTATAATAACCATGGTCACAAATCCTGGATAATGTAGGTATGTCATCATATTTATCATTTTTTAATCTATAATTTTTAATTTCTCCATGTCATAGTTGTTATGATACCACCCATTAGAATTAAATACCCAAAGTCCACCCCAACATCATAAATGTCCATAGTAAAATCATCAATACTAGGCCAATCAATAGTAGCTTCAAAACCATTCATGAAACCTATAAAAACCTAATATTATGTGGTTTCCACCTTCAAATGAATGTCAACAAACATGGAAAGTAAAGTATCCATGGTTTAACATTAGTTTTTGGTATAAAAAATAAAAATTTCATCTTAAAAAACATCAATTCTTGAAAATAAATAATCCTAGCCTAGTTGAAAATTTTGGTATTGGTTGGAGGAATAATATAGAGTAAGTTTTTGTATATCAAGAACTACAAGACCTCAAAGAAATAATTATAGAGATAGAGAGAAGGTGGATGTCACTACTAGATAATTAAAGGATATTTTATGATATACTAACATTCCTATATCCAATTATGAAGAAAAGCAACCTAAAACCATTTTTCGTCCACTAGATAGTGAAAATCAATGTGCAATGGTTGATATCACACCCATTAACAAAGAAAAGTTTCTAGAAAGGATTGATTTTATGGAAATTAATGCACTTGATAAATAAACCCTAGCTATATTAGTAAAAAATAATGCACCTAGTTAATAATAAATTGTTTCTACATATTTACTCTCAAATCATGGTGCGAAAAATGTTTCACACATCCTCTAAATTTATTGTTGATCAACCTATAGCAATTGGAATTTTTTCTACTCCAACAACAATCAATAAATATTAATGCACAGTAAAATTTATTTCAACTGTATATGATAAAATACAACCCAATAAATTATTTCATAAATATAGATGTTGTGAGTGCTCAATCAAAAAAATGTAACATGTTGAAGATGGCTCAAAACTGGTAAAATGTGGATAAAAGTGCTTCAAAAGTGAAGAAAAATGGCCTTTATTAGTCACTTCTAAAACAAAAAATTCATATATTATATAAATTAGACTTGTATATATTATTATGAATGATATGCATACATTTTATATTGTACAAATCAATGAAACATAACATGTGGTACTTACTATGAGCATCTTGTAAACTATTTTTCATACAATTGACATCACAAAAAAATATAATCTAAAGAAAACTATTATACATTTGGATTTTGAGGGAAATAAATAATTAATGATGTTAACCTAATTAAATGAACACATATATACTATGATTAGAAGAGATTAACAAAATATATAATAAAGGGTGCATTCTTAGAGTAGTTTGGTACTGCCAAATTTTGACGAGATTTCACTTTTATTGAGGAATGAAAGGTCTAGAAAAAAGGAAAAATATTTTTGCCTTTCGGGGTTCCACCCATTAAAACTGATTTTTAATAAAAAATTCACACATATATAATTTTACCTTGACCGATTATGAGATATCACCCTCAGACCCTTGCCCTTAAATTCTAGAGGCAAAGAAGAGAATTGTGGAGGAATTGTGTTCATAAAAACTATTACTTTTATGACTCCTATTTATGATGAATGCATTTTATATGTTTCTATTTTATCATAAATAGTACTAAAATTGCCTATATAAAGTATTCATATTTATAAATATGAAAATATAATTGAGGAATTTCTATGGGGAGAGAGAAATTTTCAAAGACAACTAATTGAAGAATCTTAGATTGTTTATTTCTTTCATTGTTTCAGAACAAAGGGTAAGTGTCAATGAAAATATGATTTAGATATTTATGACATAAAACACATGGATTAATTATATAAAAAACAAAATGAATAAAATGAACATGGAATAAAAAAGGATTTATTTCAAAGGGAACCTTTGCCATCAACACATGTAAATTTAGGGATGCTTGTTCGTTATTTGTTATCCCATTTTTATTTTTATTATCATGTTTCCCATAAATATTTTAAAGTTCATGTTTTTAATCTCATCTTACATTAATATTATCATTGGTAAAATTATTACCAACAAATAAATGTTCAATGGTTGAGGTATGAAGGCCACTCATGAAAACCACCTCCCCAACAGTAGCAATCATAATATGATGAGTTTTAACAACACCCAAAACCATAACAAGTTGTGATGTAATATGAACCTAATATCCTAGCTAAAAATTAACTTAAAAAATCTAAAATTTGATTCCCAACCTATAAATAACACTAGGAACAAACTAAACTAACTAGTTTGCAATAAAAAAATGATAACACACCCCACATACTAAGTAGACTCAATAGAGTTCCACCTTCATGTAAGGATTATAAAACCACTTCACATTATTCATAATAAATATAACATCCAATTAAATATTAAAAATATAAATATAACATTCTCTACAAATAATAAGCCAATCCTTGATCCCCATTCATAAGTAAGGTTGTAATAATTAACATTCATGTTCACAATTGACTAACTCTTGTAAAAAAATGATTTTGTAAGTAAATTAAATAATATTTGTGTCTATATGTTTAATGGATTAATAGGAATAATTTTATTATAATAATTATAAAACTTACTTGAGACACCCACTAATATTTACTATTATATCCCCTCCATCCACTACAACCACTGTCATAGTCCTAACATCCAATGTTTTAGTCACTTACAGCCATGGTTATAGCTCACCTATAACCACATTTGTATCTCACCTATAACCACTATTGTATATTCTTGTAAATTAATTTTTAAGGTTTATGTATATTTATGGAGTGGTTACAAAAATATTTAGGGGCCATAACTAAGAATAAATAAAACAATAGATGAGGTAAAATGGTCATTTCAAATAAGGACAAAATTTAAATTTAGTGTTTACCCACCCACCCATCACTAATGAAAGACAAAGTAAAAATCTTTGGATGGACATAAAATATAATTAATAATATCCTATTCAAATTATTCCTATTATTTACCAAAATCTATACTAATGAGACACACCCACCTTTATGTACAAAATATTTACACAACAAAGCAATCCATTTGTAGCATTTTCTCCAACATATTGTCTATATCATATTAGATAAATAATGCCAACACAAGAATTTATGGATCATATTGGGGATTATATTACTTTCCATAAATATTTATAGATTGATTATATCTTTGAAATATTCTAAAAAAAAATTCAATCCATTCTTACATAAACCAAGATTATTACATGTTTTCTTACATAATGTTGTTGCATTAGCATCTAGTTAAACTATCAAATGAAATAAAAAACTAAACCATTATCCACAAGGTTTTAGGAATATAAAATTGAGGTTTATATGAAAATAATTTGTTACATACCTCATTTTTTTTAGATTTTGCTTGATCGTGCTTGTATTTAATGACATATATGACCAAAATTGCATCACTATTATTGGGTTTCTATTGACGTTGATTTTGTATAATAAATATTAGGAAGATATTTTAATTTTTCATGACACCCATTTGAAATTTGAGGACTATATTGACTACATGACCTTATTATCCTCACCAAGAGTTTTCCTTACCTAGGTGAATGGTTAATTAAACTATACCTTCCACCATATTAGAAAACTTATTTAAATTATACCTTCCACCTTATTAGAAAACATATTTTTGACACAACAATCAATTTTATGGTAAATTTTTAATACATTCCTTGTGATTATATAAGCTATTAATTAGTTTTTTTCCATCACTAGATTTCATGTTCTTGTGCATCTTATTCTTTTATCTAATCACAAACTGATTCTTAGTGGTGTCACTATTATATAATTTTTATTACCTTAGGAATATAATATAGTTATCTTAGATGAAGCCTAAAATTAAAAATTATATTAATTATTTAATTCATAACTAACATGTGTTGCATAAGTCTACATTTGTCCAATGAATATATTTTTATTGTTTATATGAAAGATACTAGATTTTTAACACCTTGGTTACATAAATGTTTCTCAGCCTCACTCTTTATATACAAATACAAATCAAACTAACTAGAGTGATACATTTTTGAATTTGTGGAAACCCACATGCTATTATTAAAATTTTCAACTAGATTCACATCACTTGGAGGACTTTAAAAAATAATCTTGTTTCATGATGGACTCACTCAATAGGGAGATATATTTAAAATATTGGATATTATTGTATACTTATATACACAATAGAGCTAAGTTGAACATTGGATGAGTAATTCAAAAAAATTAAGTATTTTAGAAAACAAAATTTTGATGTTGTGTTTTTGATTTTATTAGGATTTCCTTCCTCATTAGTAGACATCACCTCCATTTACATCACTATGGATAAATATATGTAGATACTTAAAGTTTGATTGATTTTGGGATTGTAACTAGCTATGGTATGTATTATTTCTAACCCATCCATCTTATTATCATTTATTATAATTTTTTCTTATAAAAAAAATTCAATAATGAAACCTTTGGTTATTGTTAACAACCTTGGCTAAAAAAACTAGCTTATTGGCTGACCAAGTGTTGAATAAAGATCCTTGATTTAAAATTATAGATTATTTTCTAATCAAGGGAAAAATATTATTGAAACAAAACATAGATAAAAAATATACCATGTATATTTCATTTTTCATTCATTTATGATTTGTTTCAAGCATGTTCACAATTTAAGACTAGTTTTCCATTTATTCCAAGTGCCTACAACAACTATAATCACTACAAATCAGAAATATTTATATTTTAATTAGTTTTTAGATATATGGTCTTATTTGTATGTTTATTATTCCTAAATACCTACAAAAAATTTCAAATTAATGTTTTCACCTTGCTTATTTGTTCATGTAGCCTCTACAACAAGTTTTCCAACTAGTTTTTTTTACCTTGGAATATTATTATTACTTATGTGTTTATTTTTTGTCTAGTCCTAATACACCCTACAAGCATATTATTTCATTTTAGTCACATTATAATTTTTATATTTGAATGTGTTTAATTTAGGTGAACATTCCAAATAAATAATAGGGATTATGTCTGACTTTGTAGTTTCTTGATTTCTCTAATATAACTCTTTTTCAGCTCTCAACTATCCTACATGTTCTACTCTTTTGGGATACTTTATTTTTGACTTAATCAATTGGTGTGACTACTTAGATGACTTATTTTTTACACTTAAATGCATTTTATACCATGATATTATACATCATCATATAATATTTGGTAAAATAGTCTAAGATCATAAAAGTGTACTTTTTATTTAGAATCATTTTCTAATATAAACATTAACTTATGCAATTGTATTATTTTATATGATCATATAGACCAATAACAACTATTAAATTCCAAATACCTAAGCCATATTTAATAGTGTTTGACTTACTTATTACACTCATTTCCATCACCTTCCATCTATCCTAGATTCCTTCCAATACCCTTCCACATTTCCCCTTATTTATTTGATTCTCTAACTTTACACCTCCATCTAATGTTAACATACTCCATGACATTCATTTATTGTGCCACTATACCACAAAATATAATTTCATCTCTTATTACACTTGAGGAAAAGTTCCACCTTTAGTTGGGGAGAGACGTAAATAATTTGCATTTATTTCCTTAAGGTGATATGACAGTAAAATCTAAACTTAAGAAAGTGATTTCATATTGTTATATATTAAACAAATAATTTATAATGTATTTTAATCATTGCATTACATCTTGATTAAAATAACCTCTTATCGTATGATTCCTCATGAACAACTCAAGTACTATAATTATACTTCATGATGTTAGTTTTTAATCTTCTTTTAGAGATTTAAAAGGTTGAATAATAATTTTTGGTTTTGATATTTTTTAATATAATACACACACACACACACACACACACACACACACACACACACACACACACACACACACACACACACACACACACACACACACACACACACACAAAATCACAATGACTCAAATCATAAGACTTTATTTTTATTTAATCATCTTACATGACCTTGAATTGTTTTTTAAATTTGAATATATATATATATATATATATATATATATATATATAATATTAAAAAATAATACAAGGTCATGGAAAATGATTAAAGAAAAATAAAGTCTTATGATTTGAGTCACTATGTTTATATGTATAAAAAAAATAGCAAAGGATAGTTTGAATATGTTTTTTAGGAAATTTATTTTATTTAAAGGCTCCTAGCATGGTTTCACAAAGAAATGATAAATTTTAATTTTAGGGGTATGATGATGCCAATAAATGACACTCATATTTCATATTATTATCATATAAACATTTTCTATTTTTTTCATTGTTATAATAATTAAGCATGATTTCATCCTCATTTATATCCCTATCACATATGTTTATTGTTGTGATATAAGTTATTGATTTCTATATAAATTAAATAGATTGATGATTTTTACATGGAATTACTGATAAATATGTCTAATGCACCTATATCAACTATAAAAACTAGCCTATATAAACTAGCATGATCACTCACAACAACTAGGTGGCACTTAAAACCACTCCCCATAAATTATTTACGACCACTATCTAGAAAGCACCTGCAATCATTGTCCAGAAATCACCCGTATTTATTAGCTATGTAAGTAGATTTATAACCATGATAATTCATGTGTAGCTTAGTTAAATTCATCCAAAAATTCAAGGACATTACATGATCCCATGAATATAGGGATGGTTGAAAATATAGTATTATATTATTTACTTAACTCTTTTATGATTGCAACATAATATTCTATTGTTTCTATTTTTGTAACAATATCATTTTGTTATTGTATTATTGTAATTAGCTATATTTTGGGGACACCTAAAAGATTTAAGGTTTTAATAAATTTATTCTCTTAACTTATAAATAAACCATATACCTTCCCTATATAATAATTAGATATGTAGGTGGTGAAATGGTTAATAATTAGTAAGATAACTAGAAGACAATAAAGAATAGTTAGATGAAAGGTATGAGTATTGTATTATATAATTCTTCTATATAATAACTAATCACATAATAAAATGAATGTTAAAGTATCTCATTTGTAGCATAGTATGGCATTCAAGATCCAATATAAATGAGAACGGACCCACTCACATGGATTTTTTTAGATCAATTTCTTATCTATTATATTATTCTATTCATGTATCTTCTGTATGTACATCTATCATTTCATGTTGAATAGTTATAATAATTGTATCTGATTTCAAATGTATATAAAAATATTATATTTTGTATATTTCATTTTTCAAGTGTGGGAAGATTCCAAAATAGAGATTCAAAAATTCCAAAATAGTCCTTATTTAATTTATGTACTTTTCCTTTACACATTTTCCCTTTAATGGAAGTATGATTTAAATTCATGTCATTTCCATTCTGTAAGTGTGTTTTTATTACGCAATGATTAGGACCCAAAATTTTAAGGTAGAATAATTTTACACATATAATGTTGAAACACTGGAATACTATGTGTCCTAGATTTAAATATTGTATCATAATAAATAGACCAAGTGGTTGTCTCATTACTGATTATTGGTTGGTGGGGTTTATGTATAGTGATTGGATTATGTTAGTTTAATTAGGGAGTTGATTTTTCTCATTTAGATAATTATTATAAATGGATATATATGTTATTAATACTTTTAAGGTCGCTTAACATGGATTTATTTGATTTATTCATATCCCATAGTCCACCTTTTCCAAAAATTCTTGTGATTCATTGTGATAATGTGAGTGAATGTAACGTTGACACTTAACAAGCATAGATTTATCCATAGCTTCACAAGGAGTGGTCATTGTAAAATTATTTTATATGTCATAAGGATGTAATATCATTTAAAATTTACATGTGGCATTTCTTCAAGGCTTAGAACCTTGGAAACATTCAATTTATATATATTCAACTGTGAATAATGTGAAGACACAAGTATGTGCCACATGGACTAGAATAGTAAAAAACAATGTTTTTCTTTTTTTTAAAAATATGGGTAAGGAGAGTAACCTAATAAAATAAGTAAATTAATATAAAATTATGCCAATTAAGTTATTTAAATTCATAATATATTCTAATAGAGTGTTGAATGATGAAGACTTGCTAAATATATAAAGTACAATACAAAATAGTAATTTGAATGCTTAAATAAAAGAAGAGATAATATTTAGATTATTTACTAATGAATATATAAATATAAGAAATGAAATTATAAAAATAAATAAGATGATTTCCATCTATTATTCTTTAGATTCTATAAATTATCTCTATTAGCCTAGATAATACTATCAAAAAAGGTACATTAGCTATTAGACATGGTCATTGGTGTCTTAAGTTATCATTTATGTCAAAGAGAGAATGTAGTAATAATGCATCAATGAAAAAGTGATCATATTGAGATATTGAATATATATGGCACATGTACAAGTCTATAAGGACAAATAAGAGGTTGTGAGGCATATATAGATGCCTTGGAGAAGCTTTGGTATGTTTTGTGACCATTTAGAATAAGTAAAATGCATCTTCTAGCTTAAGAGAAGCTAGACTATCATTGCATGCCATGTATATATGAAATATATAGAAAGTTTGATTATGTATATAGTGCCAATAATCCACCCTAAAAATTTGGATTCTTAAAGTGTTGTCTATATCAAGTTATAAAGCTTCAAAGTTGCTCTATTAGACTATGATGGTAAAACACCATCAAGTTTAACCACATCAAAGACTGAGGTCATTGGTCTAGAAGATTAAATGGTGAGTGCTTAATCATGCATATTGAAATCAGTGGTGCATATGAAATCAACATGTTAAAGGTTTCATGCACAGGTGACAAGTATCACAAGCTCATTATTCTAACAAAAGATCAATGTTGAGTGGTGGTTTATACTGATGAAGATCAATGGTGTGGGACAAATCAAAGAGTCGACAATGCATGTGAGACAACCAAGTGTCATAAGCACAAGGGACTGTTAGTAAAGTGTTGAGAAGGCATATAAAGGTGATAAGTTCCATAATCTTGAGAGTTTTGAACCAGATCTAATGGTGAGCATTGTAAGATAAGGACCTACCTACTCATTAGAAATTGACGATGTGTATGTGGTCAAGATTATCATAAAGCATGAGACGAGGTCAACATGTTTGATGTTTAACATTTAGATACTGGAGCACTATGAGTTAAAGTTTAAGCTACTTATAAAAAATATCAATGGTGTGAATTGATCAAGTTGAGTGAAGAGAATGAGATGTGTTCTAAGTGAAGAAGGTTTAACTATGACCATTTGGATTTAAATATTTGAATTTAATGAAGGAAAGACCAATGCTTGGTTTTTTAGCCATAAATTTTGATCTATGTAAAATTTAATGTTGTATTAAAAATAAAATTTGTATAGGACTTCAAATAAAATCTATAAATATTACTTTTAAGGTCTAAATGTTTGTACAGTCAAAGTTATTGAGCTCAAAATTTGATTGTGTTCATTCATGCTCTACAAGTAACCTAAGAAGAGTAACTCGGTTATTATTTATGGTATTTAGATGTTTCAAGATGAGATAACTATTAGAGAGTGTTTTAGACTTTGTAAGTAACATTTATGTATATTATGAAGGTATGATCAAGCATATTTAGTATGATTAAAGGAGTAGAAGGTGGTTGTGTGTTTGTCCATGGTGGTTGTGTACATAGAATGTTGTTTAAGTGAATTAAAATTTAGTAGAAGGGTGTTATGATCATTTTTATCACTTAAGGAGGACCTATAGTTTATGTGGCATGGGTCCATGTATTTGAAAGTTTTCATGTGTTCTTAGTTTACTTGGAGAAGTTTCAAAGCGGTTAATGGGTCTTCATAGGACTTAAACGGTGACTTAGGCCTATTTGAAAGAGGGTTGTGCTTAAAGGTGACCCATTTAGATGCCTTAAAAATTAAGGCATGTGTTGTGGCTAACAAGGAAGGTTGTGAACATGATATTCATGAATAATTTATAAAATATGAAACCAAATGTGATGGTTTCTAGGCTCATTGAATAGACTTGTGTAGACTTGAGGAATATGTGTTGAAAGATAGATAGAGACTTGTATGAGCTAAGTGAAGATAAGGTGTATGTTTTATGGTTTAGTTAAGAGTAAATTAAGAGAGGAATATGTGTATAACCTTTTGGTCACGTATCTATTATAATTATAGAGTTGTTGTAGGTTTATGGCTAAGGATGAGCAAAAAAGCTTAAAGAGATCCAAAAGGGTGATTTGGATGAATTGCCTATGTGAAGTAGCATTGAGAGAGTGTTGAGGATTGAAGATAGGTTTTATAAATTGTGACTCCATTAGATTTATATGTAATAAAAATTATAGAGCTACTGATTTCATAGGTGTTGTGTGGGTGCTCAACATCTAGAACAAGTGGGTGCTTGTTCATACTTAGGGGTGGGTGATCCTTGTGAAGTGGATGCTTTACTAAAAGGGTCTCTTATTTGTGATCATCTTATAGGACAAGTAGTCCATATTTTTTTAATATTGAGAGTGGGTTTTATTTTCTATAAGCATTTTCCATAGGAATCATGTGTTATGTGTTTGATCTTATGTATGCTTTGAATGTATGAGCTCTCTTTTTTATGTTGCTTGATCAATTTGATATATGTTTTTTGATTAAGAGTTTGAAAGGATCTAAATTGAATATTGAAATATATGGACTCAATGATTCACCATCCTCTCAATGATTTTACCTCCAACAAATAGTATCAGATTAGGAACTTCTATGTAAGTTTAACCACTTGAAGGTGATCTAAGGTACAATATGGGTGAAAAAATAATAATGTTTGATGATGAATTTTTCTATGATAGAGAGGAAGAAGTTGATCTAGAAGCTAAGTTCATGAGTGCACATGGTGAACTAAGGGAACAAAAGAAGAGGAATTATAAAATGAGGAATATGATTAAAGGTCTTAAAGTGCAAGTCAAATCTCTTGATGGGAGTTTGTCAAGAAAATCCATGAGAGAGGAAAAGGAGAATCAAGAACTGATCAAGTATATGGAAAAGACAAGCTCAAGATATAAATATGATAAAGAGAAGATCAACATTCTTGAGGATAAATTAAGGGTTAAAAAGACAAATATGAGTTCATAAGAGGAATAATCTAGACATCTCAAGACTCAGTTAGAAGAGACAAATGCCAAGTTGAGCTAAAATCAAGGTGAGCATGATGAGTTGAAGTCTAATCTTGATTATATAAAGATTATTGAAGAGAAAGCATGTATATTAAAATATTACATGACCAAAAGGGCTAAGGAGGATAAGGAGACCATCAAAGGTCTTAGAATTTAATTAGAGGTTGTTAGTTCAAGCATGAGGGATAAAGAAGATGAATGTGTTTAATTGAAGACTATTTTTATTTCCCTAAAGGATGAACATGAAAAAATTAGTCAAAATTGGGAAGCTTGATTAAGATCTAAAGAAATTAGGACAAGACAAAGAGGTTGGTAGCATGAAAGTCAAAAAGACAAATCTAGTTAAAAACAAAATAAAGAATCCAATCAGACAACCAAATGCTTCAAGTTATGAAAACTATCTTATGGGCCATCATTTTTTTTTTCATCTTGTTGGTCATAAGGCAAAAGACTATATAAAAAGAAGAAATCATTCAAATAAAGATCACAATCATTATCAATAAAAGGGTATGAATGATCTAGTTTGTTTTAGATGTCATAGAGTTGGTAACATTGATAGATATTTAAAAAATAGGTTTAATGTGTTCTCAAATCAAAATAAGGTTTATGGAGATCCTAGTGTGAAAGGAAGAGCTCACAAATGGTTTTAGAAACCTAAACTTGTTAAGAGAGATTAGACTGAGACCAAATATGGTTTGTTTACCATAATAGACATGAAGGAAAGTCAAGAGTTTTATGTTGTTTTCATTAGTTGACAAGTTTGAAGCAAAGAATGAATTCAAGGATCCATTCAAAGTTAATATTGTGATGAATAAGGACTAAAATTAAAATAAAAGTAGGACTAAAATTCAAATTAAAGTACAAAGATATGGGAGTCTCTTGAGTTTTGGTACTTTTAGTCTCATTATGAAAAAAGGGTGTATCTATCTAGGATTAAAGGAGACACTTGACAAGCAAAAGTAAACATGGTGGATACCAGTTGAGCTTTGATTGATATTTCAAGACAAGAAAGGAGAGCTACAAAATCAAGTGGTTCAAAGATTTGAAGATTCTCTAGTTTTGAGTATGTATTTGAGAAGATAGAAGAATGATGTTCCATAAGGTCATGAGAGGATGTATTGGCCTATTATGAAAGGACATGAAGAATTTTAGTGATCTTAAGGTGATTAATTTTTGAGTTGTTTATATTAAGATCTAGACTGCAAGTATGTGTGCTCTAGTTATGTTCAGGAATTTTGGTCTTGAAGGTTTGTAGGCAAAGTATGAAGATTTCTAGGTGTAATTTGAATAATTAAAAGTTATCAAGGTGTATTATTAGAATATAAAGGTGTGATGACTTTATTAATATGTTATCTAAGTGGTTTAAAGCCTTGAAGGTCTTTTGTGTACAATTGGAGATTTTTGTTTTCTCTCAAGTTTCCCAGTTTGTGCTTAAAGGTATGTAGGTCAAAAACCATGTTATAGGAATTATGGGATCCCAAAGTAGTCTAAGATCAAATTTTGTTCCAAATGTGTTTGTTTATTACCTCTAGGTGTGAGAAATGTTTTAGAGGTGGGTGTTGACCATAAGGTGATGTGTTGACCAAGTTCCTCTTATACACCTAAGTGTTTTGGTGTTTGTTAAAAAGTGTTTTTACTAATGAATTTAGTTATGATTATACTTAATAAATTGAAATGGATAAGTGGGTGCTCATAAATTATTTCAAATTATTCTAAAATTACATGGTTGGTTCCATAGAGGAGGATTTATGCCAATAGAGGGTTAATTGGCTAGTAGGTTTATGAAGGAAGTATGTTGCATAGGAAGATTTGAGTGTTGCTTTATAACATGTTTAAGGGGTCATGTGAGTGTAATAAAAATATGAAATTTCAAGCCATGAAATATCATACATAAAAATTTATGGGCTCTGCAAGATCCATGTAGGGCTACAAGGCCTCTAAGCAAGGCTAGTATAAAGAAGTGGACTTTTTGGTCATTTTATCCAAAAGACAAAGATTATTTGAAGATGCTCAAGGGGTGAAAAAGTTTAGATGACCTATGGGGAGTCCCTCTTAGTGTTATCAAGGTGAGTTCAGGCAGCTTTTGATGTTCTAGTGTGTTTTATCTTTATAGAACACAATATGATTAAAGAAGAGTGTAGTCTTGGAGCATGTTTAAGAAGTTCAATGTAAGAAGTGGTGTGCACAATGTTAAATGGATTTTGTATCATCTCTCAAAGGTGGTACTTTTTTTTTTTTGGTCTTGAAATCATTGTTCAAATTAGTGTATATCAAAGACAAGATGGCATAAGATGGAGCATGGAGTTAGGGGGAGCTTTCTAAGCTCTATAGGTAGCTTGTTAGGTCTAAGGATTAGAGAAGTCCCAATTTATATGGATTTATGTCAAAAGGGGAGCCATTGGTTGATTTTATTGAGAGTATGTAAATATCATGAGAATTTTAAAATAGTATTTTGACTACATACATGATGTTAAGGAATGATTGTTGGCATGTTGAGGAAGAGATCCTTTGTCATTAATGACAAAGGGGGAGAAAGATCAGAATGGAGAATTTTTCAATATGAGAGAAGACATTTTGAGTGTGATTTGACATCAATGACAAATGGGAAGATTTTTAGACATGGTAATTGGTGTCTTAATCTATCATTGATGTCAAAGAGAGCATGTTGTACTAATGCATGAAAGACAAAGTGATCATATTGAGAGATTGAAGAGATATGGCACATGTATAGGTCTATAAGGACAAATAAGAGGTTATGAGGAAACTATAGATGTCTTAAAGGATCTCTAGTATGTTATGTGATCATTTATAATGATAAAAATACATCTTCTAACTTAAGATAAGCCAAACCATCATTACACTTCATACAGATATAAAATATCCAACAAGTTTGAGCATTTATTTTAGGTACATAGAAAGTCAATATTGCTCAAAAGATTACATGGAGACGTTGTATATAATGTGAATAAGCTACCCTAAAAATTTAGAGTCTTCAAGTTTTGTTTATCTCATGTTATAACGCTTAAAGATTGCTCTAGTAGACTGTGGTGGGTCAAAGACCATCAAGTTTAACCACATCAAAGATTGATGTCATTGGTCTATAAAATATAATGATGATTGCTTAATCATACATATTAATATCAATGGTGTGTATGAATTCAACATGTCAAAGGTTAACTGTGCAAGTGACAAGTGTCACAAGCTCACTAGTCTAACATAAGATCAACGATGAGGAGTAGTTCATGCTGATGAAGATCAATAGTGTGGGATAAGTCAAAGAGTCAATAATGAATGCAAAATTACCAAGTTGCACAAGTACAAGGGACTATCATTAAAGTGCTCATAAGGAATGCAAGGGTGCCAAGTGTCATAATAATGGGATTTTTGATAAATATCTAATGTTGAGCACCTAAAAGATAAGGACTAGGCTACTTAGCAGAGATCGATGGTGCATATGTGGTCAAGATTGCTAGAAAGCACAAGATGAGGTCAACATGTTTGAGGTTTAACATTTGGAAAGTGGAGAAATATGAGTTAAATATCGAGATATTTTAGAATAATATCAATGGTGTGAGTTTAGTGAGATGAGTGAAGAGCACAAGATGTGTTTTAAGTGATCGAGGTTTAACTATGATGTTTGGATCTAAATATTTGAATTTAATGAAAGAAAGACTAATGCTTTATTTTTGAGCCATAACTTTTGACCTATGTAGAAATTGATGTTTCAATAAAAATAAAATTTGTATATAAATACAAGACACATATGTAAATATTAATTTGAAGGTATAACTGTTTATATACTCAAATTTATTAAGCTCCAAATTTGATTGTGTGTTCATTCATACTCTGCAAGTAACCTAAGAAGGGTAATTGAGTTGTTTTTATGGTATTTCAATGTCTTGATATGAGATAAATATTAGAGAGTGTTTTATACTCCATGAATACCATCCGTGTGGATTATGAAGGTTTGATTAGTCATATTCAATATGATCAAAGGCTTATAAAGTGATTATGTGTTCGTTCAAGGTGGTTGTGTGCAGAGAATGTCATTTGAGAGAATTAAGCTTTAGTATAAGGGTGTTATGATTATTTTTATCACTTAAGAAGGACCTATGGATTGTGTGGCATGGGTCCATGTATTTGAAAGTGTTCTTATGTTTTTAGTTTTCTTGGAGAAGTGTCAAAGAGGTGAATGGGTCTTCATAGGACCTAAAAGTTGACTTAGGCCTATTTTAAAGAGGGTTGTGCTAAAGGTGACCCATGTAAATTCCTTAAGAGTGAATTTATGTATTTTGGTCAAAAAATAAGGTTGTGAACATGATATTCATGAATACATGGTTTTTGGGCTTTTTGAATAGACTTGTGTAAACTTGAGGAATATGTGTTGAAACACAGATATCGACTTGTATGAGTAGAGAAAAGAGAACGTATATGATGTATGGATAATTTAAGAGGAAATTAAGAGATAGGAATGTGTTGATGACCTTTTAGTCATGTATCTATTATGATTATAGGGTTTTTATAGGTTTGTGGCTAAGGATGAGTGAAGAAGCTTAGAGAGATCCAAAAAGGGTGATCTGGATGAATTACCTATGTGAATCAGGGTTGAGAAAGTGTTAAGTATTGAAGAGAGGTGTTATACATTGTCACTCCATCATATTGATATGCAATCAAAATTTTGGAGTTATTTATTTCATAAGTGTTATCTGGCTTCTCAACATCTAGAGCAAGTGGGTGCTTGTTCATACATAGGGGTGGATGCTCCTTGTGAAGTGGGTGTTTCACTAAAAGGGTCTCTTTTTTGTCATCATCTTATAGTAAAAGTAGTCAATATGGTTGTAGGATTGAGAGTGGGTTTTATTTTCCATGATGTTTTCTCATAGGAATCATGTGTTATGTGTTTGATCTTGTGTATGCTTTGAATGTATGAGCTCTCTTATTTATGTTGCTTGATCAAGTTGATATATGATATTTGATTAATATTTTTAAAAGGATCTAAATTGATGATTGAAATATCTATAATCACTTATTTACCCCACCTCTTAGTGATTGTACCTTCAACACTAGCATTAATACTTTTATCCTAAAATTTACATTTATATAATATATAAAATACATGTCCTTTAAACTAAATGCCACTTATGCCTATTAGGGTTCACTATCTCATTGTATATTATCAAATAGGATCATGTTCATAGGTTCTTGATATCATTTTTTGATTAAGTGGTAGGTCCTCTAAGTTGGGTATGTCACCTTGAAAAAGGGGGGTTAGGGGATAAATTAAAATCACATAGACTTCAAATACCCCTTAGTCAAATGTTACCTACATAGTCACATACTCTAAATAGGGCCTCAATATGATGCATTTATCCCATTTATATGGGTTTGTATGTGAATTATGTTGTAATATGCTATATGTGAGTGCATGTACTAATCTATCTTATAACTTCACAAATATTGATCATGGGAATCTCTTTGAATGCCTCAAAAATTTAAGAATACTATTGCTATGACTATTTTTGAAATAAGTAATAATAAGAAAATATTGTGACATTGATAGGTGTTTTTGCTTGGTATTTGATATATATGTGATTGAAAGTACTTAATGATAATGAATGAAAATTTACTTGTATTCATATAACACCTTTTGAAAATATATCATGGGAGGTTAATTAAGACAAATAGACTAACCCATACATATCTAAATATTTTAAAATTTTAGTTTTTTTAGGGTACATGCATTAGAGCTAGATCTAAGTCCCTAGCATCAATGCCAATGTCCTATTTTGGATGGTAGAGTTTGGGAGAATATAAATTTATTAAATATTTATATCTAATATTTTAGGATATATATCATTTTTTAAGAAATATGTATCATTTTTTAATAATTTTTTGGGCTATAAGTGATCTGGTTGATCAAAATATTAGTTTTAAACCATAAGATAAGCATTTAGGCATAGTGAGATGGTAAAAACTTGAGTGATATTTTTAAAGTCTGAAATATTATTTTATCATGTAAAATCACTATTTAGCATATAAATTCCCCTACCACCCCCTGCCCCACCTCAACCTTAATATTGTAATGGATAAGGATGAAATTACTAGGTTAAATGAAATAAATGTGTATTATGGTGTGTATAATGCAACTTACTTTGAATTGAGCCCTATTTACATATTTTATATCTATCTTAACTTCAACCAAGAGCATGTTATAGGTGTACTCAGTGCATATAATTTGAAAATAAATAATTGAAATTATTTGAAAGAAAAAAGATAAAGGAAAGAGTACACCTATTTATATCTATCAAAATTTAACCTCTACTCTAAAAAATTTATATGATACATGTGTCAAAGTTCTATAAAAATTTGTTTCAATTTGTGAAAGTCAGTGCTAAATGATACATGTGTAAAAAATCTATAAAAATTTGTTTCAAATTTGTGAAAGTCAGTGCTAAATGAATAAGATTATATCCCAAGCATATATTTACATCATGTAAACTATGTCAAATTATTCCAATTATTCTAACTGTGTGTATATGGACTCATGTGTCTATGGCATGCTGCCACTAATATTCACCCCCCCCTTTTAAGGTGATGGGAACGGAACAATATAGTCACCTTATCTCAAAATTGAAATAAAATTATTCTATATGTGTATCAATCATACAGTTAAGAAGAATATGGTGGTATCATGTCTAATTATATATATCAATGAAGCTCACATTATCCAAAAATAATAAGCCCTAATATGCATGATATGGATCATGGAAACATTTATAAGTAAAAATATCAATAAACAATCAAGAACACACATAAGAGCACTTAATGTCATACGAATGGGGGTATAAGGAGACCATAAATAAGGGGCATGTTCAGATTCCACACACTCAAGGAGTACACATAAAATAAACTATGCTCATGATATAAGTGGCAACAAAGGAGCATGTTAAAATACTTCACATTGTAAAACAATCTAACAAATAAGAAGTATACTCAAGCAAACCTTGTTATAAGATGAATAAGTGAAATATAAGAAATGAACATAAACATGTCATTATATTCCTTGCTCATGTTTTATAAAAATGACCTATATCATATCATATCTACTATAATTTATAAGATATAATCATGATTAAATGCACTTGAAATCATTAATATATAAGCCCAACATGATAATGGAAAGTGAAATTAAGAAATGTAACATTTATCAATCATGATCAATAGAAACAAAATTCCCCCAATGTAGTGTGTCATGTGGGAAGAGGAAAGGTCCAACATTTACATGCTCGTGTATCATTGATCTAGTGTATGTTTATATCACACTTAAGTACCCATGAAATATATGTGTGTAAGGAAATGATATGCTATAGCTGACATAAATTTAAAAACATGTCCAAATAAAGTAGACATGTGAAATGCTAATTATTTTAATATTTTTTATTTATTTAAATCCAAGTTCATCCCAATAATATATCAAATACTATTCTATGTAGTATAATTTAAAATTGTGTGTTCAAATGTAATGGACCAACCTATAAAGGTAAATCAATCTCACCAAAAACATGTGATACTCTTCCATCAAATGCTTTGACAATATTAGAAGAAGGGTATAAATTATCATGTGTATATCCAAATGTGTGAGTAATTTCATGGTAAATAAATTTTCAATTGAACCATTATCAACTGTAAAATTGCATATAGGTTGGTGATCAATATGTGCTCTAATAAATGAGGTGTGAAGGTTGGAGTGATCATCCACAATCTCATTATCATCAAATGTAATATAAGGCCTTTGAACCATAGGAGGAATTTAATGTGTAAGTGTGATAAAAATACCATCGAATGGGTTTCCATAATGTGGTGGAAGAGGATTTGAATTATATTCAATTCCCAGTTACAGTGATTCCTTATAATGATTTTATAATGGATTATTTAATTTATTCTGATCTTGATAAACATTAGTTTGTGTCCCTGAATCCTTTAGAGGATCATCAAAGGGATTTTTTTCATTATAAACAAGATATTGTATCTTATGCTTCAACTTATAACATATATTTTTAGAATGTTGAACACATTAGTGATAGTCATAATAAGAATTATCATTAGATCCTTTAGATAGAGGTTGAATCATATCAACTTCCATAGGATTAGGGAGAGATATTATGTGACACTCCACTAAATTCTTAAGGAGAAAAGCTTAAGACTTATTTTATCATGTAAATTGTATCTTAGGTGTAGTTGATAAGATGATTTGATTAGGTTATTGTGCCATTGCATTAATTTTTTATTTTTTTTACCATTTTAGCCTAAGTAGGTTTTACCTTATAGCTTAGTTTGATATGAACTTTGTATAAGATGTAATCAATATCTTTTCTACATACTTAATCTTTTTTAATGAAATAGGTTTCATTTCTTGATATCAAATAATATGACATAAGTAAACAAAATATTTAAACTTATTAAAAATAATAGACTCATGTAATGGGGCAAGCAAAATTTTATTAAAGAAGTATTGAAGCTCTTTATCTACCATTGAATTTTTTATTTTGGCCAACATTGTCTTATACCTCAATTATATTCATGATAAGCTTATTGGTTCCTTTTTTTATCTTTCAATTTTTGAAGATTGCATAGTTTTAGTAATGTTGATTTAAAAATGTGCTATAAATTGATCTACTATAGGCTTGAATGATTTTATTGATTATATTGGTAGATCATAGAACCATCTCAAAGCATATTCATTTAATATTCTTGGAAATAATTTGGTTAAAAATATCATTATAAGCACAATCAAGGCACAATTAATATAGAGATATAAGATGTTGCTTAGGATCACCCTTGTCATCATTAAATTTGAAATTGGTTACTACAAACCCAGTTGACAAAGGGTGAAAATATATTTCAGATGTAATATGATTAAGTAATACTCTTATAAATAAATAGCATGTGTTTATTTTAAATCATTTTATTAAATATTGGTAACCTTAGATTTCAAATTTTAAATAAATTGGAGAAGATATTGCATAGTATACCCATTAGATTAATATTTTATATTTGAGAATTCACCAAAGGGGATGTAAACACTTGTGTTGATGTATGCATTGAAAATATTAATTAAATTTAAGTATTAATAATTCCCATGGAGGATGTAGTAATAATTATTTAATTTTTGAGGAATAATGGATTGAAGACATATTTTATACCCCACTTAATTTAGGAATAATTGGTGTGCTTGATGGGAGGGATGACTTATTGGTATATCCATTAGTACCAATAATTAGATAAATATATACTAATGGTTATTCATTAGTGATTTTATATTTTTCAGTATCAAATATAATATTGAGGATATTTTGAAGATATTCACTATTTTCATGAATTTGCTCTCAAAACAGAACAAAATGTTTAAATTTATTTTGATTTACTTCCTCATGTTCATCATTTTAATGGTCTTCACTATTTTCATGATTAGATTCATCCTCAAGGAGAATATTTTTATTGTTTTGCTCATTTTTAGTATTTGTATAATTTGATAGGGTATTAGCTTGAGACATATTAGGTGGTAGAAGGGGAAGCTCAAGATGAACAATAAGTACACCAACTACTATAGAACTACTCCTAGGTTTCATACAGATTAATTAAATGAAGATATGAATAATCACAACAATCTAAAACCTTATAATATTGAAAACCCTAGGGTAGGCCAAGATTTATAAATGAAGACTCAAAGGTTAGGTTCACCAAATTTTTAACCCTTTTATAAAATATGTGTAAAGAGTATCATAATCAAATAAGGAGTAAGATAATTTAAGAATAAATCCAATTTAATAATTCATATTCATTAGATATTTTGATATAATATTGAATTATGAAAATTTAGTAAATACAAAAATTACAATGTCAAATAGTAATTTGAATGCTTAAACATGAAGAAAATATAATAATAGATTGTTTACTAATGAAAAAATAACTATGATAAATGTAGGTGTAGAAACAGTTAGATGATTCTAAACTATGATTTATCTGATTATATAAATTAACTCTTTGTCACCCTAGACACTACTATCAAAATAAATACACTAATGTCAGCACTTCTATCTTGAAATTGACACTTCTAAAAATGATAGTTTTTTCTTGAAATTGATGCTTTTATCCTATTTCTTTTTATACTATCAACTGAGATTGCATTCATAGGTTCTTAATATCAGTATTTTGATGACAACCCTAATTCTTATAACTTGGGCATGGCACCTTGAAAAATGGGGATTAGTAAGTGAAGTGGAGTTGGCCTCAACTACCCTTTGTTAGTGAGCACTACCTACATATCCATATACCCCTAAGATGGCCTCAAACCAATTTAGTACTCCTCCTTATGTTATCTTGTGTGTTAAAAATTGTGTAATATTATATGTGTGAGTGCATGTAGTGATCTATCTTGAAACTTGACATATATTACTAATATTCTATTCATTGAATTCTTCAAATATATAAGAAGACTACTCCTATTACTAATTTGGAAATAGGATATAATAGGAAATTTATTGTGAGCTTCATAGGTGTTTTTTATTTGTACTTGATAGATGTGTGCTTGAAAGTACTTGATGATAATGAATGTGCTTTTAATTATATTTATATAACACCTTTTGAACATATCTCATTGGAGGGTTAATTAAGATCGATAAGTTGACCCATACCTATCTAAATATTTTGAAAGTTGAGTCTCTATAGGGTAAAAACATTAATTTTAGATTTGGGACATTAACATTGGTTCTATTATCTTATTATAAATGGTAGTGTTTGAAAAAATAGAAAGTTGTTGAATATTTATAGCTAACTATGTAAGATATATATAATGTTTTAAGCATATTATGGGATATATGTGATATGCATAATTATAATATTAGGATCACACCATCAAATAAGAATTTATGTATAGTGAGATGGTGAACATGAGCCTTTTAGTAGAAATGAGGTTGTGAACTAAATGGTTGAGCCTTGAGTTATATTTTTCAAGTGTGGAAGACTAATTTATCATGTAAAGTTTGTATTTAGCATCTACACCTTCAAAATCTATAAATGTTTTTGAATTAATGTGATGAAGTGAGAAATAACATGAATAATTCCTTTGAGTTTTCATGACAAATAATATAAAGTTAAGGAAAAAATATTCCAAAAATATACTAAGTAAAAGATGACCAAGTGTAAAAGGAAGTTTAATTCAATGCAAATTTCATGAGATTGGTTGTGATCAGGCAAAAATAGACACTAAATATTGTGACTAAATCCTTAATCTTGAATTATAAAGAGGAAAAAATCTAAGCTTCAAATTCCAAATGGAAAATAATAAATGAAATAGTTATAATACATTACAAAAGTGTCCCCCTTTTGATATTTGATTTCAAAAGGAGAGAATGACTCAATGCATGAAGTCTTTCAATCAGACACATGAGTTAGAATTCAAAAAAGTTAATATAAATATTATAAATCGAAAGGGATAAGAAAGTAAGATTGAATCAATAAATTAACTCCAAATATTAATGGAAGATAGAAGATAAATCATTTTTAGACTTAATTTTTGATCAGTTGTTTAATCTATTTTAAATTGATTAAATTAAACTAAGATATCTAAACTATCAAAACTGATGTAGAATACATATACAAATATATAATTGAAATAAATAATTTATAAATTAGTTAAAAATAGTAAATAGGCTTATAGATATACAAACCTCCATAAAAAATATATTATGCTAACTATTTAGGTTGAATGTGAATGCAAAAGACCTACAAAATAAAAAACCAAAACCATGTTAAAAAAACACAATAGATATGAAACTAAAAAATGGGGAATAGTATTAACTAAATAATTGAGATATCCTTAAAAATACCCCATGTAATCTGAGTTTTACCTAAATATCCAAAATGGGCTTTAGGCTGATAGTTATCCTTCCTAGGGTTAGTGTATGTTACGTGATTGTGCAACTATACAAATGTAGCTAAGAGATTGATTTAAATTATTGATAATGGATTATTTTTAAATAAAATAAGATATATTTATACATCTCTTATGACTATTATAATTTAACAAAATTAAAATTAGGATAAATAGTGAGTTTTTACTCAGTGTGCAATAGAATCACCAAGTGATTGTTATATATGTTTGGAGAAGCCTTGATGTAATTATATATAGGATTATTTATAATATTTACACTAATAAACATTGATAAAAGTGTGGGTGGTGTAAATAGACCATTTGAAATCTAAAATTTTACCATTGGAGCATGGGGGTCAACTCTGTAATGTGGCCTTGACTAATCTTGTGTGGTCTTGTCTTGGAAGGAAAAAGACTATTATAAAAGATCTAATAGGTTAATATAAGTATATAGACATGTATAATTTATTTTCTGAGTATTTTCAAGATGTATTTTATATTATGTTATCTCTTGTATGGATTATAGGTTAGAGTAATGGAAAAAAGGCCAAACAAGGTAACAATGTTGATATTAAACATTTTCAAGTGCTTAATGATTTATTTTATATGTCTAAATTTTCCCCAAAATTTGTTATAGTGATACAAAAAGGTTATTTTACTAGAGTAAATTATATTTTGAACTAAGTGTGTATGTACACTTTGTCTTTTGATGTTAAACTTGATCTTGAAAGAAACCTTATTAAAAAATATTAAATAATGTTTTATATTATGGTAAAAACAGGTTTTGAAGGGACCCCAAAACCCTATAACAGTATAAAAAAGGATAAAACATTAACAACTACTAGGAAAAGCATTCCTGAAAGCTACTAAAGACTAGCATCAAAATCAAGTTTTACAAGGACCTAAAACCATAAACATAATTTAATTAAAGTACCTAGGTTTTACAAGAACTTGGAACCTCAAATAAAGTTTTTAAACCAAAAACCAAGAAATAGGACCAAACACAAAAACCAATTGCATCTACCAGTAATAAAGACCAGAACAAAAACAAAAACAAGCAAAGAAGATCCTAGTCTTCTATTGCAAATCCACGATCATCTGAACAACCTCCTTTCCAATCGTAGCAGTATCCAGAATGGATTTAGTAGCTAAAGTAGCAGTAGCTTCCAAGGATTTCTTCCTTGAACTCTACCTTGTCCTCTTACTAGGACCCTCCAAGGATATTGTTTCTTCATTTGCTCTTTAACGAAGGTTAGCTGCAATAACACAAATGCTTGATGTTAACTGCTCCATCTTTCTTCTACTTTCCTTGATGAGCATTCTGAGATTATGCTCATAATCTTTAAGTTTTTTTGGGATATCTCTCATTTGCATCTCCAAGTGGTTAATTTTGGTCCGATCAACATCCTGATTGTGTTGTATTGTTTCCACTTTCTTCTTCACCCCCATTATTTCATTATAGATCCAAGAATCAACTTGGAGAATAGAGTTAGCTTTGAACTTGGAAGAATGCAAGAAGGAAAGATTAGTTTCCCTCTGTGGAGAGTCACAAATATCTTCTACAGTCTCATGTGGAGGGGAATCAACCTTTTCAATTTGTTCCTCCCTATCCATCAGTTTCTCCTCTCTAGTCTCAATAGGGTCTTTATGCTTAACAAGTTCCTCTTCTTCTTTTCCCCCAGTCTCCAATATTAAATAATGTTACTAATAGTAGTTATTGTTCATTTTTGAAATTTGAAAATGTAAAATTTGAATTTTGAAAAGAAAAGATAAAAAATATACACCTAAACTAATAATTAATATAATTTCTATATAACTTGAAATGGAGAAGTGTTTTCCTCCTTGTTGAGGAATTAAGAGAAATGTTAAACCTATGGTGAATTGAGAGTGATCATGTTTCAATTTGAGAACATTTGAAAGATCTTGTGTTGGAATGATTGTATGTTAAAACTCTTATTTTATTGTGTAAAATACTCTGTAAAATATTTTAAAGTGTGGAACCACCAACAATAATTCATTACATTTTAAAATTTCAACCATAGATGTTTAGTGTCACTAAGATCTAATGTGTTTTAGTGACAACATGAAGATGAATCACACCACTATAGATGGATCTAGAATCTATTTAAAACTTTAACACTTTGAATCTTTCAAATTTGATAAATTTAGAAATGCCATGTAGTAACTTAAACATAAATGAATATCATGCACCATGTATTTGTTTAACCCTAGATTTGGATCTGGATCCTAATATGGGGTTGATAGGATTAATAATATAGAAGCGAATAAGTACAAGGGTGATAAATAGATCTATAACAAGATAATTAATTAAAAAACCTAGATAAAACATATATTGAATTTATTATGATGAGATATGATAAAAATGGAAAGTGTATCTATTCTAAATATTTCAATAACAATGACTATTTTAAATAATATGGACTTATCAATAGTCCAAATTTTTGAAAATTATTAGAAATAAATTGGACTGTATCAAAATTAAATTGGACTATATCAAGATTAAGTTGGATTTATTACAAATAAATCACATCTGTCTAATGTATTTGTGATAAGTCCAAATAATTTAAAATGATCATAGTTAATTATAAGTTAAAAAATATCATAAATAAACTAGACTTCATCAAGAATTACTTAGACTTATCACAAATAAATGACATCTATATTATATATTTATAATAAGTCCAAATTATGTGGCTATTCAAAATAGTTCACATACCATGCATTTATAGATAATAAGACTTCACACTTTATTTTTTAAGGAAAAATAATACATATATCAATAAAGCATTCAAGTGAGATGTGATTTAAAACACCTGGGATGATTGGGATGCCATGTGTCACTAGTTGATTGGATCATTAAATATCTATTTAATCTGATTTGGGTGACATCTTCATGACCATCAAAGTTTATCTTGTGTTTGTGTACATGCCATGTGTCAATCATAGGTGTTATATTATTATATTATTTATATAATTTTATATATAGTTGAGTTACCAAGATTGTGATGCATGTTGTAATCTTAGGTGCTCACATTATTTAGGACTTTTGTTTGGACTAGTCATTCTTCTGCATAGCTAAGTCACCGAGATAATGCCATGTGGAATAATCTTGGGTACTTGTACAAAGTGTAATTTTAAAAATCAAAAAGATAAATAATTTTTTTTTTGATACACAAAATTGTAGCAAAATAAATCTTGACACACAAGTGGGACATTCTGAGGCATAAACCTCGAAGACTTTTTGCATATATGGGAATGTTGAAGTTTATTTTGAAAAATACAAAAGATGAAGTGTAAATTCTTAGATGTGAAAATTATGAAGACCATTTTATAAATACCATTTTGAAGGATGCAAAATGTGAAGTTTAATTTGAAAAACCAAAAAGCTGAGTGGTTTTCATGATTCACAAAATATGATCTAGCTATTTGGAATACGCAAAAATCAAAGACCATTTTGAATCACAAAAAATATGAAGTGGATGTTACAACAGTCAAATGCTATTAAATAGATGAAAAATTACTAAAATAATGAGTTATCATATTAGAAAATATAAAATTCAAATGCTGAAGTGTATTTTCCAAGACCCAAAATGCAAAGTGCCACTAGAAATAAATATTAAAAAATAAAATAATAAAAAATTATACATTCTCAAAAAATGGATTAAATTTTGAAAAAAACATTCATATTTCTCATTCTAAAATTAAGGAAACACCATTTCAAATTCCCTAATCCTTTTATCACTATTTTTATTAATGCCTAGTGGGATTATGCATTAAAATAGTCTGTTATAATGCCTTTCAAAAAATTAGTGAGAACAAGTGTATGACCTCTACAATTTTTATTTTGTTTCCAAGCATAGATGGTATTATATATGAGTATCAATGATAAAGATGTTCCAGTTGGGTTTGGCTTCCATTTCTTGTCTAAGTAGCCTAAATAAATTTTTTGCTTCTTTGGCATATTTTTTCCTTACATGAACTAGGATGAACCAAGATGCATTGAGCCTTCACTCTATATCACCATTTTTTTGTAGTATCTCAATATTAATTTTATCTCTAACAACACATAATATGTAGTCCACTCCTTTAGAATCAATAGGTCTGACAAATAATGTATCTTCAATTTACACATCTTGAGCTAGATTAAATACAATTTTTGTTCTTTTGCTTCTTGGACCAACATATGTATTTGTAGATGCCACTCCAAAATCAAGGGTCCTATCATGAACCATTTTATGTAGATCTCTATGCAAGGGTGTGTCATGATGAGTTCTAGGCAAAAAATCTCCTATGCACTCAACTTCAAAAGGGAACATGTCTTCTTTCATTATGTCATGGATGTTTTAGAAGTAATATGATAGATCATTCTAGTTACTATTTATGATCAAACCAAATTCATTAAATTGAAATATATACTTAAGTTATATTTAATTTGTTTTTCACTATTTCTTCTACTTCTATCTAAGTCTTTTACAATAATGGAATCTTGAGAGATTTCTTTATTTTTCAAGTCTTTGAAATATATGTTTGTTGGATTACCTTTTGGAACATTCGGCTCACCATTTTATTTTGTTCTCCATAATGTAATTGGGGGTGACCAATTTCTATCTCTTATAGATTTTTTGCAATACATAATGGGTTGACCTTGCTCCATGTGTAAAATTAAGTATTGACCTTTTGCCAAGATTACTATTACATTTCTTCCATTTATCTGGTAACTATTAACATACTCTTTGAAATCCACTAACTCTTCAATCAAATATGGCATGAAGTCTCTTGTATTTTCACATGTCTTATATGTGTCCATCATCTATGCCACACTCCATACATATTTACTCTTTATACATTTAGACAAGTTTCCAAATATTCCATCATTGTCCTCATGAGGATGTCCTACAAGGATAAATTCAACCTTGACATAAACATGTTTACAGATAAGGAGAGATAAATATTTCAACACATACCTATAATAAAAAGCATGATTTTGTGAATTTGTAAATGTAAAACTAGTTCCATATAATGTTCAACATTTTTAAAATATAATTATGGATATAATTACTTATTCCTATTGTTCCTATAATAGTTTTCTAGTTGAATGTATAGCTTGAAAGGAATTTTCTTGAAGGCACCAATTGATTATGCTTCTTCTATGTATTTTTTACATTTAAGGTAGTTTTTGATAGACAAGAGTGAATCATACAATGGATATTTCTAAAATCTAAGTTTATATATTAAATATCCATAAGTATCTAGCATTATTGTGTTTCCATATCCCTGAAGCACTTGTTTAATGATGTGATAGTAAAGTTAGACCCTCCAAGAATGTATGGTAAAAAAAACCCATATCCACCTGCACCATGAACATGTGTTATAATCCTTTCCATTGAGAACTATAATATTCTATCAATAAATAATTTTATTTTTATCACTATCCTCAACAAAAATATCTTATGACATTCCACCTTGTCATGAATGACACCGAGTCATTATTTAGGGTATTTCTCTAACATTCATTTTTGTGTGTAATACATTTGTCTTGTACAAAGTATTTGATTTGAGTACATCACAATATTTTGATCGACACACTCTTCTTGATCTCTAGATAGGGACCCAAAGCATTTTTGATGAGTCAACAAGATGCATATTTTATACCTAGCAAAGTCATCAAACATGGCAATGGTCACATAATGAAAATTATTTCTCCATATGTTATTGAATTTTGGCTAGGATATTGTCTCATATTGCATATCTACTAGTTGTGCATTGATGTGGTGCCTCATAAATTCTTATGTGAAACATGTTGGAATATTTCAAACATTTTTTGATGAGCTTTATATATCTACTTGGCATTTTAGTCATGGAGAAACATCTACAAAATCATCCACCAATTGGTCCAACAAATCTTTAGCTCTCATTGTCTTTTGTTGTGGCTTTTGTCAAAATATTCATGCATGGAATGCATTTCATTCCCCATTTCTATGACAATTTTAAATTTCAAAAAATATACTTCTCTTCAATCCATATATTTTAATCCAAACTTCTAAAATGATATCTGTACCCTAAAAATCAATTCTATTTTTCTTTTTATTTTTCTTAAACAAATTGGTAGAAAGGGCATCCAAAACATGTTTCCTCCTATATATTGTGGTAAAATCAAGCAACTTCATCTTTGTATATTTTAGAATCTCCAATGATAATCCTGATTGAAAACATTTTTTGGTGAAACATTTATCTTCATGCATTATTTAAATCTCACTATTTATGCTTTCATCAAACTCCACTCGACTGAGTGAAGTGTTTGGTTGATTTCTTTTTTAGTTGGATTATTTGTAAGCATGAGTTATATTTTTTGGATTCTTTTTCACTAGGAATGTAAGGCAAGGAGTGACTTCATTATCCAAAACATCCCAAACATTTCTAATTTATTTCTCCTTTAGTGTCATGTATGGTAAATTTATTGCTCTATAAGTCTCCATGTCCACTATTTTGTTGGAAGGCCATCTAACAATAGATGTTTTAGTTATCTCTATAATGAAATCTCAAAATTTTGTATAAATTGCCTTATGTAAATTCTCAATTCATTTCCTAACATTGCACTAGGGATTCAACCAAAAATCTCCTCTGGTTGTGCAAATTCAAAATAACCATAAGAATTTTTTTCATTATTTACAAGAGTTGTACATTTGTGCAAAAAATGTACCCTTTTCGTAAGAAAAGTTTTTCTTAGGATTTGAAATGTGGTAGGGTCATTGATATATCAAATAAATGAATCCAAGAAAGGGTTTTCTTGTTGCAATGGTTGTATATGCATAACTAAACTCATATAATTTTATCTTTGTTCCATGTCATTGTTTATACAAAACTTATCTATCATGTGTTGCATCATTCTTGTGTTTTATATAGTAAGAATATCAAATACACCCCACCAATTATCCATAAAAAATTTAGGAAATGGAAGTGGTAGAGTCAAATCAAAATATTTAATCACATTAACACTTACACATTCAATAGGTACTTCCTCATTATGGCATGTGGAAGTGAGATTTATGGGTTCTAAAGATTCAACGTCTAAACCTACCACTTTGTGTATTATTCTTTCACCAATAACCTTACCATTATTTATGAGAAAAACATAGTCTCCACAATGGAAAGCCATTGATATATGATATTTTAACCTAGAGATATGCAAAATACATGAGAATAGTTTTTAGTCATGTTATTTATAAAATAAGTCCAATTTATACCTATATGTAGGAGATAAAGCTATATTTGTACCAAAACATGAGCATGGAGATATGTTAAAACCTAAAAGTATTAAAAATAAAATGTATAACATTTTTTTAATGACACATTTTATGTCAATCTAAAAAAATAATAGATTTTAATATCATATACTACATACTTCAATTTTTTGCTTCATCCTTCTTTGAAGGTATCTCCAAGGAGATACATTTAAAACATGTATTAGATTGGCATAGCCATGTAGAGAAAAATAGATAATTAAGTCAATATTCAACCATGTATTTTATTATGATACAAAATGACAATGAATAATGTGGGGTTTGAGCAAGATTATGGAAAATAATTAGATTTTTATGTTTTGAGAACTTATATTTAATTTGAACCTCTATTTTCAACCCAAAATTTTGAAGGTATCTCTTAGGAGATATCTTTCAAACATGTGTATGGGTACCTACAACATTTCAACATGAATCTCCTAACATAATTACTTTTCCTTATGAACCTACCCTTTGGCCTTTCTAAAATGATCACTTTTGTCCCAACCCTTTAGCTAGTTTTTTTGGAAATTTTGTCTAAGAGAAGTGACCCAAAATAATTTCCTTGAAGGACACATATCCTTCAAAATCCCTCAACTTACCCTTCAATCATTTTAAAAGTGACCTTTTAGACATTTTGAAGTGGCCATTTACCCTTCAAGACTTTTGTCTTGAACCCTTTACTCTATGAGACCTATCCTTTAGAAATTTGTCCCTACCCTTTGGGATATTTGTCCTAGTCTCTTTAATTTACAAAAATTCCCTTCAACATATTCAAATGAACCTTTTTCCAAGGACATACCCTTCAGGATTTTGTCTTCCCAGGCCTTCAACTCCTTTTGAAATGACTACTTACCCTTTGGGATAATTATCATAGCCCTTTCCCCCACAAAAAATAAGCTACAAAGTAGACCCTTTGGATCTAAAGGCACATACCCTTTGGACTTTGTGTAATGGGAGTTTTAGAATTACCCTTAGTTTTGTGAAAGAGCCCTTTAAGAAATTGAAAGTGACCTTCAAGATAATTGTCTTAGAAATTTTGATTAGAGAAATAGCCCTTCAAAGAAATTATTATGGACATTTTGTTTGAAACAATTCCCTCAAAGGAATTAGTCAATAGGTATCTTGCTAAAATATTTTTTCCCTATATATACTCAGTGCCCTATTACCAAGACCACTACTAGGCTAACCATATTTATCCAAAACAAAATTCAAAATATTTCCCATCAATCTATTAAAATACCCCCACCAACATGAGCTAACAAAGTTTGAATTATAAATATATATAAAAGTAAAGTGAACATTACACATTTATGTCACATGTACTGCTATTCTATGCAAAATCTTATATAGGCAATTCTTAGGTATTGAGGCTGTTAGTGCTTTTAAACTAACATCAGACACAATCATTTACATTGTGGATGATGTCTTTCCCTTAAAATTGTTAAAGTTTGACATAGCCAAAAATAAATTAAAAATATTTCCCATCAATATATTAAAATACCCCACCAACTTTAGCTAACAAAGTTTGACTTATAAATATATATAAAAATAAAGTAAATACGCAAATTTATGTCACATGAACTATTATTCAATGTAAAATCCTATATAGGCAATTCATAGCTATTGAAGACATTAATTCTTTCAAAATAACGTCAGACACAATCATTTGCATTGTGGATGACATCTTTCCCTTGAAATTGGTAAAGTTCAAATTCTCTTGCTTTATTACAATGACAAAGAACCCTAGCTACTATCTCAAGAATACTATGAGTAAAACCATGACTAAGCCAGAGCTGAATTATTTACACAACATACATATCACAAAGAAGAAGACTTTAACTATCATAGCGCATATATATGCACCATGGCATCTTCATTTAGCATATTTCAAGGGGAAAATTTACAATCTCCATATTCAATCAAAGACTCCATAGAGTTGACAAATGTAGTCTTTCATGCTATAATATTTAGAGATGGGTACCATAACTATTTAGAATTATGGGACATCATTGATTTCGAGGATGTGTTTTCACTAAGGGATGAGATGACACTTGTGGATAAAATTTTTGTCAAGGAACTTATGGTGTTCAAATGTCAAAGATTACATTTTTTTACTACCAAGCCAAAAGTAATGTCATGTATTGACCTTCTACAGGATCTATTTTTCTCAAGAAGGATATCATAGGATGTTCTCTTACTTCATTCAAGTAATAACATAGTGGTTTCATGCATATCAAGAGCTGACTTCTAAAGTTATTTATGTTTGAGCATACCCAATGCTTATTTAAAAAAACACACAATGGTGTAGTTTGGTGAAGAGAGTTCAATTGAGAAGGCACTATTTTCATGGCTACTCCTAGATCAGACCATTACATGGAATGGGAACAAGTTGAAAGGAACTATTTTGATTGATAAATTTAGAATGGGGAATCACATTGGGATGGCTCTCCTCAATCAACTATATGGTATGCCAAGTATTCATTTTGTTAATTTAGACTGGATGCCATTATTATATATGATGCTCACCCAAAATGTTGCATATGCCCTGGGTGAAATAATCATCTTTCACATAAGATAGTAGATAATCCATAAGGATAAGCATCTCATGCCTTTAGGTAATTTTTACATGATGTCTTATTTACTAGATACAGTCATGGGTACTTGTTATATAAATCTTGGGGAATTTTGGACTCCAACCATGGATTTTGAAAAGAACAATATTTGTGACCATTATCAACTCATGCATGTATATTCATATATCAAAAACATGGTTAGAATATCATAAGATGTCTATCCATAGGTATGGCAAGTCATTCATAGCTCACCTATGCCTAGAATCATGCCTAATATCATAAAGAACTTGGATGTCAAAGGGGATTATTTACTCTACCCAAAATTCATAGTAATCATGATTTGGGGGAATAAGGTAAATCCTTTGTGTCTTCCCAAGTATGTCATGGATAAGTTATTAGATCAATAAATTGCTTTTCAACTATGGGAGAGTGTCAAGGAGCATATATTCAGATATAAGAAAACCTTATTCTTTGGCCACCATGTTATAATTAGAATAATGGTTTATATAATGAGGAAGCATTTCATGGAAGTGGGTGGAAAGTGCAAAAGTTATCCATTCCCTATCCTTATACATAGAGATTGGGATCTTCATGGGTAAACTCAAAAGCACATACAGGGATTCAACATCCCTTATATCCATGTTCCATATCCATATGATTTTCTATTTCTTAATGAAAAATATGATGAGGATGTTTTAAAGAGAGCTAAGATTATTGGACTAAAATAAGATCATTTGTGGATAATCTAGGATTAGCCCTCAATTACTTGTAGAGAATTAGATAGTAGGAAGGTTCTATTCAAGGGATGGGAACACTCTAATTTTTAGAGAGGATAGTTTGAGGAGAAATTTAAGGACATGATAGGTCCCTCATCTCAAGCCCTCCCATTAAAGTTAAGGTCTATGAAGAAAGAGCCTAAGCTTCTTAAGCCCATTTCTAGTAGATGAGAAGAAATAGAAGATCCCATTAGCTTATATTCTAATGAGGAAGGAAGAGCACTAGAACAACTGACTATGAGCACCACTCAACTATCTATTGCTAGGCCCCAAGTATGGATTTCTAGATCTATTAGGACAGTAAGATCAGAAGTAGTGACATGAACACCCCAAGATTCCCCCACACAACTGAAGACTCATATGGTTTATAAGAGGAATCTTAGGACTCCTACAAGCAATCCTACAATTAAACCAACCAAGGTTTGCCTCTTACATCTTAGGAGGGGAGGTTGTAATAATCAAAGATATTGAGGAAGATTTTGATGAAAAATCAAAATTGGAGGAAGCTAAGGCCATGATCCTTCAAGTAGGACCCATAGCACCAACTTCTCCATGTACCCATCCTCTTATGAGTTTTCCTTTGTCTTTTGTACCAATTCTGGATAAGTTTTAATTTTTTATATTCTAAGATCACCTTGGGTAGAAGTCCCTACTTTTACCTTAATTTACCCCTCCATTACCACCACTACCATTGACCCTTTTTTTCCACTTCCATGACACTCCCACTACCTACCTCCTTAGTCCCAATTGACACTTCTACTATTAGATCCCTCAAACATAAGAAGATGACCATGAAGGTGTAGATTGATTTAGCACCCCAAAACATCATGTTAATTCTACCCAAATTTCCTTTCCATTTCCATCATCCACCTCTTCCATAAAATAAACCATAGTGTATATTAATATAATGGGAATGAAGGCCAAGACCTAAGTGATCATGGTCCACCTACTCCCTCAATTTGGAGGAGAATACCAGTCTAAAATTATATGGCCTTCCCTACCCAACATCCTTATCAGGCCCCAAAGGAAATAGTAGGTTGAAGAAGAGGTTGTTATCATAACTTTTGATGCATCTCAATTGGACATCCCTCCATGGGAAGTAACTTGAGAAGCAAGGCTTCTCAAATGCCAAGCTTCAAAATCACTGAGCTTACCTCAATGTCCACTCTATTTGATGCCCCATTTAGAAAAATTTAGAGAGTGAGGAAGAGGAAGATGAAAGATGAAAAAGATACTAAAATCATCCTTGAGGAAAGATAAGAAGTATTCTCCCTCACAAATAGGTAGAATAAGCAATCAGGGTAGTCTCCATATGTTAAAAATCTTACAGACCTGATACAAGCACACAAGGATGATATAGTTGCTATCTACGAAGGCATAAAATTGGCTCAACTTGAGCTTGAGGCTAAAGTGAAGACACTAGAGGATGAGATGGAGAAACTAAAGTAACATGAAAATATGGTACACATTCCTACATGTATAAAAGCTAAGGTTTAGGAGACCACTTTTAGATGTTACAACTCTTTAGAGGCCATGGAATTCATGAAGGTCTAAATGTCCCCTCATCTGATCAATGCCAACTAATTGTTCAATTCTTTGAGTAATGATAGTGTTAAATTAAAGATGTTAGTTTTATACATAGGAAACTCTTTGTACAGTCATCTCAACCTCATGAAAATTCTAAAATTATCTAATGCCTTGAATTTTGTCATCATCAAGGAAGAATAGGTAAAATAATGACTATAGTTAGTTGGGGCTTTAGTCCTTAAGTATCAGGTGCATGAGGTCCAGCTCCTCCAATTTTTTCATGAGTTAAAATTATCTAAATTTAAGGATGTCATTAATAATCTGATATGTAGGATCAATTTTGAAAAACTTATTCAAAAAGTAGCAGATGACTTCAAAAAATGTTTACAAGGCCTAACACTAGAAGAGATAGAGTTATAATTGGCAAAGCCCAAAATAAATAAATTGATTCAAAATTTTCAAGAATAAATTTGAGATAACCAAGGATGAAGATGCAAAGCTCCTTAGGCAAGTTAAAATATTTCATCGACTGTCACTACTAAATTTGAATATTATACGATAGCATCATGACACAACGCATAAATTTTATGAAGGGAATGAAGTAAGGAAAAATTAGACATTTGGTGGTGTATCAACTTCTATAGTTTCCACCTTAATATCCATGCCGACCATGGTGCATGTATTATTTCATATGACTAAGCCTTGATAGGATAAGATTTCATGCATGTATAATTTTGTAATGGTAGACATATTTAGAACTTATTTATACTTTGAACCTTTTATTTTAAAATTTGAATCTTTATATTTTGTACACATTCACACATTTCATGGCTTTAGAAAGGAAAACTTATTTAATTAATAACTATATTTTTTCTTTTATACATATTTAAGCTACAATTAAAACTAAATGTTCTAACTACCACTTGTAATCATTTTGTATGTACTTGGAGGATAAGGTGACCCATTCCATATATATATATATATATTTGAAACATAACTTAGTTTTTTTGTCATAGAATTTTGAATACAATAGCAATATTATTTTTGATCATCAACGAATGTGTTTACATATTTTCTTTCTAATTTTTATGTAATTAGTTGTTATTTCCTTTGATTATATGTTTCAATAATATTTAATATGAAAAATATATGAATGGATTATTTATTATTTTGACTTATATAATAATATTTAGGTGTGTAATAGCTGATCAAGGATTGGTAAATATATCAGTTAAAATAGTCAACTTCAAATTGATTCATAATTTTGATTGTGCATGATTACTTTCTTGGATGTATTTTTTTGTGTGTTTGTAATAGATGTCTTAGATACTTCATTAGATTAATCCATAAAATTTTCATTAAGAGTGTGAAACAAATTCCATAAATAAAGAAACATCTGTATAAGGATTTTGAATTTCTTGCATCTCCATCTCCTTAGACTTCTTATCCATGTCTGAATATGTGCGTGAAATTGTTGATAGAAATAGGCATAAGTTTTGAGAGAACTTTTCATTTTATAAAACATCTAGGGGAGTGGTTCCTAAAAACCATAGAATATTTTTTATCCTTACACTACCCTCCTTTTTTGAGTTTGTTTTAAATATCTACCCACTTTAGATTAGTATCCAACCACTCAACCAACTCACATAGAGATTCGCTACCCCTATCATAACCACACCTCC
Source organism: Torreya grandis (assembly GCA_037957365.1). Taxonomy (NCBI): domain Eukaryota; kingdom Viridiplantae; phylum Streptophyta; class Pinopsida; order Cupressales; family Taxaceae; genus Torreya; species Torreya grandis. Next base: position 189,479 of record JARHVA010006285.1, read on the forward strand.
ATCCAAAAGACCTTATATACAACTTGTGTTCCCTACCCATTATTCCATTTATAGGTTAAAATAAAACACATACCTAGAAATCATACCTTGGAGTGGGGTTTACCTACATTGAGATCCTAAAATGTTAGAAGTTACCTTGTTATGACTGTAGTGTATATAAAACCCACATCAATTGGTATCTCCTAGGAGATACATCAAAGGACCTTGGAATACCTCCTATGTTTATTACAAAGGTCCTTGAAAGGGATTTGATATAACCATGACACTTTTCTATTTGAAGAGAACCCTAATGCACACTATTTAAAATTTCTTTTAAGGTATCTCTTAGGAGATACCTTAAACATGCACATGATTGGAATTTTCCTTCAAGGTATCTCCTAGGAGATACCTTGAAGGGCCTTGGAATACCTTCCATTTCTATTACAAAGGTCCTTAAAAATAATTTTATATAACCATGACGACTTTTTATTTGGAAAGAACATTGATGCACACTATTCAAAATTTCTTTCAAGATATCTGCTATACCCTGAACATGCACATGATTGGAATTTTATTTCAAGGTATCTCCTAGGAGATACCTTGAAGGGCCTTGGAATAAATTCCATGTTGATTTTAAATTTCCTTATAAAGGAATTGATATAACCATGATAACTTATTATTTGGCAAGAACCCTGATGCACACTATCAGAATTTTCTTTTGAGATATCTCCTAGGAGATAACTTAAACATGCACATGATTAGAATTTTAATTCAAGGTATGTACTAGGATAAATAATCATAAATAATGAATTAAGATATTAAATATAGATAAAATAAAGGATCATAAATCATAAAGGAACATAAATCATGAATTAAGATCTAGCATGAATCAAGAGATGATAGATAAAGATAATTTCCCATGAAAATTGACATCAAATATCACATCCTCTTCATTGTTAGATGGAGAAATGAATACATAAGTCCTTTAGGGCACATAAAAAACATATAGTCACACCTATGAGGGGAAACTATTAATGTTGAATAATGGAAAAATGCTAACTGCTATTACTCTTATTCTATTACAAATGGTGGTATACAAAATAGCTAAAATAAGCAAAAATGGTAACCAACCCTTTCCAAAAGTAAAAAACCTATAATATATAGGTGAGATGGCCTCTAAATATTATTACACTTGGAAACCTTAGTACTTTCACCAATTATGATTTCATTATAATTAAAAGAGGAACTCGGTCTCATGAGTGCAGTTAGCCTCCAGATCTTGGATATTGTGAAACCAATCTATCTTATTAATGCTATGAAACTTAGGAGGGTTGTGGTAATACCACATGGACAACATTATTTATAACCAATTTATGGGTCCCCTTTAATATTTTCTAGCTAATGGCACTACTTTGAATCTTGATAGACCAAAACTAATCCTAGATAAGCATAGGGGTGATGTGTGTCAAGTAGGTGCTTCCCAAAGGAAGTTGGGTAATTATTTTGGCAATGCTGAGCATAGGGTTACCACATGTTGAAACCATGTTCACAAATTAAAATGATCATTAGGCCTAATTTATTTATCAAGTGTCCAATTGAACTACTTGGAGGTCTATCCCAAAAGGAAATAGTTTTTATGTGTGTGGGGATACCATGTGTTGGGTGAACACTCTACCAGAGTGAAAAGAGAGATTCCTTCAGCTAGATTATCATTAGGATGCCATATGGAAGAAGCGGATGTAGGTTGATACCTAGGCAAACATTTAAAATGGGGCCCTAAAAAAGGGGAATCTAAAAAGAGAACTACCAAAAGGTGTTGAGGAGTTGTTGGTTGCATTGAGCGAGTCTAAAACAAAAGATGAACTACTCCAAAATAACCGAACATGGATTTTGATCCATAGGTCCTAGAAAATCATAAGGGTATCCACCTAAAGATGAAAGAACCAAAACTATGGTGCACATACAATTGAAGAAAAATTTCAAAATAGGAGAAGGATTAAGAGCCTATAATTTTTGAAGAACCACTTGTAAAGGCATCCACTCTTCCTCCTTAGGTTAGGTATTCTTTCTAAGAGCTTTGAAGGCTCAATCTAGATTAATAATTTCCTTGAAGGAGATGTTTACTAAACCTTGAACAACTAGCAGTGTTTAGAACTCAATATGGGTGAACATCTTCAACATTTTATCCACATCAAAGACATTAGGTGACTGACTAAGAGCCACAAAAATAGTTTGGTCATTCTACTTTTATTCTATTAGTGCTTTGATCTAGTCCTTAGGGAGGACACTATTATATACCAAGAAAGGAGAGGGGAGTCCTAATTGGACTAGTTGTTCAATGTTCCCCCACCTATCTTGGACCACCTTCTCTATGGCATTTAGGAATGCCTTACACTTATTAGTTGCCTTGTTGTATCGTAGAAACTCATGGAATTTTACCAGCACCTGCCTTTGATTGGCCACCCCTATTACTTGTAGTGTTTCATCCAAAGTGATGTAAAGATTTTGTATGAGGAGTTATGAATATGAGACCTTAGAAGCCATGAATGAAATCACCTAATCAATAAATTCACTCACTTGTGAGCTCAGATTATGTGAGTATGTGATAAAGGTGAGGGATGGCATCAAGTCTACGTAGAGCCATGGCCTTGATCCTTTATTAAGAATATTTTTATAGTTGTTAGACCATAGGGAGGATATTTATGACTTGTAGATGGATGGTAAGGTTAGTTTTTAGTTTTTAAATTTCTTGGTCCTTGAATAAGGAGTCTTGTTGTATGTACTATTTTAATTATTGAAAATCTTGATTAGAATCTAAGTGATATTGGTGGGTCTATGCCAGTTTAGTATTTATTTCATGAAGTTTGGTTTTTGTGGCCACTCATAGGTTTTCTTCTACCTATAAGCTATAATTAGAGATGAATCTCTGAAGGTTAGACCTTAATTTGTTTAGCTCCACATCCTTAGCCTTAGCCTTAGCATTAGGGTGGTTGATCGTAGCCTTCACCTTGGTGAGTTTTAGTTTGGTCTTTTCTAGTTTTTGGGTTATCTTGATGTAGTATATGCTTATAAGATTAAGGTTGACAACTTATATGACATAGTCCCCCAACTACATTTATCCTTGGGGCTTGACTAATTGAGGGTTCAAATGATTAATCATAAGGGATTATTGTGTAGGGTCATATAATGATTACATGTGGGTTTATGTAGTATCCCTACCCTATTTTTCCCTTTTATTATCCATTCAGCCTCATGGTTATTCTTTACTAAGTCTATTTACTGATGGTACTACTCTGGTTCTTGGATGATCTCCCTTATGAAGGGGATTTTCTATGGTAGTACAAATGGGATTATTTCTTGGTAATTTGAAGTGGAAAACCCTAACCCCATAGAGGCTAGTGAATGGAGAGTGAGGGTGGAAGGAGTGAAAGTTGGGAGGCCATGGGATGGGATGAATGGTGATTACACCATGATGGAGGATGAGGTGGATGATGAAGGCAAAGGGGTCTAAAAGGGCATGCGAGAAGAGATCAAATAGGATAAAGGTCATTTTAGTTAGACAAAAGTCCAAAAAAAATTTCTTGGAGGATCATTCATTGACAAAGTGGACCAAACAAAAAGTCTGAAGAGTATTTTTCAAGAAAAGTGTTCTATACAATTTTCTTTAAGGCTCATTTTTCATGAAATTGTCTTGAGACAAAGTCTCGAAGGGTCATTTCCTTAACAAAGGGCCTAATATGATTTTCCCTAAGGGTTATTTATTTATGAAAGTGGTCTAAAATAAAAATCTTAAAGGGTCAAAAATTTTGTTCAAAAGCAAAAGCCTAAAGACATGAATTCTTTTAGACATTTTGTCTGTAATAAATTATCCAAGGTAGAGAGCAAACTTAGTTATTTTGGGAAATTGTCTTGTGATAATTGACCTAGACATTTTTTTCAATGAAAAATAGCCAAAAATAAATTCATTTAAGAAAAGTGATTGAGACACAAAGTTTGCAAACAAATGTCTAGCAAAAGGTCTGAAATAAATAGCCTAGGGAATTTATGATCCACATATTGATGGTTGCACATGTGAATTGATGGGTTTGTGAACATAAAATTCAATCCATGGAAAATTACTATTAAATTTTAAATATCCTAGTGATCGTTTAAATGATAATAATTTATTGCATAAGAACACTTGTGCACACTGTTGGAATTTTCTTTTGAGATATCTCCTAGGAGATACCTCTAACATGCACATGATTGGAATTTTATTTCAATTTATCTCCTAAGAGATACCTTGAAGAGCCTTGGAATACCTTCCATGTTTATTTAAGATTTCCTTGTAAGGTATTATATATAACCATGAAAATTTTTATTTGGCAAGAACATTGATGCACACCACTGGAATTTTCTTTCCTATGATATCTCCTAGGAGATACGTTCAACATGCACACGATTGGAATTTTCATGCAAGGTATATCCTAGGAGATACCTCTAAGGAACTTGGAATACATTACATGGTTATTGTAAAGTTTATTTCAAGGTATTAGATATAACCATGAAAACTTTTTATTTGGCAAGAACACTGATGCACACTATTGGAGTTTTCTTTTGAGATATCACCTAGGAGATACCTTAAACATGCACACAATTGGAATTTTATTTTAAGATATCTCATAGGAGATACCTAAAAGGTTCTTGTAATACCTTCCATGTTTATTTAAAATTTCCTTTCAAGGGATTATATATAACCATGACAAATTTTTATTTGGCAAAACCAAAGATGCACACTATTGGAATTTTCTTTTGAGATATCTCCTAGGAGATACCTTGAACATGCACACAACTAAAATTTTATTTCAAGGTATATCCTAGGAGATAAATTGAAAGGAATTATAATAAATTATATCATTATTGGAAAGGTCCTTACAAGGGATTATATATAATCATGACAACTTTTTATTTGGCAAGAACACTGATGCACACTATTGTAATTTTCTTTCCTAGGATATCTTCTAGGAGATACCTTGAACATGCACATGATTGGAATTTTCATTAAAGGTACCTCCTATGAGATACCTTGAAGGGAATTATAATACCTTAAATTTTTATTTAAATGGATTAGTTATAACCATGACAACTTTTTGTTTGGCAAGAACACTAATGCACACTATAGGAATTTTCTTTCGAGATATCTCCTAGGAGATACCTTGAACATGCACATGATTGGAATTTTATTTGGAGGTATCTCCTAAGAGATAAATTTAATGGAATTTAAATACCTTACATGTTAATTTTAAATGTCATTTAAATCGATTATATATAACCATGACAACTTTTTAGTTAGCAAGAACACTGATGCACACTATTAGAATTTTCTTTCAAGATATCTCCTAAGAGATACATTAAACATGCACTCGATTGAAATTTTATTACAAGGTATATCATAGGAGATACCTATAAGGGAATTTTAATACCTTAAATTTTGATTAAAAATGTATTTGAAATGTATTATATATAACCATGATAACTTTTTATTTGGCAAGAACACTGATGCACACTATTGGAATTTTCTTTTGAGATATCTCCTAGGAGATACCTTGAACATGCACACGATTGAAATTTTATTTCAAGGTATTTCATAGGAGATAATTATAAGGGCCTTGGAACACATTTAATTTTGATTTAAAATCTCCTTTAAATGGAATATATATATAACATGACAACTTTTTATATGGAAAGAACACTGATGCACACTATTGGAATTTTCTTTCAAGGTATCTCCTAGGAGATAACTTAAAATTGCACATGATTGGAATTTTATTTTAAAGGTATCTCATAGGATATGTATCAAAGGGCCTTTGAATACCTTAAATTTTTATTTTAAATGTCCTTTTAAGGGATTATATTTAACCATAATAACTTTTTATCTGGTAAGAACACTCATGCACACTTTTCGAATTTTATTTCATGATATCTCCAAGGAGATACCTTGAACATGTACATGATTGGAACTTTATTTCAAGGTATATCCTAGGATATGAATCAAAGGGACATGGAATACCTCCCATGTGTATTGAAAATGTCCTTTCAAGTTATTATATATAACCATGATAACTTTTTATTTGGCAAGAACACTCATGCACATTATTGGAATTTTATTTCAATGTATCTCCTAGGAAATACCTAAAAGGTACTTGGAATACCTTCCATGTTTATTGAAAATTTCCTTTCAAGAGATTAGATATAACCATGATAATGTTTTTTGGTAAGAACACTCATGCACACTATTGGAATTTTTGATTGAGATGTCTCCTATGAGATACCTTGAACATGCAGATGATTAGAATTTTATTTCAAGGTATCTCCTAAGAGATAAATTTAAGGTATTTATAATACCTTCCATGTTTATTGAAAAAGTCCTTGTAAGGGACTAGATATAACCATGATAACATTTTATTTGGCAAGAACATTGATGCACACTATCGGAATTTTATTTCAAGGTATCTCATAGGAGATACCTTGAGGGGACTTGGAATATATTCCATGTTGATTTAAAATGTCCTTGAAATGGATTTGATATACCTATGGACCCTTTTTATTTTACAAGAACCCTAATGCCAGCTCTGATTGCCTACAAGAATGATTCATGTCACTTCCATAACCAACCAAAATTAGAGGGCCCCATGTAAGATATCAACATGAATAGAAGTACGCCATGTGGAATAGTACAAAAATTCATCACACTAAGCTACATTTTGAGAGCCCTTGATAAAACCTAGAATGTGTCACATGTCAAAAGGTGGTAAAATTTAATTTAAAGTTAAAATTGATGATGAATCAAAGGCAAATCAATGTTAAATTTGAATTCTAATGCAATTGAATGACAAAATAATAGCTACATGCATCTTTCAACCTTAGATCATTCTAATGTTAGTTCATATATGAATCATATCTAAGCAGTCTAATATTTACTTGGTGTTATCTAGGTTGATAACAAAAATCAAAGGAAATTTATTGGTCTTTGTTGTTGCAATGGAGCTTTCTTTTCTACCCTACCTTACTTCTTCCTTTTGAAATTTGTTAACATAAATACATTTAGATTAATAATTGTTGTGTACATCCATTTGTTTTTTTAAGGTTTTGGGATTATATTGGTAAATACAAAGCAGTTTACATCATAACAAATTTAGGTAGATTGTGTTATTACCATATTCCTATTATCCCTATAACAAGATCTGGTTGTAGACTAGAAGGTGGTAAGTTGTAACCACATAATCTCTCTAGAAAAATTGAGTGAATCCCAAAGGTGTCACTATCATATTCTTATTGTCCCTATAATCTAAGAAATGTTATTTTTGTTGTTTTCATTACATTCTTGACAGAAACACACATCAATAGTCTAGAAGGACCTTAGGATGAATATGAATATTCTTAACCTACTATTTCCTATCATGTACATTTAGGTATTAGTACTCTTACAAATATTAAGGTGATTGGTTTCCTTAATAAATAGAATTAGACTATATTTATTTACTCTAGGAGTACACATAAATTCATCAAATGTAAGTTGGTTACTCAATTGAGTTATTTCATTTATCTAGCTCTAGAATTTCAAATCCTAATTACAAGTGGGGGTATAGTCAATTATTCTAGTAAATTCCATAGTTTAAAGCTATCAAAGACTATCTATTATATTATCTTTATGTTTCATATTATCATGAATGGGGATAACATTTTTTTTGGATTGTAATGGCTCAACACTTTATGCATAATTGAGATGAATTTTGAGTAACTATTCATGCTCATTTATTTAGAAGGAATGATATTTGAAATTCATGGTTTATTGGTTAAATATACATAATTAGTTAATTTTCACCAAATGATTAAGATTATAAAAAAATGTTCAAAGTAATTATTGTGTGACTATTTTCCATATAATTTAAACCAAATTAGGAGTCTGCCCATATTGATTTACAACTAGTGGAGTCTACCCATTTTTGTCTTATGCACATAATTGACTCCTTTGACCTCTTTCCCTTTTGGAAGGTCAACTAAATCCCAAGTCTAATTTTTCTCTATGGTATAAAAACAAAATATGTAGGGCCAGGTGGTATCAACTAACAAGACTAAGTACAATAAAATATTGAGACTATGGGGATAGTCTAAACCAAAGAACAGTGTTGGAAATGCTCTAAATAAACATACAAAGAGAGATGAAATAGGGAAGGGAAAAGTTATAGAAATAAAACATAAAATTTTCATATATTAAATTCATGTAAAATACTATTATAACTTGTTTATAATGCATAAAATTGTATAGCTATAACTATTCAAAAGACTCATAATAGAAAACTTGTATAGCTATAGTTGTTCACAAGATTCACAATATACGAATTTCCATTCTCCATGATTCGAATTTTCCATATCAAGCTTCAAAGTTTCCATGTTGGGCTTAAAATTTTCTATGTTAGGCTTAAAATTTTCCATGCTAGGCTTCAAAATCTAATTATCGTAATAAAAAAATTTAGTGTCTAATTTTACAATAGTAGAATCTCCAGCTCCATAATGATGTCATGACTATTATCATAATTTATTTAAAATTAAGACTCTTTCATATGTGAAAAAATATAATTCCTGAAAGAGTTATTATTGAATATAAAGTACAATCCCTCAAAACAATAAACTCACCATTTATCCCATGGAGTGAAGGTTCATCATATCCACAATAACTTTACCATTATGGTAGGGTTATTTTAATGTGTATTTTGATATCAATCCCTGAATAAGCCAAATTTAGTTCAAATTCGACCGTCATTTTATTTTATGTTTTGGTATTTACAATTGGATAATAAAACTAATGTTGAAACATGTTAAACAGTTTATTTATATGTAAAAAAATAGGTCGCTCCTAAATGATACATTCCAATCAAGAATGAACCCTTTATTAAATTCTAAAATGTACCATCATTGACACCTTGGCACAATATGAATCATTCAAATGTCACCATTTTAATCTCTATCACATTAATTTAACATGATCTTGAAATTGACCTAAGCACAAGAGTAATTTCTCAAATAGAACCATATTAATCTCACATTAATTTCACATGCTTGGAGAGTACTTAAACAAGGATTTATTTCTTATGATGTGACTATTGTAGATTTTTCCACCAATGGGGCTACTCAAATAGGATTTTGACATCCAATGGGAACATAAAATATATTAATTATCCTAAATTATTAATTTTTATGAACATGTAAATCATGTAAAGTGAATCTCACCATATCTAATTTAATCTCACACATTAAACACACACACACACACACACACACACACACACACACACACACACACACACACACAGAATATTAATCAATGATATAATTACTCTATTTAAATTATTTGGTCATTAATCTCACAATATTCCAAGTGGAAAGAGAATTTAGACATAAATGGGTCCTTATCAGGTTATAAGTTGGTCCTTTTAGTTGGTCTGCATGATTATCTATAATTTTTAAAATTTTAAACTATTAAATATATTTATTATTAAGATTATTTGATTATAATTATTTGAAAATATTAGCTTGAATCATCCTAAAATTTTTAATTTGGGTGCCTATTGGTTTTCCAAACACAATAAGTAATAAATAAATAACAATCAATAACAGTAGGCACTGAACAACCCTAGTAATCTCCATCATTTCATTATTTCAACCATTGTTTTATATTATCTTATGTTTTCTATTATCATGGATGGGGCTTACATTTTTTTTGGATTGTAATGGCTCACTACTTTATGCACAATTGAGATGAATTTTGAGTAAGTATTCATGCTCATTCATTTAGAACGAAGAACATTTGAATGACATGGTTTATTGGATAAATCTACACAATTGGTTAGTTTTTCCCAGATGATGAAGATGATTAAAAAGGGTGCAAATTAATTATTTTGTGACTATCTTCCATAGAATTCAAACCAAACAAGGAGTGTACCCATATTGATTTATAGTTAGACCTAGAGTCTACCCATTTTTTTCTTATACATGCATTTGAATCCTTTGATCTCTTTTCCTTTTGTACCAGGCTTTATAGTAGGGCTCATTGTTGGCTAGACCAACCCAGGGCCTCCTTGAGCTTGACACACATTATTAAAAATTGTACTAATTTTAATAAAAAATTAATTGAATTATATACAAGTAGAGTATTTGGAATTATATTTATTATATTATTTTATAAAATTTTAGTGTTACAATTTAAGACCTTGTTTGCCCAAATAATAGTCATGTGTGTGTTCCTTCAGTACAAGGCTTGCTAACATCACAACTGGGCATGCTTTAATAGGGCTAAAAATATTACAATAATTTGAATTTTAGCAATTTCATAACATAAAGTGTTAAGTAATGAATAAAAGGTCGAAGTCAACACAAATAAATCACACATTTTAGATAGAGTAAAAAAAATATTAAACACTATTAAGATTAAATACTTAAAAATAAGGATCTATAGAAATGATAGTAATAAATATGGTCAGTGCTTTAGACACTCTACAACCTACTCTATTCTGATCTGTTAGTGCTCTATAGTGTATGTTAAAAATAAATAAAAATATGTAGGAATAGGAATATATCTAGTCGGACATGTTTGGTGGTTTTTGTTCCTCTTTAAAATGTATGAAAGTTATATGGACCCCATTTTTTAATGTAAATTTAAATTTCAAATTTTTTGGGGACTCCCACCTATCTGAATGCAAGTTCACCTTAGGCGTATTGAAGTTGAATTGAAGGAAAGTGATAGATTTAATATATTAAAATGATATGTATATATATTATATAAAAATATATAATATTTATTTAAAATATATACTAATATATATATATATATATATATATTATAATGTAATATGAGGTCAAGTAAAGATTCACATCCTCCTTAGAAACACCACTTCAAGCTACTATGGTTATGAATTTAATCAAATTTCCCATTAGTGGACTACAATTTAGATCCCAAATTATATTATCCTTCCATAGACAACAATCCAACTCTCCTTGGGTTGATTATAATGATTGTAGGGTCTAATTATGGATCTTGTACTTGCTAGTACATTTTTGAAGGTTTCTATAGAGCTCTAATGGTGGTAACAAGTCCAAATTATGAGTTTTGTGCCTTATGTTTTATTTGGATTGAGCATTTATACCTTTGGCTTTTATGAGTCACAAAATCTTCAAATATATCATGTCTTGATTATGTGGTATCATCATGGCATATTCGTGGCATCTAGATCATTAATAATTAAAAGTGATGATTACCCTTTGAAAAAATCCTCTTCTCCTCGCACCATCAAATTTTCTTACATGGATCAACATGGGCCATTGATCTTGATCTGAGTGATCATATGTCATTGGTTGTCTTTTGATACTCCTCATGATTGTGACACTTGTGACCATTGCATTTGTTCTAGCTTTGTTGAAAAGTTCACCTTTATCATGCATCATTTTATCTTCCTTAACTAGATGAATGTATTCCATTCAATCTTGATGTAATGGATTATGTCCTTTGCTTCACATATCATTGATTAGAATATGTATGCTCAATCATGTACCATTGATCTCTAGGAAGATGCACAAGCTTTAATTCATGGCCCATAGTTTTGACACTTTTCATTTCCACACTAGCTCTGAGTTCTTTTTACTTTTCAAATTTGATCATGCCCAATATAGTTAGACATAATGTTTCTTACAATAGTGGTCAAAACCATATCATTTATCTAATTAGGCAGGGGTCCCATAGAGGGGGCTACTGCTCATATTTTTAATAAGTAGGTGGCCCCATAAAAATTTAAATGCATGGTATAAGTAAAATTTAGAATCTTTTCCTAAAAGTGAGGAGTTGACTATTTTTTAGGGAGGAAGTTTTAGGGGTGAAAAAAGTGGGGCTAGAGTTCTCCATATGTGCTTCTATTTTTTAGGAAGATATTCTACAAATTGTAAATATATGAGTGGATAAAATTTATGTAAAATTTAAGTATAAATAAAAAATATAATAATTTTAAATATTATCTCCTATAAAATAGAAGCATACACTCATAATTTTTATTCCATGAGACCAATTTTGCTATATATAGTCCTAAATTCCCTTTGTATTACCCATTAAGAAAATTTAGGATCCCCCCTCCCATGGGACCACTTCCTTAGAAAAACCACCATAATTGGTTTACATTAAATCTTTCTCCTCATCTAATTTATGTTCTAGTGCATAAAGAACCAAAGGACCTAAATTAGTGTGGTCAAGTAGCAGTGTTAGTTAGACCGTCTCTATGTCCACTCTCATAAGCATCAGTATGTTATAAGAGGGTGTCAGTAAGTGTGTTAAGTGCATGTAAAATATCAATCTCTACAACATCCTTCATTTTATAGGGGATTATCTCAAGATAAAGTAGTTATTTGATAGAGATTCTCATAAGTTGATTAGGCACATGATATGCACCCAACCTATCCTATCGAAAGCCTGTTTATTGGGCCTAAAAACTCTTAATAATAAAATTAATAAATAATTTCATTCATGATATTAAACATGCATTAAATTTTCCTTAAAAAATATGAAGGAACATCATTGTTGTTAGAAGGTGGGAATCATAACCATCCACCATCAGTCCCAAAAATTATTTTTCATCAATGAATAATGGCAGTAGTGGAATGGAAAATGTTTGAATTACATTATAAGTGGCACTTTATTTTTTGAATTGCTAAATAATGATATATATATTTTTTATCTCTGAAATTAATTGCTAACAATTTGACATTATCATACTCTATGAATTACATCTCTCTCTATAATATTCTCATATGACAATTTGACATGTTACCATTTAATCAAATTAACCTAGAATAAGGTAGGGGTCCCATGCTAGGGTATTATTGATTATTTTTTATGACATGCTACTTAGAAATTATAGGATTATTTTTCCTAATTTTAAGTCCTACATTCTTTAAAAATTTATGCAATATGTGTTGATCAAAAAAATTATGAGTATTTTACTTTCAAAAAATGTTATTTGAAAATATATAAATTATAATATGATTGGATAATGAAATACTAATGGAGACATCAAATTCAATTATATGAAATAAATATTTTCTTACATTATATTACAAAAACTATAGATAACTACAAGTGTTCAAATACATTCATCTTAGTAACTATGCATTACAAAAAACCACCAACAAAGCCATAGTATACATGAGTCAAAAATGTGAACCACTATTATCCACAAAAACTGATGAACACATCTTTATCTCACTTTATGATACCTACAGTCAAAAACACCAAGAAACACATCTCACAGTTAGACTTCAAAATTGAAGTTATTGGTCTTAATAAACTAGAGAAATAAACTAAAGGATTTGAGTGAAAAAATAAAATCATCAAAATATATATTTTATTGGTACTTTATCTTAATTTTAATCTTTTCAACAAAATAATTATGTATCACTAATTTAAATTGCAACTCAAAAAACTTGATGATTAATTGAAATTTGATGGTCATTTTATAGAATAGAAGAAACCTAGATTCCTTTGTATAATTTGTATGTAATTTAATATTTTGTATACATTTTATAATCAAGTTAAAATGGATTAAAAATTAATCATTCACATTACTTTAAATTGATTGATTTTCCATCTACTTTACTACCAATTGTCCTATGACAAGTGTCATCTGCAACATCAAATTTAATGCTTGTGATACATGATTTCAACTTCATGATATGTTATTGAAAATTTTAATTAAATTCCTCCCAAAAATTAATGTTTGATATATTTTATTTTAAAAGTAATCTAGCTCATCTATTGTGCACATGGTGAAGAACTGTAAAGTTTAAAATCCATACCTATGATTGCATTTTTGGCTCCATAATGTAAAATGAAGAAAAAAATCAACCCACCTATTTATGAACACAAATCAACCTTAGGAGTAGTCACATAAAATTGAATGTGCATGATAAGTATTGAAAATTCAAACCTTGACCAAAGAGTTAAATATCAAGCATGTTCTCAAGATCTATGGTTTGTGTGAGCCTGGCACAATTGATCGAATGATGCATGTAATGTTTAATATGGAGATCCATAGGGGTGATAAGTGTCACCATCATGGGATCCTAGTACATAGATCAAATGATGCATGATACAAGTGTTTTAAAGTAATATATAATGTCATGTTGGTCTTTATAAGGCCAATTTGGGTATCAACTTCCTACATAGATAAAATGCATCATTTGCTATGCTCTAGGATCTATTTAGAAAATTCAATCTTGATTTAGATTTATCAGTTGTCCACAAAATGTGCCTCTATAGAATATAAGTACCACAACATCCAAGATTAAAATAAATTCTTGTGTCAAAATACAACCACAATATCCATAGGTTTAAACTTTATAACACAGTAAATGAAATTGTGTCAAGATCAAACAGAATTAGACAAATGTTCCTTCAACCTATTACCATAGACCCATACATAAGATCATACCTATGTGCATGACTGTAAATTATTAGATTATTTTTATTCACCATGAGAAGCTAGTAATGGTGAAAATATTTCATTCAATACATAATAAATAGTTTTATCTCATCTTCATTCTTCTAAGTCTTTTACCTCTAATGTGAATCATGTCATTCTTCATGATATTTGTGATGTCCTTAAACTCACAATATCCTTCCATTTATTGATAGGTTTTAAAAATTAACATACAATCCAACAACATACATATACAAGCCTAGAGACAATTATATGTATTTAATAAATAATATAATTTATGTGGGGGGGGGGGGGGGGGGGCGTGGGGGAACGGGGTTGTAAGAGGGGTTATGTGAAGCAAAAGAGTGTAAATTGATAATTAAACCTACTAGTTACTCTAAACCCATGATAATGTCAAAATAAGTTCACATAAAATAATTATGGGTGCAAACCTATCAGAATAGGAATCACCATGTAATGCTTTAGTCTATGATGGCTTACATTATTTGTGTAAAAAGATAGCCTCTTAGCATAATCTCTACATCAAAATTGTAACACCCTTGGTTTTGATTAGGGGCATCTATATTAGTTGGATAAGGAGCTCAGTTTTGGGTGATCAAGTTTTGTCTTGGTGATTGTAATGGAGAAATTAATTTTGTTACAATAGTGCTAAAAAAATTAGAAGTTACCAAAAATAATTTTGGGTTTATAAATATGATAAAAATTTAAAGTGGACATATATATTCAAAATACACTATCTATTCTATTTTCAATGCCTACTATTATACCACTACCACTTATTTCTCCTAACAATTAATAATGTTACATCTTTAAAAATTATGGATGAAACTCCACTTAACATTATACAAGAGCCTAATATTAATTATTTATAAATCATTACCATCGGTTCCAAATTTTTATGATGATAATTTTACTTCTATTTCCATATTAGAACTTATATAATTTTCATTGTACTATGGTCTTGTAGTAGAATATTGAACATTTTTTAATTCTAATGATCCTGTGGATGTGATCCAAAACCAATGGTAGGAGACTCATCAAGTTTAATTTGTTGTGATGATTCTATTTCTATTTTATTAGAATGAAATTCCCTAAATTATACAAATCTACATTTAGATACAATCTATAAAAGGAAAGTCTATACATAGAAATACTATATATAGACTTAATTTTTTTGAGGTAGACAACTTATTCCCTCACATAACCATAATTTAGATAAGCACACAAAATAATTTCCCATGAGGTCTTTGAGTCACTAGGTATGATTTTATGTCACTTTAATTACCATTTTGGGGTCAAATTCATCTCTAAATATTAGTTTGTAAGTTCAATAAAGATGACTCACCCTCACAGGTATTTGAATTAGTGAATTAAATTAATTCAAATGTATGCCTTGTGGGGTGGTTACAAATTAAGGAGTGAAATCCCTATTAGATAATTTTATTATGTTACATCTTCAAAAAATGTGGATGAAACTCCACTTAATATACAAAATCCTATTATTTCTAAATCATTAGCACAATCTCTACCTGAAAATTATAACTCATTTTTTATCAAGGGAAACTATATTCACTTGATAAGGAGCCTAGTTATGGGTGATCAAGGTTTATCTTGCTGATTGCAATGGAAAAAATAATTTTTTTACAATGTTGCTAAAAAAATTAAATGTTACCAAGAAGAATTTTGGGTTTAGAAATATGTTAAAAATTTAAAGTGGACATATATGTTTGAAAGACACCATTTATTCCAATGTGCATGCCTAATATTATACCACCACCACTTGTTTCTCCTAATAATTAATAATGTTACATCTTCAAAAAATGTGGATAAAACTCTACTTATTATGTAAGATCCTAATATTAATTATTTATAAATCATTACCATCAGTTCCAAAGTTTCATGTTGAATATTTTACTTCTATTTCCATAATTGAACTTCTATAATTCTCATTGTGCTATGGTTTTGTAGCAGATTATTGAATATTTTTTAATTTTGATGATCCATTAGATGTGATACAAAACCCATGGTAGGAGATTCATCAAGTGTAATTTATTGAGATGAGTTTGTTGTTATTTTATTTGAATGAAATTCCCTAAATTATACAAATCTACATTTAGATAGAATCTATAAATGGAAATTCTCTCTCTCTCTCTATATATATATATATATATATATATATATATATATATATTAAAGTGTTATGAGGTCAACTTTTTATGCCCTTACATAACCATAATTTAGATAAGCACACAAAATCATTTCCCAAGAGGTCTTTAAGTTACTAGGTATGATTTTGTGTCACTCATTTTAATTATCATTTTGGGGTTGAATTCATCTCCAAATATTAGTTTTTAAGTTCAATAAAGGTGACTTGCCCTATAGTTATTTGAATTTATGAATTAAATTATCTCAAAAGTATTCTTTGGGGGGGCTAAAAATTATGGAGTCAAATCCCTATTCAATAATTTTCTTATGTTACATCTTCAAAAAAAGTGGGTAAAACCCCACTTGTTATGCAAGAGCATATTATTTATAAATCATTATCATAATCTCTACATCCCCCTTGGTTTTGATCAAGGGCATCTATATTCATTGGATAAAGCAAAACATTATGGGTGATCAAGTTTTGTCTTATTGATTGCAATGGAGAAATTGATTTTGTTACAATGGTGCTAAGAAAATTGAAAGTGACCAAGAAGAATTTTGGGTTTAGAACTATGATAAAAATTTAAAGTGGACATATATGTTTGAAAGACACCATCTATTCCAATGTGCATGCCTACTATTATACCACCACTACTTATTTCTCCTAATAATTAATAATTTTACATTTTCAAAAAATGTGGATGAAAATCCACTTATTATACAAGATCCTAATATTAATTATTTCTAAATCATTACCATCAGTTCCAAAGTTTCACGATGATAATTTTAATTCTATTTCCATAATTGAAATTCTATAATTTTTATTATACTATGGTTTTGTATCAGATTATTGAACATTTTATAATGTTGATGATCCTCTGAATGTGATACAAAACCCATGGTAGGAGATTCATCAAGTGTAATTTAGTGCAATGAGTATGTTGCTATTTTATTGTAATGAAATTCCATAAATTATACAAATCTACATTTAGATAGAATCTATAAATGGAAAGTCTATCTATATAAATACTATATATAGACTTATTAAAGTGTTTTGAGGTAGAATTTTTATGCCTTCACATAACCATAAATTAGATAAGCAAACAAAATTATTTCCAAAGAAATCTTTGAGTTACTAGGTATGATTTTGTCTCACTTATTATAATTACCATTTTGGGGTCAAATTCATCTCCAAATATTAGTTTTTAAGTTCAATAAAAATGACTTACCCTCACAGGTATTTGAATTGATGAATTAAATTATCTCAAATCTATTCTTGGGGGGATAAAAATTAAGGAGTCAAATCCCTATTAGACAATTTGTTTATGTTACATCTTCAAAAAATGTGGATGAAACTCAACATATTATCCAAGAGCCTATTATTTCTAAATCATTAACACAATCTCTACATCAAAATTAAAACTCCCTTGGTTTCTATTAGGGGGCATCTGTATTCATTGGATAAATAGCTTAATTTTGGGTGATTAGGTTTTGCCTTGGTGAATGTAATAGATAAATTTGTTTTTTTACAATGGTGCTAAAAAAAGTAGAAGTGACCAAGTAGAATTTTGAGTTTAGAAATATGATAAAAATTTGAAGTGGACATATATATTCAAAAGACACCATCTATTCCAATGTACATTCCTATTATTATACCACCACCACTTGTTTCTCCTAATAATTAATAATGTTACATCTTCAAAAATGTGAATGACACTCCACTTATTATGCAAGAGATTAATAATTATTTCTAAATCATTACCATCAGTTCC
Organism: Torreya grandis; assembly: GCA_037957365.1. Lineage (NCBI taxonomy): Eukaryota > Viridiplantae > Streptophyta > Pinopsida > Cupressales > Taxaceae > Torreya > Torreya grandis. Next base: position 207,894 of record JARHVA010006285.1, read on the forward strand.
AAAGTTCCATGATGATCATTTTATTTCTATTTCCATATTTGAACTTCTATAATTTTCATTGTAATATGGTCTTGTAGCATATTATTGAATATTTTCTAATTCTAATGATCCCCACGATGTGATCCAAAACCCATGGTAGAAGACCCATCAAGTGTAATTTATTGCGATGAGTCTATTACTATTTTATTGAAATGAAATTTCCTAAATTATACAAATATAAATTTATATATAATCTATAAATGGAAAGTCTATATATAGAAATACTATATAGAGACTTAAGTGTTCTAAGGTAGATTGATTATGCCCTCATATACCATAATTTTGGTAACCACAAAATCCTTTCCCAAGATGTCTTTGAGTTACAAAGTATAATTTTGTGTGACTTATTTTAATTACCATTTTGGGGTTGAATTGATCTCCAAATATTAGTTTTTAAGTTCAAAAAAGGTGACTCACCTTCACAGGTATTTTAATTGGTGAATTAAATTATCTCAAAGGTATTCCTAGGGGAGGGTAAAAATTAAGGAGTCAAATCCCTATTATAAATTTTTCTTAAGTTACATATTCAAAAAAATTGGATGAAACTCCACTTATTATGTAAGAGCCTATTATTTCTAAATTGTTAACACAATCTCTATGTCAAAATTACAACTCACTTGGTTTCGATTAGGGGTATCTATATTTATTAGATAAGGAGCATAGTTGTGGGTGATTAGGATTTGTCTTGGTGGTTGTAATGGATAAATTTATTTTTTACAATGGCACTAAAAAAATTAGAAGCGACCAAGAAGAATTTTGGATTTAGAAATATGATAAAAATTTAAAGTGGACATAAATGTTTGAAAGACACTATCTATTCCAATGTGTATGCCTACAATTCTACCACTACCACTTATATCTCTTAATAATTAATAATGTTACATCTTCAAAAGATGTGGATGAAATACTACTTATCGTCCAATAGCCTAATAATTATTTCTAAATAATTACCATCAGTTTCAAAGTTCCATGATGATAATTTTACTTCTATTTTCATATTTGAACTTCTATAATTTTCATTGTGTTATGGTCTTATAGTGGATTATTTAACATTTTATAATTATAATGATCTCGTAGATGTGATCCAAAACCCATGGTAGGAGACCCATCAAGTGTAATTTGTTGTGATGAGTTTGTTGCTATTTTATTGGAATGAAATTCCTTAAATTGTATAAATCTACATTTGGATACAATCTATAAATGGAAAGTCTGTATAAATAAATACTATATATAGACTTAAGTGTTCTAAGGTAGATTGTTTATGATTTCACATAACCATAATTTAGATAATCACAAAAAATCATTTCCTAAGAGGTCTTTAAGTTATTGGGTATGATTTTGTGTCACTTATTTTAATTACCATTTCGGGGTCAAATTCATCTCCAAATATTAGTTTGTAAGTTCAAGAAAGGTGGCTCATCCTCACAGGTATTTGAATTGGTAAATTAAATTATCTCAAAGGTATTCTTGTGGGGTGAGGCTAAAAATTAAAGAGTCAAATCCTTATTAGACAATTTGATTATGTTACATCTTTAAAAAATATGGATGAAACTCCACTTACTATGTAAGAGCCTATTATTTCTAAATCATTACAATCATTTTCAAAGTTCCATGATGATACTTTTACTTCTATAAACTTTTAAATTATTATAGAATTAAAAATTCCAACACACTTTGAAATTAGGGTTAGGTTTATCTTTTTATATTTTCATTATTTTCTCTTATTTTTTCTCTCTCCCTTTTGAATGCCCAAAAACATTATTTTATTGATTGAACTTAGGTGAACTATGGCATTAGTGGTGGAAGTGTTGACCTCATTTTTTACTATCATTTCTGCTAGTGCTTCTTGTTACATATTCAATCTATGTAATGTATTGTTTTACTATATATTTAGTATCTTAGTAGCTTTAATTTCATAAATAATTAAATTGTTGAGATAATTAAATATATTTAATATCTCAACAAATCCCTATTTAAATACAATTTACTTATGTTACATCTTCAAAAAATGTGGATGAAAATCCACTTATTATGTAAGAGCCTATTATTTCTAAATCATTACCATCACTTCCAAAGTTATATGATGATACTTTTAATTCATTAAACTTTTAAATTATTGTAGAATTAAAAATTCCCACACACTTTGAAATTAGGGTTAAGTTTATATTTTTCTCTTTCCATTATTTTTTCTCAATTTTTCTCTCTCCCTTTTGAAGGTTGAAAAACATTATTTTATTGATTGAACTTACGTGAACTGTGGTGTTAGTGGTGGAAGCATTGACCTCATTTTTCATTATCATTTTTTTAGGTGCTTCTTATCAATCATTTAATCTATGTAATCTATTTTTTATTGTATATTTAGTACCTCAATAGTTTTAATGGATGAGATAATGAAATATATGTAGTATCTCCATAGGTTTAATACTAGTATAATTAATATACCTATACTTTATGTACATGAATTCTCAAGGCCTAGAAAAAAAAACCATTGTAAAGATAATGGGATGAGTGGTATAATGATTTATTTGGTTAGGATAATGAAAATGAGAGATTTGAATAGGAAGGGATGGAATAGCTAGTTAGTTAGGATGAGGTATAAGAACAAGGTCTTGAGTAATAGATGGAAGAGGGTGCTCATGGTGATACCACAAAATCTCACCTACATGATACTACTCATTTAAACTAGTGAACTGGGAAGATATGGAATTATAATAACCCTCATAATGGATAAAGACAAGGTAACAAAGTTTTTGGTGATTACTAGGTTTAGGAAAATTGAAAAGGTTGTTAGTTGGAAAACCTTGGCATTTGGTTGAATCTTTTGGGTTGGCTATGACTAGTCAATTTCATTCATAAATAAAATGAGATATGATGAGGCTATACTCAAGGATAAATAATAAAAAATGGGAGGCTTAGATCTATATGTATGGAGGTTATAGGCTTGGTGTGATATGATGCAAATGGGTCTCACTATTGAGGATTTTATTGGGTATTTTTACTTGTACATAATTTTAATCTTTTCAATGATAAGGTTTTGGATGGGAGTTGAATGGAATATTTCTATTATATGTTTTGGGTTAATATCACACTTCATGTTGTTTTTTGGCATGAGAACATGTACTCTAGGGAAATCTCCTACTCTTTGGACATTAGCTTGTTTAAGAAGCATCATCCAAGAGTGAGGTAACCTTTTTAGGATTTTTAAGTGTGTTTTATTGTTTCAATTTATTTTATGAAAATTTAATTTATATTTTGAAAGGTTTAAATCAAATTCTAGACTTGTTTTTATTTGGATAAGATTTTTATGTTTTTCTTGTTTTGAGTTTTAAATAAGGCTTTGAATATTGAAAAAAATTACACTACTTACTAAAATAAGAGTTCTTGGAAACTAAATAAATGAAATATAATTTTATTTTTTCATATTTGATTGATATTTTATAAATGCAATACAAGTTAATACTAGAAATTCAACTGACAATGGAGCTGTTAATTTTTAACTTTTCCTTTATTTTTGAGAATGTAAACTCACCTACATGCACTACAATGGATGTTTTTATTTATTTTTATTTTAAATTCAATTAAAATTAGAACATATTTACACTTTTAATTTTGACTAAAAAAATGTGAAACTAGATCTAAAATTCAGATTTTATGTGTGCAAATACAATCTCTAAGTTTTCAAGATCTAGTCTATATATACAAGCTAGTATGCTAGTTATTTGGTATTTTAATTATTTTGTATGTAACTAAATGATAAGTGAATAGATTAATGAAAATATAAAATTATTATTTCTAAATTATAATTATTTTCTTTACTGTGAAAATAATCAAACAAATTTATTGTGTAAACTTTATTTTGGATTCCTAGTTTTTGTGCATGTATGTTTGTTAGTGTTTGTTTATGTATGTGAATGTGTGCTATGAAAACTGAAATAAAATGGTGTTGATTGGTTGTATATAATTTTAATATTATAATATATATCATATATCTAATTTAAATACTACCAATCTATAATATTTATAATGTGTGAATGAAATTAAGATGAAACTAATTGTTTAATGCAAGGAAACAAAGAATAAACATTTTTTTCAAAGTGTTTATGAATCAAATTTCAAATGAAAAATTGTTATAATAATTAAGAAAAAATATAATATAATATATTAAATAAATAATAAAATAATCCTCCAACATAACCAAAGATGATATCAAGTGAAGGAGAATTAGTTGAGGAAAATGTTGAATCCTCATGTAATCAGCTCCTTGATATGTCACTCAATGAAGACCTTAAAAATATTCATCAAGATGGGATTAAAATAAAATGGAAGAATAAACAAAATTAGGAGGAATAATATAGTTGTACTATGTGTGGTTGATCATGAACAAAAAATCACTATTTATACACTCATGAGCTCCTTTCTCCAGCTTGTGCAAATGAACAAAAGATTACTACAAATTAAGGTTAAGTTCTTCAAAATAATAGAAGGTTGATTGTGGATCTTTGAAATATTTTAAGATTAAATATCTAATGTAATTTTTGGATTCAAAATTCAAATAAAATTGAAATACTTGTAAGGAAGAATAATAAGTTGTGACTTAGAGTTAATTGATGCCAAACTAGGAGATTGTTTGAGTTAACTTGGAGGTGGTGGAGTTTGACATGATCAATTATAAATGTATATAGGAAAATTACAAAGGTGAAATAAATATGCAATTATCAAAAATATAAATTAAATCATGAAAAATGTATGAATACTCAATTCTTGGGAGTTAGTTTCAAAAATGTTTCTATAGTAATGAAACATATTGCATTACACTAAACTTTCCATGTAGACTGATCTATAGGCAATGTGGTTACAAGTTGCACATGAATTTACAAAATTAATATTCTATTTTTAGAAATATTACAAATCTTCTAAAAAAAGAATATCCTTAACTAACTTTGCCTTGGTATCCTTGTGATGATGAAGTCCCCTATTTCTATTGTAGTAGCTCTACTACCTTTTGATATTCATCATCAATAAGCCTCAAATTAACCATTGGTTTTAGGAAAAGCTCATATTCAAGATCATTTAGGTCTCCAAGGTCCCTATCATTTCTTCCTAATGCCTCTTTAAAGCTCATTTCCTCATAAATAATTTCTTATATTGTTAGGATCAAAGCCATGACCCTATTGTTGTCTATCCTAGATTTCCCTTGGATTTTGATCCTTACTTTTTGCATGACAAAAGTGGTCATGTGCTTGAATTCTTCATCTATTATGAGGTCCATAGGGCTTAGTGTTGTTTGTTTAGCAATCATAGTCCCCAAGAATTATTCTATCATATCTAATATCTCATTGTCATCTCTGAAGAGTCTTTATAAGCTCTTGGACCATGTACTCAAACCCTTAATCTTGTCTATAAACAATCCCAAGGATGTATTCAAGTGAGATAGACTAATGGTCTTGAAACTCGAGATTTGATCTTGTACCAAGATGTTCACTAATTCCTTTATTTTATTCTTTAAATTCTACCACTAGGTTACTAAGCCTTTTGGTACTACATCTTGTTGGCTGAGATACATTTTTTCTGGACCTTGTTGACATTAAGGAGTTATAAATTTCATATAATGATGGTCTAAACATATCAATCATGGCATCATAAATTGACAATATAGATTTCTTTTCTAAATATTCCTTTTGTTATTATAGATTTTCCTATTATTTCAAGACTTTGATAAAAGCTTAAAATTGAGACTATTGTGCTTGAGCCAATTAAAGCACATTTTCATCAAAGATGGAGTTTTCACCCAATCTATGCCCTTCAACAAGTGTCAAGCAAAAAAATGGTTCCACTTTCTGAAAAGTGAATTCTTCTCCCCCAACAATGGCTTTCTTCTCGATGATTTTTTGTAGTCTAGCTATTGTTGGGATGAAATTAACACCAATATAAGATTTAGTTACCTTTAGAGCTAAAATCTCCATTTGTGCCCCACTTGATTCACCAAGTGTTCCCATTGTATTTTAATCCTCCTTTTTTAGAGATACAATCCATGGATTGAGCTCATCATACACATGGATGTTGATAGATTTTGTAATAGGCTAAGGATGGTGCATGGTAATAATCCTCTTCAAATTTCCATATATAAACCATTCAAGAATTTTTGGACCATGAATCAGGTGTTCATCATTGAAAAGGTTGACCTCACTCAAAGGATGAATTAAGGTTAACTTAGGCTTATTGCCTTGTACTAGAACTAAATCTAGATCAACTTTTCTCTTTGGTGGTGTAGCAATAGGGAATAAGTCCAATGACACTTCTTTCCCCTTATCTTTCTTTGTATCTTAAAATTGAGCTTATTATTCATTTGATTCATAGGAACTAGCTAATATCTTCAGGGTGTCTTTCACTATTTCTTCAAGATCCAATGCCACTATGTCAATGAATTCACTTGGTGATCCTAATTCTTCAAGCTAGGCTAAAGATAATGCCACCTCATTAAGTCTCCTTTCTTCAGTTCTCTATTCAATTTTTACTTTAAAACTTTGTTTTTTTTGTCTATGGCTATGTTGGAGGGGGCCTTTGGGTTTCTCTTTGTGGCTATGTTGGATGGTGTCTAGAAGATGTACCTAGTAGTAACTGGTATTATTGGGTCCTATCTATAATATATCCTCACTTGGTTCCTACTCTCTTAACAACCTAGCCTTTGAATTAAGATTGTGCTTTCTTAATCTTGAAAACACTTTATTAAAGGATGAATCCTTTGTGTATATTGAGTCATAGACACCAAGATTATGTTCATATGTCACACTTATCATGTTTTATTTCAAGTGTTGCATTACTCTTCCTTTGGGATCCCACTATCTTAGTTCATCATGTTATAGTTTGAAAGAGGATCTGTGTCTAGAATTATCTTGAATATTATTCCATTGCTGAAATATAGTCCTACGAATGATCATAGATTGGGTATGAAGTAGTCCCTTTCTCTTACTTTTACACACACCATATATACCATTACATATCTGGTATGTTACCTCTTACCCATTTAACTTGTTTGGCACATAGATTGGTATCATAAGTGGTGTGTATTAGGTCCCCTCAATCCTAATGATTGTTTAGTCTAGGTAAAACCATGTCACCAATGGATTCCATTGATGTTTTGACCAAATGACTAATTATTACTATTGGGCTTCTAGTTATGTTATCAATCAAGGATGGATAGAAATATTCATAGATGAAATGAATGTGGTAACTATACTTGAATGTGTGCAAATTTGAGTAGAATTAGGACATTGGCTGTGTCCCCTATGGTGACCATATTCTAAAGTTAGGGATCTTGGTAGTGGCAAGGAGGGCATCTAATAAGTAGGACATCATGTAGAATTGGTTCCTATTCATTTTCCTAATTGTAGAAATATATCTTCACAAACATGTGCTAACAATCTCACCAAAGGGAGGAGTTATTTCATTCTCAACCATATAATATACCAAGGGTATCCAAATTTTGTTAACATAACTGGTGGGATTCCCACATAGCCTATTCATTAAAGTCATAATCATCTTGATCCCTACCCTAAATTAGTTCATTTGAATTTTTCCATTGAAGTCTAAGAATACTTGAATCCCAAAATATATCCACAAGGTGAGGATCATCTTTATGTCATTTTCCTTAACCCAATTATTGATTGTGGCTATATCTACTTGGGGCTTGGGTAACTTATAGTAGTTCTCAAAAGTGAAGTGAAAAATATAAGCTATACTTTTGTGAGTAGGGTCATTAACCATCATGCCCTTTTAATATTGAATTATCTTAAAATAAGGGAGATAACATCTATGCAATGAAGTACCTTTGGTTTTGATGTAGTGTAATGAAGGCTTGTCAATTGAATAACAACCAGGTCATAGTACCTCCTCTTGACTGATGCATTCTTCTCATTTTCTTAAGTGATGGTAGGTAGCTCATCAATCATCAATAAAAACTTGGATCAATTGTTATCTCTGATGTTTAAAGCTACTACATAAAATTCCATGTCTTTGAAGATTCTCCCCTCTATGTTTGAGGTCAAATAGAGCTTCAGACCTTTTTTGGCATGTTTGTTAACTGTCATGGCTATAAGTTTGTTCAAATTTCTCACTAGTGGTGCATAGTTTGATCTTAAAATCAGTTGTACTTTCTTAGATGATGATTTGATCTCCTAGACTCAATTAAAATCAATTTAGGATCAAATTAAGGATTTTTTAGACATTAGGGCCTTTCTACAACTTTAATGGTACTTGATATTTGCACTTAAGTGAGTTTCATGCCTTAGATTTTCATTCAGATCATGTATTTATACCTTCACCTTTTTGTTCCCACTAGATCATTATATTTTTCATTTCTATTTATGTGGCATCTATTTTTACCTAGATAAACATTGTCCATTGATCTTGATTTTGATATTGAGAGTTGAATGCCATTGGTCACTATTTGTACTTGGCCCCAAGGTTGATAGGTGCATGACCATTAATTTTAAATGCATCTATGGGGGTCTTTGTTATCTTAAATTTTATGTCTAAGCAACCATAATTTGAAAGGTAAATCCACTCTTGAGCATGTTTAAAAGGTATATCCTGAGAGATACCTTTAAGGTGTTATAAGGTCCTTCAAAATATAACCTAGTAGTACCTTCCATGTAAAGCAAAATTGCACTTGTTCCTTGAAATAAAAATCCACTCTTTTCCCTATTTGAAATGTACCTCCTAGGAGATACCTTGAAGGTGAAATCTACTCTTGTGTATGTTTAAAAGGTATCTCCTAAGAGATATCTTGAAGTTATTATAAAGGCCTTGAAAATACCACTTAGTAGTGTCTTTTATGTAAATCAAAATTCCATTTGTTCCTTGAAGGAGAAATCCACTCTTGTACCTATTTGAAAGGTATCTCCTATGAGATACCTTGAAGGGGAAATCCACTCTTGTGCATGTTTGAAAGGTATCTCCTAGGAGATACCTTGAAGGTATTATAAGGGCCTTAAAAATATCACCTAGTAGTGCCTTCCATGTAAAGGATAATTGTACTTATTCTTTGAATGAAAAATCCACTATTGTCCTTATTTGAAATGTATCTCCTAAGAGATACTTTGAAGGGGAAATCCACTCTTTTCATGTTTGAAAGGTATCTCCTAAGAGGTATATTTAAGTTAATATAGTGGCATTCAAAATAACACCTAGTAGTGCCTTTCATGTAAAGGAAAATTCCAATTGTTCCTTGATGTGAGAAATCCATTCTTATCCCTATTTGAAAGGTATCTCCTAGGAGATACCTTGAGGGAAATCCACTCTTGTCCATGTTTGACAGGTATCTCCTAGGAGATACATTGACTGTATTTTAAGAGACTTCAAAATATCACTTGGTAGTGCCTTCTATATAAAGGAAAATTATACTTGTTCCTTAAAGGAAAAATCCACTCTTGTGCCTATTTGAAAGGTATCTCCTAGGAGATACCTGGAAGAGGAAATCAATTCTTGTGTATTTTTTAAATGTATCTCCTAAGAGATACCATGAAGGTATTACAAAGGCCTTTAAAATATCACCCAATGGTGCCTTTCATGTAAAAAAAAATTTCACTTGCTCTTTGAAGGAGAAATCCACTCTTGTACCTATTTGAAAGGTATCTCATATGAGATATCTTGAAGGGTAAATACACTCTTGTGAATGTTTAAAAGGTATATCCTAGGAGTTAACTTGAAGGTATTACAAGGGACTTTAAAATATCACTCATAGTTATTTTCATGTAAAATAAAATTGTACTTGTTCTTTGAAGGAAAAATCTACTCATGTCCCTATTTAAAATGTATCTCCTAAGAGATATCTTGAAGGGGAAATATACTCTTGTGCATGTTTGAAATGTATCTCCTATGTGATACATTGAAGATATTATAGGGCCCTTCAAAATATCACCTAGTATTGCCTTTCATGTAAAGGAAATTCCAATTATTTATCAAAGGAGAAATCCACTCTTGTGTTTATCTAAAAGGTATTTCCTAGGAAATAACATAAAGGGAAAATATAATATTTTGCATGTTTGAAAGGTATCTCCTAAGAGATACATTGAAGGTATTACAAAGTCCTTAAAAATATCACCTAGTAGTACCTTCTATGTAAAGGGAATTTTCACTTGTTCCTTAAAGGAGAAATCCACTCTTTTAACTATTTTTAAGGTATCTCCTAGAAGATACCTATTGACACCTAAAAATCTTGCCTCAAGTTTAACAGCCTCCTATGGGAAGCTTTACAGATGTGGAACTTAATGTGGTCTATAAATCAACCTCCAAGATTTTAGAAGATGACTCTTCATTTAATTTGGGGATGAAAAGGTGGGAGAGAAAATGAAATAAAATATTAGTAAAATAACACTCTCTAAGGTGATGCACCAAAATATTTTAAGCATTAACAATATTTACATAAAATAATAGAAATACTCAAACATTATAGACCATAAGGGGGCATAAATTATGAATTAAGATCTACAATGTAAGTAGAGATTCATAATATAAAAGCAAAATAAAATAAATAGTGAACAAAGATAATTTTCCACTCAAAATAGCATAAAACACCACATCTTCATTATAGGTGGAGAACCAAATATATAAGGCCAAAAAGGCACATAAAAAACATCTAATCACACCTATGAGGTGTACCTATTATGTTAATGAATACAAAAATCCTAACTATTACTATTCCTAGTCTATTACCATACAACTATATACAAAAAGGTAATAGATCAAGCCCAAGATAAATATAGTAGATCCCAGATCCCCTTATTCAAAGAAACAAGCCTATAATATATATGTGAGATAACCTCTCATGGGGATGACACCTAGAGATTATAGAACTCACGCTCATGATGATGTCATTACAACTAAAAGAGGGTCTCTTCTTCATTGTAATAGAATGATGGGTCCTCTTTTATTTCCCTCAACCAATGATTTAACTTCAAAGTGTAATAGATCAAAATTGATCTTGGATAAGAATAAGGGAACCATTTGTTAGGTAGATGATCTATCCTTTTAAAATTTTCTCTTTGGCCCTACCCATTGTCCTAGTAACCAATGGCATTATTTAGAGGTCTAACCCAAAAGGAAAAGGTTTTAAAGAGAATAGGGTCATTATGTGTCAAGTGGACACTATTTTAGAGTGAAATGAGAGCTTCATTAGGTTAGAGGAGCATCAGTCTACCATGTGGGAGAAGTGGATAGAGGTTGATACATAGGCAAAATTTTAAGAAGTGGCCCTAAGAAAAGAATAAGATAAAAATGGAAACTATCAAAGGGTGCCAAGGAATTACCAACTACTAAGTGAGCCCAAAGGCGAAGATGAAATGCTCCAAAATAACAAATGTGAATTTTGATCCATAGTTTTTAAAGACTCATAAGGGCATCTTCCTATAGGTGAGAGGACCCAAAACTCTGGTACCCCAACCAATAAATGTAAAAATGGGAGGAAGGTGTGGAAAACTACATTTTTTAAGGACCACTTGTAAGGGTGCCCATTATTCCTCCTTAGGCTAGGTCTTCTTATTGAGAGCCTTAAAGGCTCTATCTAAATCTATCATCTCCTCAAAGGAGATGTTTCCCATAGCTTGACCAACCACCAACATTTAGAACTATAACTAGGCAAGTGATTGTAAATTTTCTCCGCCTTAGAAATATTAGGCGAATGATCAAGAGCCATGAATACAGTTTGATCATTCTACTTATACTCTATAAGTGCCTTAATTAGTCATATTGAAGGATGTTGTTATCTACCAAGAAAGGGGAGGGGAGTCCTAATTAGAATAACTAATCGATGTGTCCCCACCTATCTCAGAGCACCTATTCCAAGTATTAAGGAATGCCTTAGATTTATTTATTTGCTTACTAAAACTAAGAAATTAATTAACCTTAGCCATTTCTTACCTCTGATTGGCTACCCCTACTACCTATAACATTTCCTATAAAGCACTATAGAGATTATAGACTAGGATCTATGAATATGGGACCTTAGGGTATACAAAGGTGATCATCAAGTTATTGGATGTGCTCACCTAAGAGCTCAGTATTTATGATTCAAAAATAAAAGTGAGCACTAACTTCAAGTTAGTATTCATGCACTTAACCCTCTCCCAATAGGATTTGTACAACTACTATATCATGTGAAGGATTTAGATAGCTTATGGGTGAGTGGCAAGGTCATTCTTCAGCTTCATAATCTCTTGTTCCTTCACTAAGGATTCATATTTCATCCTCTACTATAATTATGGAAAAGACCAATTAGAATCAGAGAACTTGTAGCAAACTTGAGCCAGCTTGATCTCCTTCTCTTGTAGCTTGGTTTTAGTTCCTCTCTTTAGGTTAGCTTATGCTTGGAATCTTTCATTGAATAAATATATCTAAAAGTCAATCTTTAACTTGTTGAGCTCTACATATTTGGCCTTATCCTCAACACTAGAGTAATCAGTCATAGACTTCACCTTTGCAAGCTCTAACTTGGTCTTCTCTAGCTATTGGGCCACTTTGAGATAGTTTGTAGTCATTAAATTTTACATCTCTTTCATAAGATCAACCCTATTAGCAGGTATGGCCTAACTAGGGCTAAGGCTAATATCTTGTATGGTGTATTCCCCTAACTGCATCTATCTTTTGCACTTGAATATTTGTGGGGTTAGATGAGAAATCATGAAGGATTATTGTGTAGGGTTATAAAATGACCACATTTAAGCCTCTATAGAGGCCTTGGCTTGTTTCCCCCTCTTTTGTTCCATTTAGGCCTCTTGGGACACCCTTGTTATGCCTAACTATTACTTGTACTAATCTAGTGATTGAATGATTTCTTCTATGAAGGGGATTCCTTATGGCAATGCAAATATAAAAGTGACTTACTATTGTGAAGTAGTAGACCCTACTCCCATGGAGGTGAGTGAATGAATGGTGAGGGTGGAAGGGAAGAAAGGTGGGAGTCTTTATGGTGGGGTGAATTTTTATTACATTATGAGAGAGGATGAGGTGGATGATGAAGGTAGGGGGTGAGGAAAGGCATGCAAGAGGATATTAGTATTTAAAAATAAAGTGGGGAGAGATTAGTGGTAGATTTCATAGAAGAAGAGGAAATTAAGTGCAAGGTAGTATTAGGTTTGGTAGTCAAGAGTGGTAAAACTAGGTGTGAGACTATAAAGGGAGATGGGGAAGTAGAAAAAGAGGTGGGAGTGGGGAGAAGAGGATATGAGAAGTAGATTTTATTTTGTAGAGGTACCATCAAAGGGGTAAAAATGAGTGACTTAGTCTACTTGAGCTGAGATGACCTAGCCATGAGGTGCTTAGAAGGAGATTATTAATATTATGGGGATATGGGGGATGGTAACATATGTGGTGGCCATGTTAAAGGCTTTTGGACCTCCACTATTACTTCCCTTTGTGGAGTTATGTCCCCTATACCCTCTTCGAGAGTATCTTCTTCTTCTCCTCCTATCATAATATTAGGAGTGGATTCTCCTTCTTTTATATCCTCCTCTAGATGAAACTCATCTCAAAGGTTCTCAAAACTTTCATCTTTATCCTCATTATTAAAGCAAAAGTGTGGCTTCTTGGTCTCACATTTATATTTAGTGAAGGATGCTATTTTTTCCTCACTCCATTTCAACTAGGTGAGCTTGTTCTTCATCCCCTTTGACAATTTATTGGTTAGGTCATATGCCTAAACATTTTCATATAAATACTCCCATGGTTTTGGGGTGTCAAGTAAGATCTGAGCTAAGTCCACATAATTTTGAGGAAAGACCTCCATGGGCAACCTCCTCTACTCCATGTAAGGTTAGGTTTGGTGTTTGGGAGAATTGGACATCTTGAAGGAAGCTATGTACCCAATTGGGTCATAGTTCCATTTATCATTTATGAAATCAAGGCCAAGCTCTACTATCTTGGCCATGAGTAAGGATCCTTGGTGCCTTTTTAACACTATGATTCCATCTTGCACAAAAGGGACATTATATACACCTTTCTTTTTCTTCCCTTCCTTGTAGATATAGTCCATTACATCGAGCTAGTGATCTAACTCTATAACCAGGGTTCAATTTTTTAGCAAGTGGGGGAGTTAAAAAGGCACTGCTTATAACCCATGTACTTAGATTAATGAAAAGTGAGCTCTTTAGAACTAATTATCTAGGACCTTTCTCTCTATGAGACAAACCTACTACCAATCCATAATCTTATAAGTAATGGCATATTGGCTAACATTAATGAGAACTAGAGCCATAAATAGATCCAAGAACTCATAATAGTCCCCAATGTTAAATAAGACATGTGTCCATGTGGTGACTAAGACCACTATATTAGGGAAGACTTATATGTTAAAGATGTTGAGATTTAGGTATGAAGAGAAGTATTAATAATTTTGGTATAACATGATATGTAGGAGGAAGGATGGGCACCAAAAGGTACCCATCAATAAAAAAATTTCCAATTCATCCTACATGGTGGTGGTGATGGCTTCAACAAAGTTAATTTTGAACACATATCCCTTCTCCATCTAGGTCATGAGGAAGAGTGCCCCTAATTGAAATTCATAGATGTTGACATCACTATCCATCCCTAATATGAAGGCCAACATGGATAACGTATCTTTCAAATGTTGCATGGGGAAGGTCATTAAGGACATGGGTAGAGGAATCATTTCTATTACCTTGCTCTTGAGGAGAACGCCAATGAAAGACACCATTTCTTGAAATTGGGAGTCCTAAACACTCTGAAGGCTTTGTATGTTATAGATAATATCCTTAGGGTTGTATGGGAGATAGAGCATCTCCTTGATGTCATATGCATCAATTTTTACCCTTAAATGGGCATTTTTAATAATCATGCTAGTACTAACATTATATCTTTCTATGTAGAGGGTGATATTTCTAGGCAAGGGCATACATAGGGCACCATTTATTATGCCAACATGGACTCCCATATCTTGTATCCTAATGAGTGATATTCCTTCTTGCCGACCCTATAGAGCATTTAGGTATGGGATCCCTCCCTTAAACTATGGGGTTTTTGGCTAACTTTGGGTCAAATATTTTGTTTATAAAGTTAGTCACCAATTTATAGTCCTTATAGAGTCCCTTGGGTGCCTTCTTGGTATTTTTCACTCTCCTTTACTTGAGCAGGGGTTGAAGTGTAGGCCTTACTTATGGTGACCCTTGGGGGAAGATCTCCCTTGCTACTTGACACTTAGGCTTTCTAATTCAAAGGGTGATTATCAATTCTTAATGAAGTTTTGGAAACTTCCATCATTGAGGAATTTATTCCAAAATTAATTTTTTCTTTTGTTGAAATTCTAGATTAATAGTTCCCTACTTCAGTACTTGTAACTACAATCTCAAATCTTCTCAATTCTTCTCAATTACTCAAAGCTCTCAAAGTGTCAAGTGTTTTACTTGAGTGAGATGGGGGTATTTATACATCTATGCCAACAGATGTGCTCATCATGAAAAATTAAAAAAATGGGTGACCTCATAAATGATAAGGGTGACACACATACTCAAGGAGATACTCATAACTAGAGATTTACAATGATTGTTATGAGGAGTCATGCATAGTATAACTTATGACATTAATGGTAGGTGAGGTGGGTATATATCTATCCTTCAGGGAATTTTTATAAAGATATGGGAGGATTAGGGAGATGATGTGTGGTGGTTAGACCATCCACTTGTGCCAATGACACTTATTTGGAAAAGGAAGAAACAAAGAAAAGGAAACAAAGCAAAGGGGAGAAAACAATAATGAAAGGAAATAAATCAAAGGGAAAACAACAGTAATTAAAGTAAATAAATAAAAGGGAAAAAAACCAAAAATAAAGAAAAAAAATCAAAAGGAAAATAATAGCAAGGAAAGGAAATTAATTAAAAGTAAAGGGGAAAAAGCTAATTATGTACAAGTATCTCCTAGGAATTACCAAACTTAAAAGGCATTCCTAGGAATACCTTTTAAGGGAAAGGGGAAAATAATCTTTTCCTTGTTTGAAAGGTATCTCATAGGAGATACCTTGAAGGTAAAATCCACTCGTGTGCATGTTTTAAAGGTATATCCTAGGAGATACCTTGAAGGTATTACAAAGGCCTTCAAAATTTCACCAAGTAGTGCCTTCCATGTAAAGGAAAATAACACTTGTTCCTTGAAGGATAAATACACTCTCATCCCTATTTGAAATGTATCTCCTATGAGATACATTTAAGGGGGAATCCACTCTTGTCCATGTTTGAAAGGTATATCTTAGGAGATACATTGAAGGTATTATAGGTGCCTTCAAAATAACACCTGGTAGTACCTTCAATATAAAGGAAAATTCTACTTGTTCCTTGAAGGATAAATCCAATCTTGTGCCTATTTGAAAGGTATTTCCTAGTAAATACCTTGAAGGTTAAATTAAATATTTTGCATGTTTAAAATTTATCTCATAAGATATACCTTGAAGTTATTACAAAGTCCTTCAAAATATCACTATGAAGTGCCTTCTATGTAATGGAAAATTCCACTTGTTCCTTAAAGGAGAAAACCACTCTTGTGACTATTTGAAAGGTATCTCATAGGAGATAGCTTGAAGGGGAAATACACTCTTTTTCATGTTTTAAAGGTATCACATAGGAGATACCTTGAAGGTATTACAAGGGCCTTCAAAATATCACCCAATAGCGCCTTTCATATAAAGAAAAATTGTACTTGTTCCTTGAAGGAAAAATCCACTCTTGTCCATGTTTGAAATGTATTCCTTAAGAGATACCTTGAAGGGTAAATCCAATCTTGTCCATGTTTGAAAGATATCTCCTAGGAGGTACATTGAAGATACTACTGTAGCCATAAAAATATCACCCAATAGTGCCTTCCATGTAAAGGAAAATTCCACCTATTCTTTGATGCGATAAATCCACTCTTGTCCCTGTCTAAAAGGTATCTCCTAGGAGATACCTTGAAGGGGAAATATAATATTTTTAATGTTTTAAAGGTATTATAAATTCCTTAAAAATATAACTTGATAGTGTTTTTCGTATAAAGTAAAATTCCACTTATGCTTTGAAGGAGAAATCCACTCTTGTACCTATTTGATAAGTATCTCCTAGGAGATATAGTGAAGGGGAAATCCACTCTTGTCCATGTTTAAAAGTTTTATATTCTTAATTTTCACCCTTGGATAAGTTTTAATAGGCACTCTCCAAATAAGCTTATAAATTAGGACAACCCCAAGCTATATGTAACCTATGTTGGGGCTAAACCTCTAGAGTAGGTTGGCTTCCTATTTGATGCTCACCTAAGAATAATGCTAAACTAATTATTCATGGGGAAAGGGGTTATAAAGATAATAAGGGACCTAAGAAAGTTAACTAGGTGATGCACCAGAATTGGTAAACTACCATAAGCTCAAACCCACACTAGATCAATAAAGGATAATACTAGCTTACACAACCTTAAGATGAAGCTAATTTGCATAAGTATTTCATAGAAGATATTCATAATAGAAAAATAATATAGACATAAAAATAGAATTCAAAACTCCCTAAACAAAGACAAAAAAAGGACCATGGATAAGGAAGATTATACTTCACACAATGCCATAATGGACAGCTTGTCAAACATAGATTCAAGGCAGAAGATAGGTAAAGAAAGTTCTTATTGAATTAAGAGGTAGTTCTTATAAATAATTGATAAGGTCAATCCTAATCAAGTTGAACATAATTTGTAGTATCTCAAGGAATGTCCCATCTCTTAGAAAGATAAAAAAGAGTCAAAAATTTGAGAACCCCTTACACAATGGAAAGAAATGGATAATATAGGAGAAGGGGAAGAGAGAGAGAGCCCCTTACATGTTCATGATAGTTAATGAGCTGTCATCTTTTAAAAGGTATTTCACTAATATTTTGGTCCAATTAGAATAAGTCATTATGAACAAGATATTTTTGATTTTCCTAAATAGCCTTTGAATCATTCCATTGGTTGGACAAGATACACTAGAAGACAAGAGTTTTCCAAAAGTGGCAAGTTATGATCTTGCAGGAAATGAATGCTCAACCTAAATTTCTAATTCCACAAGTCATTTTTCTTTGGATCTTCCACCTAATCTCATTATGAATACAAAATCTTCATATCTTCAAACTACTAAGGACATGTCATGTTTTTCTTGAGTGGTGGTTTGTCGAGGGCATGAATTAGGATGATCTTCTCATTAATCTTATATTTGTTATGTGCTTTGGATCCTAGACTCAAATAACTATAGGTGAAAAAAAATCTAGGGATAGTGGTTTTACTATAGTTTTATATATGTATATAGCACTCTTTTTGATGTTTGGTCCCATCTAAGTCTGTATTGATCTCTACTCCTTTACTTTTTCTACCAACTCAGGTTGGGCTTGCATTTGGGTCTTTTGGCTTTACTTATCAAGTCTAGTCCATTTTTCTTTGTTTAATTTCATAAAACATCATGACTCATCCATTTTATTTTGTCTATAAGCAATTGACCTAGATTATTGACCCTTTTGACTTTATTTTGCTCTGTAAATGCAAACCATAGATCTTTGGGACCCACTACCCTTGGCTTGGTTTCTCATTGGTTCTTAGGATTTTTTGACCATTTGACTTGCTCAAGATCCTACATGCTTTCCACTTGTCAATCATGTGTTCCTTTTTAGGTTCCAACCAAGGATTATGAGTCCAAATGATCACTTTATAGGTCTTAAAAATGATGTTCATGCAGATGTCTATAATTTCTTGACCGACTTTTTAATTTTATAGCTTAAAGAGAAAAGATCATGAGGACAAAAAACTTGAAAGGAATTGACCTAATGCTAAAATGAACAAACCCTTTTTATCTTCTATCCATTTAAGATTTCTACATGCTTTTGTAAAATGTTGAAGTTGACTGGTTCATGTGATCCTGCATGATGTCTTAAGTCTAGACTAAAATGGCCAAGTATTGAAACTTAGCAGATTTTATGTTAGGAG
Source organism: Torreya grandis (assembly GCA_037957365.1). Taxonomy (NCBI): domain Eukaryota; kingdom Viridiplantae; phylum Streptophyta; class Pinopsida; order Cupressales; family Taxaceae; genus Torreya; species Torreya grandis. The sequence goes on from JARHVA010006285.1 coordinate 226,908, forward strand.
ATAAATTTAAACATGCATATATTCTTGTACACTTCATTATGTGTGCCATAATTTGGTGCATATTAACTAGACTCTAAAAATAATAGACCCATATGAGTTTTTCTTCTTGAGACTACCACATGTGTGAGATATAGCACCATGAAAATTCCTACATATCTTTCCTTATACTAAAACCAAATGCATGGACAAGATCTAGATGGAATGAGTGGACTAGATGAATTCCACACATTCCCATGCTTATCTTGAGCACTCTATAGGGTCTCTTCAACTCTAGACTAGTCTTTAGAAATTGAATAATTACATTTTAAATTAACCTAAAGTGATTAAAAAGCTTTGTGAGATTCATGATTTATCCATTCCAATCATTCCATATATAGATAATTTATAAACAAATTATCATTTGATAAATTGAAAACTATGCCTCTTTCTCTACATTAAGACCATTAGCAACTGGGCACATGCTTGGTATGTGGGCCAAATATGGCAAACATTTTTGGAAACTCATAGGGGAGCATGCATGCTATGATTGAGAACCCAATTCATTTTAACTTAACTGATCCATAGGGCATGGACTCACTTCTCTACAATTGAGATGATCATTAAGATGATACAAGGTTGCCTTTTTTCTACAACTTCCTCTTGAAACAATAAGGACTAAAACAAAACAACAAAGGAAAATGCATGAAGGAAAATACAAGAAATAAATAAAAAATAACCTACTAAATAAGTTTACACAAGGGAACTTATATAATATCATAAAAAACTAATCTAATATATATAAACTGATCTTGACCTCCACACTAGGTTCATGAAGGTTGTCCTCTTGCTTGTCATCAAGCTCCTCTTTTATGGTGGGAGGGTAAAGAAGTTCACCTTTATTGAAACATAGGAGGGTATCCTTATTACTAGGTATGTTTAATGATATTTTAAGTGGATCTTGAACTAAGGAAAGAATCCTAATAATCTTGTACACCAAGCTCATTGAGATGAGCTATGGTTGTTTGATTATTTTTTGGTATATCTAACCCTTCCTCTACCAAGACTAACTCTTGGAATACTTCAAATGGTACCTCCTCCTTTTGTATGCCCTTTTGGGACTATTTTCATTGATGTAAATGAGTATGGAATGAACACTTTTACTTATTTTTGGAAGGTTATATGAGAGGGTGGCCTTACAGTTGAGGGCAAAACATATCTAGGGTAAAAAGTTTTAGATAATATCCATGATGGGATGAATTCATGTTATTGAGTGGGAAAGGACATAGGGGGAGGAGAGGGATAAGGTTTATGACAAGGTTGATAGGATATTTGATGGCCACTTGGAGAGAACACATAAACATTATTTTTATGATAAGTGTGAATCTGAGGTAGAAAATATGCATGATGATCAAAATATGACTAACTATACATACCAAATTATGATTATTAGGAACTTAGATAGGTTTTTTAACCAATCGATAGATGTTTAGAGTTGTCATTGATGTTTGAAAACCTACCTTCAAAGGATGATATGGAGAGGGGCAATAACAAAAATCCTTCCACTGCTTTGGATCTAAGTCCCACTAGGCATGCTATAAACTATTATAGGCTTAATTTTCACCCTTGGAGAGGGTTATTTAGGCTCTATCCAACTAATCTTATAATATTAGGATAACCCCAATCTATTGATGACCTATGTTGGGGCTAAAAACTAGAGTATGTCAGCTTCTTCTTTTATGCTCACATAATACTAATGATAAACTAATGCTTCACAAGGAAAAGGGTTAGAAAGAGAATAAAGGATCCTATGAAAGTGAACCAGGTGATGAACCAAACTCAAGAGGGAAACTCCCATAATATCGAGCCCACACTACATTAGTAGAGGATAATAATAGCTTAAACAATATTAAGATCAAGCTAATTAGCATAAGTATTTCATAAAAGAGGTTCAAAATATAACACTAATCTAGATTTTCACACAACATTGAAAACTCCCTAAACAAAATTTAAAAATTACAATAGATAAGGAAGATTCTCCTTCACATAATGTCATAATGCATAGTTTGCCAAACATAGATTCAAGGTAGAAGATAGGTAAAGAATGTCCTTATTGCATTAAGAGAGTTATTATAAATTCTTGACAGGGTCAATCCTAATCAAGATAAACATACTTTGCAATATCTCAAGGAATGTCCTATCTATCAAAAAGATAAAAAAAAGTCTAAAATCTAAGAACCCCTTACACAATGGAAAGAAAGAGATAATATAGGAAAAGGGGAAGAGAGAGAGAGAGAGAGAGAGAGAGAGAGAGAGAGAGAGAGAGAGAGAGAGAGAGAGAGAGAGAGAGAGAGAGAGAGAGAGAGAGAGAGAGAGAGAGAGAGAGAGAGAGAGAGAGAGAGAGAGAGAGAGAAAGGAGAGCACATTATTCATGATAATCAATGAGTTTTTCGATTTCAATATATTTCATTGGGCTTTTGGTCTAATCAGAACAAGTCATCATAAATAAGATATTCATGAGCTTGATAGAAATGAATGTTCCAACTACATTTCCAATTCCCTAAGTCCTTTTGATTTAGATCTTCCACCTAATCTCATTATTAAGATAAAATACTCATATTTTCAATCTTCCAAGGACACATCATGTCTATTATGAGTGTTTATCATGGACATGACTTGGGATGATATTATCATTAATCATATATCTGCTTTATACCTTAGATCTTAGACTGAAATAACTATAGGTGAAAACCAATATAAGGATATTAGTTTTCCTATAGTTTTATATATGTATATATCACTCTATTCAATGTTTGGTCCCATCTAAGTCCACATCAAGCTCTGCTCCTTTATTTTTTTGACCTACTCAGGTTAGACTTGAGTTTGAGTCCTTTGGCTTTACTTGTCAAGTTGGGTCCATTTTGCTTCATTAACTTTCCTCAAACATCCTGGCTCATCACTTTCCTATTGGCTATAAGCAATCAACCTAGATTATTGACCCTTTTGACTTTATTCTACTCTATTATATTTTTGAAATCTAATTAAATGTGGACCATGGATCTTTGGGACCCACTACCTCGAGCTCATTTTCTAATTAGTTCCTAGGATTTGATGGCTATGTGACTTGCTCGAGCTCGAGCATACTTGACACTCATCAGTCTCATGTTCCTTCTCAAGTTCCAACCAAGGATTATAAATCTAAATGGTCACTTTATAGGTCTTAAAAATGACATTCACATAGACATCAGCCATAGTGCTTACTCAAATTTTCTACCACTAGAACTAAATGTTTAGACAAGCTCTAGATGGAACGAGTGGACCAAATGAATTCCACACCCTCCCATGATTATATTGAGCACTCTATAAGGTCTCTACAACTCTGAACTAGTCTTTATAAATTGATGAATTACACTTTAAGTGAAAGTAAAGTGCTTCAAGAACTTTGTGAGCTTCATGATTTCTCCATTCCATTCATTCCATATAGAGCTTGTTTAGACAATTTTGATCATTTGATCAATAAGGAACTCTACCTCTTTCTCTACTTTAGGACCATTAGTAATTTGTTACATGCTTGGTATGTGGGCCAAATATGACTAAAAGAAAGGTATCTCCTAGGATGTACATTGAAGGTATTACAATGGCCTTCAAAATATCACCCAGTAGTGCCTTCCATGTAAAGGAAAATTTTCAGGTAAGTGCATTAAATTCATGGACCAGAAAGGGCCTACCCATGGAAATTATTTTTCTTAAATTTCAAAAATGCAAACTTTTGAAGATAATTTGAGATGGCTACACTCAAAATTTGAAGATAGTGTAAAAACATGAATTGTAGAATTTCGAATCTAGTTTTCAAAAAACTATTTTTCTTGAAAAATGGTTAAGTGTAAATATGTCAAACATCTAAAGAATTTAGAGGAAATACTATTTTTTTAAGAAAACATAGTAGATGGATGGTCATGAAACCCACCATTTTTTTATAATAGTTAAATATTGTTTGAAACCCTTTTATGAATATTTAGATAAGGTCTTCTAGTGTGTTATGAACTTTTTAAATATTTTTTTTGATGAATTTTTTTTTGTTAATTTTGAAATTAAGTAGATCCTAAAAACTAAAAAAAAATGGATAACTGGCCATGCAGTCCACCCTACCTACCTCAAAAAAAATGAAAAATGATTTTTTATTTGAATGTATGTAGAATTAGGCCTAGTTTGTTATCATATGATTTGTTTTGAAATTATATCAATGAAAAAAATTAGATAAACATAAATATGAATGTATAGGTGTGGCATGTAGTGGCCTAAAAACACTATAGTTAGAAATAAATATAGTTTGAAGCCTTAAATTCACCCAAAAATTATAAAAATCATATATTTAGAAAGAGGACAATGTGCTCTTCATGACAGTAATAATTTTTGAATTTTGATGTTGAAATCCATAACATATTTGGTTATTAAATTTGATTTTAAAAAAAAAAAAAAAACTCGCGGTCTTGGCTATAGATGCACACTCACAAGCCTTTGGCTTGGAAATCCAAGCCATTTCTAAGCCTAAAGGCTCATTTTTCAATTCAAATAATGCATATGCATTATTGTAAATTTAAATAACATTATATAATACACTATATACATTATATAATACACTATATACATGTTATATAGTGTATTATATAATGTATATGCATTACTTTGTTACAAGACCAAAACCATCTCTATGAGCAGGTGGGAGTTACATGTGAATCTAACTTTGTCCATAAGATTATATTTACTAGTCTAAATGTTAAGTATAAGTTTACATTCTTATACTTTAAATTTATTTTAGTAAATATAATAAATTAGGGTCACTCAACATCTAATAGAATTGGTCTCACAGTTGCATCCCTTACAATGTAGAAAATATTTTTTCAAAATCCAATCAAGTTAATATTTAGACATTGTAAGGTCTAATTATTAAACCTAGGGATTTTAAGACAAATTTTTTAATTGATATCCATTTTTGGTAAACATATAGTCACTTTTTAGGTTTTTGTGCATTTCAAAATTATTCTTGACATTTCTATGAGTCTTAAATTGGTCAAAATTGAACTTTTCAAACCACTCACTTTGAAATTAATGCAAAGTGGTCTTATTAGGGCAGCATAGGTCTCGTTGATGACTTTCAAACATCAAACAACCACTTTATATGTTAAATTCAGTTTATCATCATCCCTCCCTCATCCTTAATCACTTCCTACTCATCCTTCATTACCCCTAATCACTCTCTCATCAATCCTTATTGTCCATAATCACTCCCTCATTAACCACCACTATCCCTATTCATCTCTAATCATTCTCTTATAATCCATAATCACTCCTCTATTGACCATCACTATCCCTCATCATCCCTAATAATTCCCTCCCCATCCTTCATCATCCCTAATCACTCTTTCCTCATACCTAATCACTTCATCATCCCTTGTCACTCCCTCTTCATCCCTCCTCATCCATAATCACTCCTTTATTTACCTTAATTGTCTCTCATCATCTCTCATCACTTAAGCTTATCATACCTAATCACTCCTTCATTGATTATCACCATCCCTCATCATCCCTAATCCCTCACTTAAAATCCATCATAATACCTAATCAATATTTTTTCTCCCCTCATCATCACTAATCAATCCCTCATTGACCCTCACCATCCCTCACCATCCTTCATCACTCTATCATTGACCCTCACCATCACTCACCATCCCTAATCACTCCATCATCTGGCATAAGTATATACTCTAAATATATCTTTAATTTCAAACATATGTTTTTTTAATCCATTATAATAAAAACTAACTCTTTTCTAGGACTTGTGTTGTCAATACCCATTTGTGATAGTTAATTTTATTACTAAATGAATTAGATGGTCTTCCAAATTTAAAGTAAAGAAACATAAGTATTAATAGAAAATAGAGTCTAAATTTTAGTTCATCAAATTATATTTTTTTTAAATATAACTAAATGATACTTTATTCAGTTCCACCTTTGGTAGTTTGGTTCAAAAGATAAAAATTAAACATAAATCTCTTGTATAATTTTCTCATTCTGAGAAGACTTGAAATAGATTTAAAGTTATTTAGTGTTTCCCATTCCTTTATCACTTGAATATTGGTTAGGTTCACACATGAAATAATTTTGTTTGTAATGTATCCCAAATAGTTTATCTATTGCATGAAAAATGAACATTTATTCATGTTATCAAAAAAATATGTTTCTACAAAATGTGAAACACTAGTTCAGCATGGTGTAGATATTCATTCCATGTTTTCTAAAGATTAAGATGTCATCAAGGTAGATTAGAAAAATCACATATGTAAATGGCTTGAGGATGTCTTTCAACATCTTGAAATGAATGAATTCATTATATGAGTTAACCTAAAAGGCAAAAATAACTATTCAATCAATCATTCTTTTGTTTTTAAGACTATATTCCAAATATCTAGAGGTTTAACATGAATATGATGATCACCAAACATAAAATCAATTTTTGAAAATACTTCTACACCATGGATATGGAAAAAAAATTCCTTAATATTTAAATGATGATAATAGTTCTTCACTTTCATCTTGTTAAGATTTTTTTAATTAATTCAAAACTTTGGCACAAACACAATTAGGTTTCACCAAGGCAATGATTTGGGCATGATGTGTCCACTATCCATGATTTCATGGATCTACCACTTGATCTATTCATTATCTAAAAATGATATGTTGTATAAAGAGGTTTGAGGTAGAGGTAGTCAAGGGATTAAATTAATAGTATTATTTAGTGTATAGTATGCATGAACTTATGTAGGTGACTGAAAGATATCTTTGTATTCATCTAGTTTATGGTGTAATTATTTTTTATTTGTTATTATTATATAAAACACACTATTATATGGTGACATAAGGATGTCACTAAATATTTAATTATTAAAATTAAGATTATACTTCTTACTATAACTGACAATATTCTTACACTTCCTAGCACTAATAACTAAAAGCTTATGAACTGACTACGATATATGGTATTTCAGATCATGACAATCTATCATAAAATTTTAAGTATTTACTTCATAGACTACATGTAAATGGTTAATTCATGGTTTACCACATGTATAACATCACACACCTATAATGGTGAGATGTCATGAAGGATTACATCTTTAAAAAGTTTGATTTTGTACACCAAGTGACACTACTAGGTGATCCATTTCTCAAGGCCTACACTAGACCATACACTAACATATGGTTATGGATGATGCATAAATTTCAAGTCAAATTTTTTAAAATATTATTTAGGATAAATTAAATTATTTTTACTTGCATTAAAAATGATGAAGTGTACTATCTCACCATTGATCTACATTTGTTAATGAAATAATATTTTTAATTCATAAAATTTCTTGTTGGGGGAAGTAGAGATATTTTTAGTACCAACCATATCATTAGGTTTATAATATATTATATACTTAAAATTGTATAGTGATAGATAAATTGTACCCACTTCTTGATATTTTTAAGTAGAGAGCTCATAGTGTGACACTCTTCATTGGATTGAATATTGAAGTTATGAATTAAGCACCACTTTCCAATCTGGGACTACTTATTCTAATCATTTGAAAATTATTTTCCACTCTCTAGTATGATGACTCAATCAATATACATATAAATAGAAGGCCTTAAATATAATTATTCAGATCATAAAGTGTTCTCATATGAAAATCAATTGATTAGTTTCAGGTTATCACATAGCTTGGTGATCCTCATCTATTTACTACCCATTTTTGGTGCTATGGTGGTTTTATTTTCTTCTCCTTTTTTTGGCATATTTTTAATTGTTAATTACATCATTTATAATAGGCCCAAATTTTTTCATAGGTTTTAAATATTTATGTTTCAAATTTACCTCCACATCATTTTGATCACTATGTCTTATATTTTATGCTAACACTCAACTCTCTACTTTTAGCTCCTAACATTGTTAAACCCCAAAAAAATGACACCATCAAGGTATTGGATGGAGTGATTAAGGCTGAGGAGGGATGAGGAGGAATTTAGTAGAGATGATGAGGGAGTCAATAGGGATGATGAGGGATGGTGAAGTTCAATGAGGAAGCGATTATGGAGGATGATGGAGTGATTAGGGATGATGAGTGATGGTTAAGATTAATGAGGGAGTGATTAGGGCAGATGAAAGATGAGGAATGCGTGATTAGAGATGATGAGGTATGATGAAGCAATGATTAAGGATAATGATTTGATGCGAGAGCATCGTTACCCAATATAAATAATGATCTAGTTTACATGTTTTGAGTCTTTAGAAGGTGGTGAAGTTCATAAGAAGTCTTTAGGAGTCTTTCTAAGTTTCTCATTTTGTGTTAATTTTTAATTAGAGTTGTATTAGACTTTTTCATCAAATCTTTCATTTGAATTTTTTAATTTTCACAGAGACTTTAATCTTGTTTCAAGAAGTCCAACATTGAATTTGGTGTGGTTAGAATTTAGTGAGGATTTTAATATGTTAAAAATCATATACCTAAACTCATATTTGAGAAATATGTTATTAGTTGAGCTATTTGAGGACACCCTCAACATACAAAAGAAGTTATAATTCATTTTATGGTTATTTGGTAATAAGAGTCTTATTTATGTCCTAGTTTGTATTTAGATTCATATTCAAAAGAGTTGGATGGGGTAGGATTTTAAAGGATCAATTTAAATAACTCGAAATAAGTGAATAAAGACATGTTTTGATTATTTACAAAGAAGAAATAAAATAAACCCAATATCTTCTTGAATATGTTCAAAGATAGTTGACAGTGTGCATGATCATGAAACATGACTAGCAATAAGATATTTGTGATCTTGGTGTGAGTGGTAAGTTGAAAATAAATTTTATTTGATGGTTATTATATAATTTTTTATTTGAGTTTCAAATCTTTTGAATGTTCAAATTATAAATTGTATACCCTATGCTTTTATAAATTATGCCTTGAAATCTGATTAAAGGTCAAAGTCTTATGGAAGAGGAGATTCTATTTGGTGGGATTTTGGAATGTATGAGTAATTAGTAACTTGACATAAAAATTACTTAATATTAATAAAAAATTGTATGTTTTTATTCTTATAAGGACATTCTATGTTAAACAACATGACCTTGTCTTCTATGAGAATAAGTTCTGAGTATACATCTATGTGCGAAGGTATATGCATGTATTGGAGTAAAAATTCAAATGTATATGTTTGTGATTTTATTATAATATAACCATGAATTCTTATATTTTTTAAATTATCTTTCATATACTTAGATGATCAAAAATAAAACTAACACAATCCTACAGTCATCAAGAAACTTAACATAGTTAAAGTGTTATCTCATGTAAATTAGCAAATTGAGTGTTATAGATGGAAGGAATTAATTTTTTAAAGTGTGTAAACATTATGCAAAGGATTTTCAACCTTCATGCTTATTTATAATCCTTTTTGGAATGAATTATAATAAATAACCTCTGGTTGGATTACTACAGACCTATGACTAAGTACACAGTCTATTCAAAATTGGTTAAGTTAATCTACTATAGCTTAAAAGGGAAAAATAACACTTTGAAGACACTAATAGGGTCAAATCAGACCTAATCCAATATTCAAATTAATTATAAATGCATATGGAAGATTCAAATCTCATTTTAACCCTTCTTAGGTTTGTAAAACTAGTCCAAACCATGTATTAGGGTTTCTAATTTCAAAGTGAGTTTTTAGGAGTTGTAACAATCAATAATTCATGAAATTTGGCAAAAAATTTGAGTTCAACATGCAAAAAGATAATATAGTATTTTTAATATGTGTAATTATGGATAAATATGGATGGGGGAGGACTGTGTGGTAGATAGGGTAGAGAGAAACCTAAAGACCTGATCCAAGAGTAGAAAGAGCCAAAATAAGTTATAAAATAGTTGAACCAAAGCCTAGAAATTTGTGAATATATGGGATATGTTACAAGGTATCCATAAATGATATTTATTGATTATTTAAGTTTGTACAAGAAGAGTCTATGATAGATTAAGAGGTAGTGTACGATATGAAGATTATATTGAGAAGTTAAGTATGAATGAGAAAAAGTTAGAGAAAACTCAAAGGAGTGGAAGGAAGTTTTTCAGAGAAATATTAAAGCCTAATAAACCTAAGATAATATTTGATCTAAGTTATTATAAATAGTAAAGACTAGTAAGGGGGATAGTTTCAAAGTAAGACAAATTGAATGAATTGAGTAAGGAGAATAGAATGAAGAGTTTAGCGAGACAATCCAAAGAATGGTGGAGAATTAATGAAATGAATAAAATTCAAATGTGAATTTGAAATGTATGCAACGTACAAAGATAGAGATCAAGAAAGAAAAGACATAGTGAAAGTTAGGTAGATATTAGTAAAGAGCTTAGACAAGAACAATATGCAATATGGATCTACATCATGAGGGATGGTGAGGGGAAATGAAAGAGTGATTGTAAATGATGAGGAATGGTGAGGGTTAATAAGGGAGTGATTATAGATGAGGAGGGATGAGGTGGGTGTGATTAGGGATGATGAAGTGGTGATTATAGATGGTAAATGTTAATGAGGGAGTGATTAGGGATGATGAGAGATGGTGAGAGATAATGAGGGAATGATTAGGGATGATGAGGGAGTGATTAAAGATGATGAGACTTACTGAGGGCTAATGAGGGAGTAATCAGGGATCATGAAGGAGTGATTAGAGATAACCAAGGACAATGAGGGTTAATGAGGGAGTGATTAGTGATAATGAATAATGATGAGAGAGTGATTAAGGGTGATGAGGCATGATTAGGAAGTGATCAAGGATGAGGGATGGATGATGATCAAGTGAAATTAACATAAAGTGGTTGTTTGATATGTGTAGGTCATCAATGTGACCAATGCTACCCCAATCACACCACTTTGAATCAATTTCAAAGTTAGTGGTTTTCAAACTTTAATTTTGAAAAAAATAAGACACCTAAAAATGATAGGAATTAATCTAGAAGGCACAAAAATGTAAAAAATGACTATATGTTTACCAAAAATGGATATCAATTGTAAAAGTTATGTCTTGGAATGTCTAAGTTTAATACTTACACCCTGAAAATGCCTAAGTACTGACCTAATTAGATTTAAAAAAAATTGTTTTCCACATCGTAAGGCATGTAATTGTGAGACCAAATCTATCAGATGTTGAGTGACCCTAATTTATCATATTTACTAAAATAAATTTAAAGTATAAGTTTACATTTATATTAGCATTTAGAGTAGTAAATATAAGCTTATGGCCAAAGTCGGATTCACATGCAACTCTCACATGATTTTGGACATGGTTTTGGTATTATAAAAAATCAATGTGTACGCATTATATAATAAACTATATAACACATACAAATTATACATGTGTATGCATTATTTGAATTTACAATAATGCATACACATTATTATTTTCTCAATAATGTGTATGCATTATGGCTTGATAATTATCGATCCATAATTGGAATAGCATGATTGAATTGATTAAATAATGTGATTGAATTATTTAATAATTCAATCATGTTACCTAAAATGTCCACATAATTATCCCTGAACTCCATGCACATATCTCATACTTGTTCCTTGAAGGATAAATCCACTCTTGTCCCTATTTGAAATATATATCCTAGGATATACATGAAAGGTAAAATCCAATATTGTCCATTCTTTAAAGGTATCTCCTAGGTGAAACATTTAAATTATTACAAGGGCCTTCAAAATATCACCTAATAATGCCTTTTGTATAAAGGAAAATTCCATTTATTTCTTGAAGGAGAAAACCACTCTTGTGCTTGTTTGAAAGGTATCTCCTAGGAGATACCTTGAAGGGGAAATTCACTCTTTTTCATGTTTTAAATAAATATCCTAGGAGATACCTTGAATTTATTATAAGATCCTTCAAAATATCACCTAGTATACTATCATTTGTAATAGAATAGAAGTAATAGTAGTTAGCATTTTATAATTTTTTAACCTTAATAGGTACCCCTCACAGCTATGACTAGACATTTTCTATATGCCCTTGAGGCCTTATGTATTCATTCATCCATCTAATATTGAAGAGGATGTGATATTATATGTCAATTTTAATTGGAAAATATCTATCTATTATCTCTTTTCTTCTACTTCTATAGTATCGATCTTTCCTTTCATTATAAATCTTAATTCATGCTTTATGCTCCTTTATGTTCTATGGTGTTTAAGGGTTTGACATATTTTGTGAAATTATAATCTAAATAAATTAAATCTCTCATAAGATAAAAACACCAAACCCAAGGAGGAAAGGTGGGTGCCTTTGTAGGTGGCTCTTCAAAAATTGTAGGTTCTCGAGTCTTCCTCTTATTTTGAAAATTTGCCTCAACTAGTCTGTGCACTAGAGTTTGTGGTTCTCTCATCTGCAAACAAACTCTCTTGTGATTTGAATGAATAATGGATAAAATTCCATGTTTATTTATTTTTGATTAGTTCATCTTTGGCTTTAGATTCACTCAGTGTATCTAGCAATTTCTTGGCACATTCTAATAGTTCCCCTTTTAGCCTCTTCCTTTCTAAAGGCCCCTTTTCAAAAATTTACCTAAGTATCAGCATCCATCTAATTATTCCATGTGATATCCTAATGATATGTCACCTTTAAGAGGATCTCAATTCACTTTGGTGTATCACTAAATAAACATGTGGTATCCCGACACTCTCTAAAGAAATTTCCTTCTAAGTCATACCTCAAAGTATCACTATTGGCCAATCAGTAAATAAATGGGGCCCATCAAGCTATTTACTTAGTGAATGTAGTTTAAACATGTGGAACCCTCATAATTAATTTTTTAAATAAATACCTTACTTATTTAGGAGGAACATCTTCTTTACGTGTGGTAGCCCCACACTCAACATTTCCAAATAATTGCCCATTTTCTCAAGAGGAGCACAAGTTTGACATGTGTCATTTTTGTGCTTATCCATGAGTAGTTTAGGTATATTTGACCTTGGAACTACATCATTGTCCATTATAAAAAAGTAAGGGACCCACCATTTTTCATAAATGGGGGTATCACCCTTTAGTGTCTTCTATAGAAAGGAAAATTCCACTTGTTCCTTTAAGGATAGATCCACTCTTGTGCCTATTTGAAAGGTATCTCCTAATAGATAACTTGAAGGGGATATACACTCTTGTGCATGTTTTAAAGGTATCTCCTAGGAGATACCTTGAAGGTATTACAAGGGACTTAAAAATATCACCTTGTAGTCCCTTCCATGTATAAGAAAATTACACTTGTTCCTTGAAGGAAAAATCCTCTCCTGTCCCTATTTCAAATGTATCTCCTAGGAGATACCTTGAAGGGGAAATCCACCCTTGTGCATGTTTTGTAAATAAATAAGGACTTTACATCTTCCCAATAATATGAAATTATTTTGGACATTCCCAAAGGGAAACTACCCTTTGGACTTTTTGAAGTGGATAAAATGTCCAAAATAAATGACCCTTCAAATTTATTTTGAAACACTAAGCTTGATGTAAGTAGGATTTAGCCAAGATATTGAATTCCTTTAGAATTTTTATAATGGACAAAATTTCCAAATAAAATAAGACTTTGATCTTTTTGACCCAGTCATAAAGCTTGAAGACTTGTTTCTATTAGACACTGTGTTTGTGGAAGAAGACTGGAAAAGACTAAGCAAAGCCTAGATTTAGAGGCCCTTCAAGTTTTCAAGTTATCAACCAGTAGTGCTTTCAAGGTGAAGTCAAGTTATACTAATATATACATTCAACTTCCATTTGAATGTATGACACCACCCTTTGAGGTGTATACTAGGAAATTCCTTTAAGGGCCTTGAAGTACACTTGTAATACCATCATGGTTAACTTGAAGGTATCTCCAAAGATATGTCTTGTAAAAAAATTAACTCTTGTGAATGATTGAAAGGTGTATCCTAGGAGATCCCTTGAAGGTACCTATTGATCAGAGTTTTGACACATATCAAAAACATACTTCCCCTCATCTTTATCCTTTGAAACAAATGTTTGTGGATTCTTTTGGCCATTCTATTATATTGGTTGGTGCACATAATTTATGCCAATCTATAGTCCCATCTTGAACTTATTTATTGGATTGGGATTCTTGCCTTTGTATGTCATGCTTTCTTTGTGCAGAATCCATGAATTCAACACATTTTATATATTATTATCTTGATTTCATGAAACTATCTTATGTATGTGAAAATAAGTATCTAGTGTTGTTAGTGATAAATACCTTTAAAAATCTACTCTGGATATACATGCCAAAACCATTTGGTTATGCATGTCATGTAGAAAGTCATCATGTATAACATTGCTTTTGAATAATAATTCTTGGAGTATGTCAATGCATATTATCACCTTGGTCTTGGTCATAATTGAATGTAATCCCCTTCTCTTAAGTGCTAGCAAGTCTATGATGAATACCCACTCCAAGTGAAATATATTTCCATCTAGTGAAAACATGTCAATAGGATTGACAACATCCCATAATTTAGAGTAGTTACCATACCAATTGTTAAAAAATCATGGTATCATAAACTGTGTCTTTGAATTTGGTCAAGTACTTAATAGAAAATGGTGATGGTAGAAGTGCTACCTAAATGTCTTAGATGAAGATTCCATTACAATTATGTGTAGTGATTTTAGTTTGTTTACATGATCTATGAAAAAATATCCTTTTTTCTAGTCGCTTATTTACTTTCAATAGTTTCATAGGTAGCTAAGGATTTTATTGTGTATGATAATAGTTGAGTTCAAATTTATTTGAGAGTAGTTAAGACATTAATGGTTACACATCATGTATATATCATTTTTCATTCAATTCTAGTTCATAATAAATTCCCAACATTCATGTGTTTTGTACATTATGCATAGTTCACATCTAGTTAGTTTAGTTGGTGGGTATCCTTAGCAAGTTATTAGGAAGTATTTTGCTTTATTGGCCAAGTATAATAGGCTTTCAGTAGTCAAGAATCAGGAGTCAGGTTTGGTGTTGTGACTGAGCCTACAAAATATCCAGACACAACTTTTAAAAACAAAGGTCAATATAAAAAAGCTTGAAGAGTAAAATCATTGATAAAAGATATCCATTTAAGTTATCAAGTTATCAACTAGTAGTGCTTTCAAGGTGAAGGAAAATTCAAATCGAATATACATTAAACATCCCTTTCAATGTATGACAACACCCTTCAAGGGTTCCACTAGGAGATTCCTTCAAAGGCCTTGAAGAACACTTATAATACCATCATGGTTAACTTGAAGGTATCTCATATGAGATGTCTTGTAAGAAAAATTCACTCTTGGGCATGACTGAAAAGTATCTCCTAGGAGGTACCTTGAAAATACCTATTGATGGGAATTTTGACACATATTAGAAACATACTTCCCTTCATATTTCTCCTTTAAAATAAATTTTTATGGATTCCTTTCCCCATTAGATTGTATTAGCTGGTGCAAATTATTTATTTTTGGTTTGGTCATACCTTATTATCTTAAGTGTGAGTTAATGAATATATTATGAATATTTAATATGTATTTTGTATTGTAGTTTATATTTAAAATTTATTGATATACATTTAATCACTACTTAATGACAAAAAAAATTCATAAAATGATGTAATATGCAACTTTCATTTTACAAAATATCAATATGTAATCAGTTCAATTGCTTTGTAGAATGTCTTTGGGTGAAAAAGGAATTATTACACTTAAAAGGTAGAAGAAGGCCTCACTCAAAGAGAAGTTGGATAAAAGGTAGAATAAATCCTCATTCCAAGATAATTTGGATAGAGTATCATTTAAACTACCAAAACTCAAATTAAATCTACATCAGCATCTTCCATTTTATGGTGGTGATAAAATTCCTCCTATTGAGCGGTATTTTAAATTGTTTAGTCTACCAAACATGCATGTAGATATATACTTATCTAGCACTACATCAATAAAGGAATCTTCTTCAATTAGAATAATCCATGCCTGTGATAAGGATGAACTTGAATATTCCCTTCAATTCTAACTAGAAGTATGGAACAAAGAAGAGGGAATTATCTATCAAGCTATAGTTACTTTCAATGAATTTACACCCAGTAAAATGGAATTGAAAAAAACTAAATTTTCTCCTTCTTTTGAAACATTTGGGTTTCATATGAATAAATATGACACCTTTGAAATGTCTGGGTTGATAGATAGAGATAATTTAGTCATTAAAATACAGAACATATTGAAATAAAAACATGGACTAGGGGAAACAACTTATTCTACTTGTCACCATGCAAACATGTATTTAAGATACCCTATAGTCATGACAAAACAAATATTAAACAAAATAAGACAAGCAAGGGTAGCATATTTGTATGTAGATTTGAAAGAGACCGTACAATTACTCACACTAGTGGAGAAAAATAAGATCAAACAAAAGGTTGGAACACTTTGGTTGACATAAACTTATGACTAGATACATAGTGATTTCTTTACATGGTATATTTCTTCTAGCAATTATGCCTTGAACATTCATGTAGATCTCTGTGAATTAGGGGATGCTAATATCAAAATAATAAATCTAAATGAAAGAGGGGTGAATGATATAATTCATTCATTTTTAAAACAT
This sequence comes from Torreya grandis, assembly GCA_037957365.1. Taxonomy (NCBI): domain Eukaryota; kingdom Viridiplantae; phylum Streptophyta; class Pinopsida; order Cupressales; family Taxaceae; genus Torreya; species Torreya grandis. The sequence goes on from JARHVA010006285.1 coordinate 243,584, forward strand.
AATGAAGTTCCAATGGAGGATGATTTTTTAATTCCTTTTAATCTAAGGAAACCTAAATGTATTATTGAATCAAAGTAAGTCCTAGAAGATATGATAGAGAAAAAATTGTAACGATCAAAATTATAGATGGCCAACACTTAATTAAAGCACAACAGAGAATTATTTTGGAGGAGGAATACAATTTATTATCATTGAGAAATAAATGTTATTTTAAAATGGAAATATTTTTGAAAACTTGTAATTTGTTCCATATTGTGCATAAAATATGTAACCAATATAATGAATCCAATGAAATAATTTATAAGGCTTCATTTTTAGAAAGAGTTTGATTTGCATGTGATCTTATCAAACTAAGAGGCTAAAATAATCTTAAAATAGGGGAAAAAAGATGGAAGAAATACATGAACAAAATAGACACTTGTTCACACAAATTAACTATTCATCACAACAACTACAACTACAAGAGAAAATGCCTTCTTTTTATGGAATATTTTGTTTGAGATTGTTTTGATAAGGTGTTTGATTTGTTTGAAAGTGGTACTTTACCTAGTTCAGATAAACAAGATTTAAATATAATTTTATAATAGTACTTAGAAATATTCAAGGGCTTTTAGACAAACAAAAATTTGAACTAGAATATTTATTAGAAACATGATCTATTTCCTTCTTGAAAACCCTTGGGTACAACAACATGGATACCTAGTGCAAAAAGGTGAAGTTGGAAAGTAACATACTACCAAAAATTATAAATTATTTCAAAAACCATGATACAACACTACCACCAAACAAAATAGTCACACCTAAAGAGGTAATGGAGCATTATACAATTTCTATAAAAAGGTTTGATGATTTGTGTGTCTTGAATGAAGGTATTTCTAAAAACAAAAAAGGCTAGGAAGCATTATCTCAAGATTCATTAATCATATTGTAAAATTATCTATACAATGATAGTGGTCAGTTTCTTAGGATAGATATAGAAATATTCAGCTACCATTATGGCCCCCCATGTCTTTGGCCATCCATTTTAGAAGATTTTAGTGAAATGTTCATTATTGGTCTGAACATTGATTTGATAATTATTGATCTTTTGAATCTCATTAAGGTTTTTAAGGAAGAACATCTTCACCTATTTCTTTAGGCATTGATTGATAAATTTATTATTGGGACCTTTAATGTATTCATCATCCACAAAGTATAACATTGGTCTAACATTTAGACCTCTCTCAAGAATCTATGTGTTGGTGATTACCATTCTAGGAAAGATATGGGTGTCATACTATGGGGTCTAGATAGTAATGGATTTGATTAGACACATATTATATGTATTAATTTTTATTAGGATCCCACTCACTTTCAGCTACAAGGTTTTAGCCTCCATTCACAACAAAGTAGATTAGAGGAAGGTTTTGACATCTATAAAGGCATACCAACATTTGAAATGATTGGTTCAAACAAAATAGGAAGGTCATTCAAAAATGAACTAGATAACATATTTTGGGAGAAACTTATCTTTACTTTAAATGTCTTGGATGAATGTGACATGCTAAGGGTATATATGGGAGCTAGATTAGTGTGTGTTTCTACAAAATTACAAATAAATTTATCTTGAATTATATAAATCGAAGAACAAACAATTTCTAATGTTCAATGTCAAAATTGTTTGATAAATTTAGAGAAACTAATATAAGAACAACTGATTCGATCAGTATCAGGTGCATAGCATTTTCAATTTATTTTATAACCATAATTATTTTTCCAAATATAACATTGTAAAAATATTTTGGTGTGTATGTTTTTTTTTAAACCTAACAACTTAGCAATATTTTGGTGTGTAGCACTAATGACATTACATGCAAGTTAAGAAATAATAATAATGGAAGATCATATCAATGAACATGACACATTGCAATTTGAAGAAGGTATGATAAGATCATGCATATTTTTTCAATTATATAATTTTTTATTTATCAACAATTCATAATATGAATAGAATATTTCTTTATCTATTTATGTTTCAATTAAAACAATTCACAACACAACTCTAGAACTTTTTGTCTCCAACACAACAATCCATGACATAGCTCTATAGGTTGGTGCCTCTAAAAAAAAACACAAGGTAAAAATATACAAGAAGACACATTTTTAAAATACAAATATCAAATAAATTGATGATGATAATTTTTAGTTACTACATTATATAATATCATGTAGGGAATATAGAACCAAAGTTTCAATGAAAGAGTGCACCCATACAAACTAAAAAAAAGTCAAAAAAGGTGAAAATCCCTTTTAATTAAGGTTTAATTATACAATTTCATAGAATTATAGAATATATTAATTATATTTATTTATTTAAACACATTACAATTGAATTTTTCTTCATGGATAGGAGATTGTAGAAGATAATAAAATATATACTTGCATCGACTTGGGATTTGAAAGTGTGGATTTATTTTATTATTGTATAGACTTGAATGTGGTTGTATTTATCCATTAAAATTTTATTTACATGTTTCATTTACCCTTTACAATGTTGTTTACATGTTCAATTTACCTAGTTTAAAATAACACAATATGTGTTATGTTATGTCTTCAATACAATAAATTTAGATGTAGAGTATCTATGCATTCTTTGTCAATAAAAAACAATAAAGTATATTGTGCTAGAAATAATTATATTGCTATTGATTTAAATATATTTTAATTTTATGTGTCTTAGTTGAAATATATGAAGGGGGTTCAACTATTAAGGTGTATATTCATTTGAATTTAGTGATAGTTAACTACGGCTTAGAAGAGTAAATCCTATTTTGTTTATTATGATGGGCTGTATAAACATATAAATATGTATTGGTATGCATAAGAATAGTTGATACTTTCATTACTATAATAATGTAGATGTTTCTTGAACAATGTTAAATTCCTATCAATGTCTATAAAAAAATGAGTTATGAAAAAAATGAGATTGTTTCATAATTTGATAAAGTCATGGTCAAGTTATACGGATTCAATATGAACATTTATATGTTGTTGAAGTAAGCTAAACTACCTATGTATGCAAGTTGTGTCCTAGTTGTTTGTCAACATTTACTTCACTTTATTTTCTTTTAATTTTTGATATCCTGCTATCTACGAAAGATATATCTTTAGAAAACTATAATTTAATGAATTAATAGCTCTTAATAACTCTTCCCGTATCCTCCATTAACTTCTATCTGCATCTAAACTCTTCTAATAGATGTTATACATACATATATCTATAGTGTTATCTGCATGACTAGGAGGATCTCAACTAAAGTTGGTAGACTATGAGAGAAGTATGCCATTAATGGCATCTAATAGTAATGCAATTCTAGCAAAAATGAGTTAGTGAGTATTTAGGAAGGATATGTATTTGACATGGGCCTCAGAATGGCCATAGAAGTTATGTCTTTTTATTGAGCATGATAGCTCATCATTGTTCATCTAAAATATATTTAATGAATGTAGACTATAATTCCTAAATGAGTTTCATAATATGAATGATAAAATAGCTTGCCAATTCTTTTTTTTGTTCTTTAATTTGTGTTTGAATGGATCTTTGTTTGTTTCAATATTGAGTGGTTTGATAGTTCTATCTATATGTTTGCATTCTATTTTCACTAGTTATTTGGCCAACTATTTAAATACTACAAGTGGTTCTATCATTTGGCATTGTAAGTGGTTGCCACTCTGAGTGGTCTATCAATTCCTACATTATTAACATATGTATGTTACAAAATTGGTAATAAAAATGTACATCTGTGTATAATGAGTATAGTTATAATGTGCTTGAGCATGTATTTATTTTTATATGTGTTTATATGAATATATATAAGATTTAAGAAAATGCAAAAAATAAATGAATCAAATGAAACTCAAATCAAAAGTGCAACAACGACCAATCTAGTAACATCTAAAACATTTTCTTAAAAATTTAACATGTTTTATTTCTTATAGTATAATATCGTTAATAAATAATTCACTTATTTTTTAACAAATTATAGACATTTCAAAAGAGGAGTTAAAACTGACTTCTAAAAACCTATTGATTTTGGGGTTAGATGACTTATTATTGTTGTGCACAGAACAAAAGATATGTAAATAGATGATACGATAAAATAAGAAGATTATAAAATAAAAAATATGTCATACTGCATTCAAGATCATTCCAAAGAATTTTTGAAGGTGGCACTACAGTCTTTTTCTCTTATTGGCATTTGGTCAATGATAGAGGACAATCATTGGAGGATACTCATTCAAGCCATGGGTTACACAAGTTCAAATTTCATGTTCATTTGGGGGAAAATATATTATAAGCCATTAAATATAAACATAAATAAATTAGATGAAGTTATTTTTAAAGGGACCTTTAGAGATGATTTTTTAATTACCAACATGTTGTTCATTGAGTGTAATTTTTAGAATTGTGTTACAAGTCAAAAATAAAAAATGAGTTATGTTAAGTCAAGTAGATATACTGGAAATGGAATTCAGAAAGATGAAAAGGATTAAAGAATCAAAATGATGTCTATCATCACATTCTTTGGAGAAAATAAAAAATGCATGCAAGCATATGTGAACCAATGTTTATAAAGATGTAAATTCACCATAATATGATTATTTCAAGTGTATTTATTGATTATAAACTATAATATAATAATAAAAATTATTAGAAATTTCATACAAATCAATTTTAAATTATCTCAAATATAGTTCAATTAATTTCAAATTAATCGATTCTAATTTAGAATTACTTTGATTTGGTTAAGTGTAGTGCAAGTGGATACTCCATCACTTTATCTTGAAATTAACCAACTTCATCCATTAATATATTGACACTTGCTCATGAAGATCTTCCCAATGAACAATAAACAATTATCAAGATATTTTATTATGTAGATGAACTAGATTACTTAAAGTGTTTTCATTGATAATTTGGCCAATCAAAATTTTCCATGTGTCCTAACAAAAGAAGGTACTTCAAAGGATCAATGATCATTATGAAGGCCTAAAAGGGTGACACAAGTTTGAAACAGTCCAATCTAATCAAAATGATCTACTCCCAAATGGTTTAAAATTATTTAATTTATTTGGAACATATAAAACATATTTATGGAGAAAATATTCTCCACTCCACTTTAGTGGGTATAATTTCAATTTAAAATAGCTCAATTTGATCAAAATGATCTATGCTCAAATGGTTTGAAATAGTTTAATTTATTTTTAATAAACAAAATTTATTTTTGGAGAAAATCTTCTTCACTCCATTTCATAGGTATAAGTCTAAATTATTCAAAATAGCCTTATTCAAAATGATTTATGCCCAACTGCTTTGAAATATTCCAATTTGTTTCAAATATAACAAATTTATGTTTGGAGAAAATTTAGTTCACTTCACTTTAGTGGGTATAATTCCATATTATTTAAGATAGTCCAATTTATTTGAAATGATATATTCCCAAATGGTTTGAAACACTCCAATTTATTTAGAACATAAGAAATTTATTTTTTGGAGAAAATTTTTACCACTCCATTTTAGTGGGTATAAGTTCAAATTATTCAAAGTAGTCTAATTCATTCAAAATTATGTATGCCCAAATAGTTTGAAACACTCCAATTTATTTAGAATATAAGAAATTTATTTTTTGGAGAAAATGTTATCCACTCCACTTTACTGGGTATAAGTCTAAATTATTCAAAATAGTCTAATTCATTCAAAATGATCTATGCCCAAATGGTTTGAAACAGTCCAATTTATTTGAAATATAAGAAAATTATTTTTGGAGAAAATTTTATCCACTCCACTTTAGTAGGTATAAGTCCAAATTATTTGAAATTGTCCTTTGACAAAAAAATAAGATACTTATTTGATTATGAATCTAATATCTATCTAGATTTAGAACAAGAATGAAGTAAAATATAATAGACAACAAATTATAGATTAAGTGACTTTATAGCCTTAGAAACTTTAATCAACATCGGATGGTTACATCAATGTTATTTTCTAGCTCAGATCTAGGTGTCCATTACAAAATACTTACTAAAACTAGATGCAACCACTTAGATGCTTTTAGGTTCATTATCACCTTCCCTTTGGTCCATTCATATTTGGGTCATGCACTATCATTCCTTTTGAAATGATTGAACCCTAGTTATTCATATTAATAGTGACCTTGGTAAAAATTGGTTAGTGGGCTCATAATTTTGATCTAACCCCAAAGTCTCCTCTATCAGTTGGTGTTGTCTACACAACCACTACTCCAAAGAGGACCTCAAACTGATGTATTTCTCACGTAATATGTTGTCTTATGTGTGCATAAGGGTGAAATATTCAAAAATCAATTAAATTAATTACCTTTCTTGTAACTTGTAAAATTGGGCTCTTGGACTACTCCTTCAATGCTTTAGACTTGTAGGTATTTTTTCCTATGACTGATATGAGAATAAAATAAAATAGGAAAACTTTATTCAATTAAATTCTCGTTGGTATGAATTGTAGGTGTTTTTATAATGAGGAGTGATCATGCATATATACCACTCATATCAAGATAATATCTTGTATAATAGCACTTAAGATGACCATTAGGACACATTTCATTTGAAAATTATGAATTTAGGTCACTTGATAATCACATCAGAATAGAGTACTTGCATCGATGTAGGTATTTGTCTAATATGCAAGTGTCTAGGGAGTAGGAAAATAAGTAAAATATTAGAAATTTTAAGGTATAAGATAAGCATGTTTTAGGCATTATAAGAAATATATAAGGATTGGGTCATCAACATAATATTGGTTAGACTAATAAATAGGCTAAGGGGCATAAGAGAGAGCAGATATGAGACTTGTTGAAGTGGGAAAGGTCTAAAACTAAGAATAATATCCAAGGTCTACATTTTCTAAGTGTAAAAGTGTAAGGTGATATATAATTAATAAATATCATTTACATTTTCCCCCATTTAATCTATTAATGAAATTATTAGTTTAAAGGAAAAAGAATGAATACTTAGGTGTGTATAACACACCTTTTATTTGCTTGAGTCCAAATTAAATGCTTTGTTGGTGACTGACCGACAACCAAGATCATGTTACATTAAATAAGCATTGTATATAATCTAAAATTTAAAGTATTAAAATTATTAAAATTAAAAGTGAGCAAGGTTTAGGAGTACACTTATGTATGATGTAACATTTCCTTTTGTCAAATTTTTATAAAAGAGGTATAATTATTAATCATTGAAAATAATATTAGAAAAAATAAAAATATGTAAAGTTTATGTATCTAATATTAATAAAAATATATATAGAGGAGGTTGCATAACCAATCCTTGGATAAAAATGGATTACCACATAGTAGTTGAGACTAGCTCATTCATGCAACCCATTTATACATACAACCTGGTGAGGTTATGTGAACCAATTCAGTTCACACTAAAAAAATAATTATGTTGGATACAATTAAGTCCAACCTACAAACTTGGAAAGATTTAGGGATTTATTCACCTCAATCGTACCAAAAAGTGAACCAACTACTACAATAGATTGACTCAATATAGTCCTTAAAAGTCCAACCTAGTGGGTGATGAAGGTATATAGAGGTGTTATGAATCTAAAACGGATTTGTATTTTTCAATATTAAGTGCACATTACATAGCATATGCACCTTATATATGTCTCATGTTGAAATTATGTATAAAAATAGTACCAATGTATAAAATTATACCACAAACGTGTATCTAGATCATATAACTATGTGCTTTGGACAATTCATAAATTTTAAAAAGTGTGGGTGAAATGTTACCATAACATCCCCCCACTATATATGGAGAAATATGAAAATTTGTATAAGTGATATTGTGGAGGACATGTTTTCAAGACATGCCCCCATTGTAATATGGAAATGTTGAATATTAAGTGTGAGGAACATGTTTCCAAAACATTCCCCCACTAAGTGAGAACATAAGCAACCAACATAAACATATCATAGATAAAGTCATGTGTAAGTATATAAACTCAAAAATTATAATGTAAATTAACCATAGAATGCTATAACTTAGATGTATCATGACCAAAGAAGATGGATGACCCCAACATCCTAGTGACATGAGTAGAAGGAAGGCCAAACATACATAAGTGCATAAATCATGTATTTGTGTATGTATGTATCAAACTCGAATATAATCATGAAACTCATATGTATGTATAAATAACTGATATATTAGCCACCAACATGGAACTAACAACATAGATGCAAACGAGCCAATAAGATAAGTACATGCCAGATATATTCTTGGATTTTTGAATGTTTTAATTTTTTTGTATTTTTTTAATATTTTAAACATGAAATACTACCCATTGATCTCAGTGAAAGGATAATAATATTTTAGGAGTGTTAAATTTTTAACTTGTCTTGAACAAGATGTGCCATATGTGTGCATACCAGAATCAAAAAGTGTATCGTGCTCTTTTGGTAAGTTTGTACTTGGTATATTTGGTTTACATTTATCCACATTTGGTTTATAATTTGTATATTATGGATTAAATTAATATGTATTAGTTCCTATAGGTATCAATATATTATGTGGTATGTTATTGAGTGGATCAAAACATAGTTTTCTGAAATGTTCATTTGAAGATTGTTTACCATCTATATGAGTAGTGAACTTGGCATGATTTGAATAAAGGATTGTAGTTTCCTCCTTTGTAACCACATTTTGAGCCTTATATTTTTTAATTACCTCTTGACATTTGAATTTTATTTTCTTATAAATCCTAGTTTAAATTTTGGATGTGCCTATTGCTCTTTTTGTGATGGTATCTTTTCTATCTATGTTTTATTATTTGACTTATTCTCATTCGTAAGTTATTTTCTTTTACATTGGCCAAATGTATATTTGAATGATTTATATTATTATTAACAATATATCCCAAGAATTGATGGTCATTTTGATCATATGATGAAATAGAATAAATGATTCCTTGGGAATGTTTTCCCAATCCTCGACCATGATAACCAAATTTTTGTAAATATTTCATTCCAAAACCATACTATTTTGAAAATTGAGTATCATTATCGAGAGATAAATTTGTATACTTTTATTTATTTGATTTTTATTTTTGAACCTTTTCATGCTCTATGTTTGTTATTGTCCACTATTTTTTCCTTGATTTTTTCTTTGGTATCGACATTTTTTGTTTTTGTACTTGTGGTTTGGGAGAGTTAATTATAATGGGAGTGGTTATCTTGGTTGATATATCAATGATATGATCACCACTATCTTTGTGAAATTGTATTTTTTTCTTTAATATAAAACAACAATCTATATGATTCCCATGAATTTTATAGTATGCATGATAATATTTGGATCTCCTTGTAGGATCTAGGGGAGGTAGTTTGATCACTTTGTCTCAAGATAATTTATCTTAGGATTTTACTTGGATTATTAGTATCCTTTTGGTCACTTTTGGAATTAATTTTTTTATATGTGTGTAGCTTTTAATTTAGATGTGAATTTTTTTTGGCACAACATTGGTAGATGAAGAGGTAAACATACGAGTAAGACTACCATGTGTTGGATTATGTATGTAAGTAATATGATTTTTCAACAATGTGATCTTTGAACTAAAATTATTTTTACACTCATCTATTAAATTTATCATGATGTTTAATTGATCTTTTAAGGCCTCACAAGCACAAACCCTATGTACCTTAGATTGAACATTCATAAATACACTATGTAGCTTACCCCTTGAAGGAGTGATAGCTTGGACCTAGTTAGAGGGATGGGAGACATCACCCTACTTAGGGTTATGAGGAAGAGGCTCAATACATTTTTAATAAGAGTTTTAAAGAGGGATTTAATTTTTATTTTATTTTGAAACTCTCTCATTATATTGATCATCTTGGTTATTCATTTTAATTTTTTTCATCCTACATGAACATAACAGGTAATAACTACCATGATGTACTATAAAATGAAATAGCTATGAGATATATATTTATACACAAAATATTTTTAAACTTTATCAATTATTGGTGATTTCTCTCTTATAGGAACCCATTGAGTTTGAATCTCTTTGAGTGCATGTGTTAAAGGGTACACTAGGAAAGGGGTGGATAGATAGTTGGTGCTTTACAAGATTGTTATCACCTATACCACAACTTGATATCTACACAACCTTATCCTTTACACTTCCCTAAGTTGTTCCTCCTTTTTTACACACTCCTCCAATAAATTAATTTCCTTACTTATCCCCTTCCTAAGCCTGAAAACCTTTTTAAAATTTAACATATGTTGTCATCCTCGGCCAACCATGTATTATTATTGATATTTACACATGATGGGTCTAGGTCCACCTTGGTCAACCTAGACCAGGACCTAACTTGATTTTATCAAATAATGATATAGAGTCAAATTGGGATGACCTTTTTAGATAAAATTTCAAAAATGTTTAGGTTTAGATTAAAATATATATACACATCCATTTCTATCATTTATAAGGAAGACAAAAATAATAATATATTTTGCATGTGCTTATCCACCATTCTACTTAAGGATAATTTCTTAGGGTTTCAATACTTTCTTTAGAGATACAAATCTTGTCTTGTGGAGTCTTTTAGATGCATACATAATTTGTGTAGCCTAGAGCAACTTATCCTTTTTATCCCTTCATACCACAACAACCTCTTATGAATCACCTTGGCCAAGGGAAATATTGAGCCTCAGTGGGTTTGTCTTCAAAGGTAAATATTCCTAACGTTGTTCCTCTTTTGTTAAAGTAGATAGATTAGCATTTGTACTTATCTCCCATGTATTAGGATTTACTATACATTATTTTGAGGATATATATTCTATGCATCTTTACTTTTTATATATATTACTCACATTTTTTTCTATAAGATTTTGTGAGCACTAGATTAGATTTTAATTTACTTGTCATTTACTTAGTGAATATGAAAACATAGGACCTATATAGGGTTATTTCATAGTGTTGCTTAGTTAGAAGCTTTTTAAACCTCTCTAGTGATCTTATTATGGTAATAGATCCATTGGTTAGATCTATAAGATCCATCTTGATCATGAACCCAAATATTTAATGTATCAACAAATGGAAGTGCAAGTAGGATTTATCTTCTCTGAGTTAAGATTGATTAATAGGTTAGCTATATTTTCATTTGTATATATTATGGTGAACCTAGCCTGAATCAAACCCTTGTAAGTTTTATTTCATAAATTCATTTTATCATCATATCATATAATTTCATTTTTGAAGTAATGTATAAAACCTATCATTATAGTTCTAATAGTCTATATGCATGTTTAACACATGGTTTCCCAAAATTGAATTTATTACATATATGTAGGTCTTATCCAAATATAGTTGATTGTATTGATCAGCTTGACAAAACCTTCTTCTTAAATTATAGGATTACATACATAGTTAATCTATTGGATCTATTTGTATCTCTTCTTTTTAGCATACAATTTTGCATACATATTCAAGCTAGTCAACTCTATTTATAGATACTTTCTCAGCACAATTCTTTTGTAAAATTTGTCAATCCAGTCAACTCTATTGATAAAATATTTAAATCAACACTTTAGCAACACAACATAAAAATTTTCAATCTAATCATCTTCAAAACTATAAAGGTTCATTCTTACCTTCTCTATCATTTAAATTTTTCATTTACAATACCATTATTGACAAGTTTGTGGTTTATAAAAAAATAATCCTTTAGTAAGTTGGATCAACTAGCTCAACACAATTTTGTATCATATCTTCTATCTAGAAGACATAATATACATATTCTATTATGTTCTTCTACATCTTGCTTTTGCATAATAGTAGTGACCCTATCGACTATGTTATGCATCATTTGCATATATTGTCATGTAAATTGATTATGTACTCTTCATAATCAAAGGAATTAACCTATTTTGCTAGTAATTAGTTCAATTTTCATTTCAATTGCTTGTATGATTAGAATAAAAAAAATAGATTAATTAGGTGGATTTAAAATTTATCGATTTAGTCACACTATTTTTCTCTTTTTCACACACTTCCAAATCACTCTACATAAAAAGAGAATTAAAAAAATTTCTTCCCAAGGTCTATCTAATTGGATTTCACCTGAAATTAAATTAGTTTTTTGGCCAATTATAAATATGTGTTTGATGGTATATACTGGCAAAACACCTAGTACCCTTATCACTACAGGATTGTGAAGTGAGGGGGTAGGCCCCAATACCAAGCTAGTACCATTGCCAATATAGATCCCTTCCTGCCTAAACTAATTGAAACTATCCATAGATTACTTTCTAGTTCCTTATTATAACCAAATCCCCATCACATTAATTTAAATTTTTATTAAAACTTAACAAAATTTAGGAATGACCAATTAGTTAGCATTTACATTCAAGTTATTTATGTGTCTTTAATTATTGCATTTTATATTATAAAACTTGCATTATCTAGTGTTAGTGAAAAGTTTGTGTTGTGTGTTCCAATTAGGTCGATCACATTAATCCAATTTATTTTTTGATTTATTTTGTTTGTTTAGATATTATCTTGAAAAACAAACTCTATTTTTAGAACACTTTTGTCTTCGTCAACATAGTATCTTACAGATAACTCATCTTATTTGCCTTTAGTACATAGTCGCCCTATCTAACTATGTATCTTATCATCTTATTATGTTTCATGTCTAACAGTAAAATGTATACATATACAACTATGTCTTCTTATCATCATACCCTATATATTGTCTAGTAGTACACAGTCAACTTGTATGACTATGTCCTCTTGTTTTTTGTTCTAATTCCTTTTTTACAAAATACTATCAATCTATCTAATTTTGTATCCTATCAACTGATTATCCTTTTCACCAACTATTTAGCCTCTTTCCTTCATCATAAATTTACTATTTGAGTATAATATTGAGTTAAATCAGATAAACATGATGATTCTTCCCAATCCTAATAGGTTTACCAAGATAACTTGTGTTTCCCACTTTGGATGAAAGTAATTTTCATGTTTCCATTTGCACTACCAATTATGGGACTCATCCCCATTCACACTCATTTCATAATACTTTTTCAACATAGAGGAAAGGACCCTTCACCCATTTATAATTTTATGATAAGTCCTCAAATAGAAGAACCTCTTTCACCATCCCCTACTTTCTCTCACATCTTTGGGGGAAACACTTTCTTTTCTTATAAATTTTTTCCATATCTTATGTATCCTTTAGACATGATGACATCTTCTTCCATGAATTATTCAACCCCCATGCCATGTATCTCCACTAACAGGTAGGTTTAACTTATACTGGGCCTTTTCGAAAGACCATTTTCCTTAATCATGGCACTAGTGCTCCTTTTTCGTCTAATGATAATTTTGTCTCTAGTGCATCATTTTATACCAATCTTAATCATGCTACTAGTTTTTATTTTATACCTATGTTTCTCATGCCAAGAGTGCAACACATGCTACTACTCATAGTGCAAATCAAAATATTAATACCAATACCAATGCATCACATGCTGCGCACACTAGTCAAAATATTGCCCAAACTCATAAAATCTTATTATAAAAACTCAATCAAATGTAAAATTTTCAAACCAATAATGCAAATCAAATGATGTAGATTCAAAACCATCTCATTAACCTTTAAAACCAACCCTAATAGGTTTCATGGGGATTCCAAAATTTGAATGCCCCCCACCCCACCCCTTAGGGATTCCCCTGGTGGCCTTATTCCTCAACCACCCTTCATTAATAAAATGATCAAACATATAAAAATGAACATATTTCAACTCAAATTGCTAATGTCAACATATGATACATCACACCTACCATCACCTATAATGAGTCCATCGATCCCATGATGCACTTAAAGACATTTGGTAACCTTTATAAATATTAGGTCAAACTTAATACTTTTACTACTACCAAAATATTAGCTAAAACACTCTCAGGAGATGATATAGACTAGTACAATCAACTAAAAACCCATTCTATCACTAACCTTGAAGACTTGGTTAATTCACTAGTCCAAGAATTTTAAACTAGTGATCTTCTCTAGAATAACTTAGCTCACTTTATAAATTATAAATAACTTGAAACTAAAATGGCACAAAATTTTATCAAAATATGGAAGAACTTGTATAACAAATGTGATCATAATATGGTAGATGACAACCTCTTAAATCTATTCACTAATGATCTCTACCCTAAGTTACAATATCAGGTTAGGACTTTTTCTCCAAAAACGTTAGAATAATCCCTTTATGAAGCTAAGTGACAAGACTTTCTTATGCACCAATTGAAACATATCAACCTAGTGAAAACACTCATATGCTCATTAGAAATAAAAATTATTATGCAACTAATGATGGTGTTATTGATACCTATGTCACTATTCACAACATTCAATCCATCACTCTAAATAACACTACAAAGCATGCTCCCCTTCCAAATAAAACTCCTAATTTTACTTATTCAAATGACAATAATACCCATAAAGCATTATCCTTAACTGAGATTTAAAAGGATCTTCTAAGACCTCTACCATGATATTTTGACCCCACTCTTCCAATGAAATCATTGTATGATCTGAATACATTTTGTTGGTTTCATGCAATTTGGGGCTATTATCATGAGACATGTAGACAAATGTACAATATAGGTAAGGATTTTCTTTTTGGCCGAAACTTTGATAAAAAATAACTAATTCAAAAGCTTGAACACACATATGAAATGCAAAAAAAATCAAGCTAAATGTTCATCTTTCTATATACAAATATCCTCTTCCCAACCATCAAGATAGTAATGAAAATCCTACTCCTTATACAAATAATGTGGAAAGTCTTATATACCTCACTAGAAATGAATAAAATGTGGTAAATATAACTAACATGAAAAGAGTAGTTGATTTTATTGATATTAATCTAACACCCACAAACCATACCTTTCAACCATTCTATGTTATTCAAGACACTTCCTTCTCAATCTCATCTAATGGATTTAGGGCAAGAGGATCTTATAAACTTCCAAGAATCACTCTCAAAAACTTAAATTGATCATACCTCTCACATTATATTTACTCTTCCACCAATATCTACACACCTAGATAACATTCCCCAACCTTCTAATAGTATTTCTTCAACCCAACCACAATAAATACCTCAATCAATCATCCAACCACCTAAAATCAATCTACCTATTTATCCTCAACACAAAATGACTACACCTTATCAACACAAGTTCCATTGCATTTCCAACCCTCCTTCATAGGAGATATTGCAACCTTATGTACCTATATCTATAAATCTCCCTATGGGTTATGATTAATGAGACCCCATTGTAGAACTTTCTCATCTCCCATATCAAATACCTTTCCTCAATTTAATTCCAACTTCCCCCATCATCAAGAAAATTTAATGCAATTGTTGTATAAAATGAACATCCCTCATCCGCTTTTAGTAACATGTCAAGCTACCTTGTCTGGATCTAAATATAGTATCCTTCAATAACGCAAAGAGATGTCCATACATTTTGATGAAATAGTGGAAAATTATATTTCCATTAAGTTAAATATTGCTTCCATGATTCTTGATATGATTATACTTCATTCGGATGATCTCCATCAATTCATTAGTGTCTAAATTGATGATATCCAAGTTAAGCATGCCTTAATTGATGATGATTTAGGTACTTTCATTACCTTCCTTGATTTCATTAAAATACTTAGATATTTTAATTTCAATCTCAATTCCACACATATCACATGTCAAGGCTATGATAGAAGGAAAATGCCTCCTCTAGGTTGTGTGTGGCTTCCCATTACCATCCCTCATATCATAATTTATGTAAAAGTCATGATATTTAACTTTACCCTCTCTTATAACATCTTGTTTGGTTAACTTTTGACTCATCGTATGAGGGTACTCATCTCATCTACCTGGCAATGCATCATATTCCCACATAATGGTGTTATTTTTGAGATTCAAAGAGACATAAACCTTTAGAATTTTTAATAATTCCAAGAATGTGGTGTCTTTAAAATTCTACCCTTAAACCTTTTCCAAGTATCCCATTTAGGTAATATTAACTCTTCAAATATCGTATTAATTCTATTTGAGTCACCCTAAAATCATTGGGAACATACCACCTAACCTCATAGATGTTGATGCTGATGAGCTAGATGATATTAGCCTCAAAATAAAAACTTCTAATTGCTCCCCTCATATCATCACCCAACTTCCTCCCTTTTTGAAACCTTAATCCCATCAACCTCTTATCAATGATATACCTTTGGTCTCAACTAAGACAATACATTCTATCCATCATGTGACTTATGATAATAAGGACATACCTACATGTACCATCAACTTGCATATACTCGACTATGGTGAAAGTTATGCTTCAAATGACCCATTTTTTATATGGACTTATCCAAGATAGAAATTTCAAGATTATTCGATATCATATTTCTTTATTTTAGTATTTTCATTCATATTTTAACATTCCTTCCTTCATAGTTCCTAATTTGAGTCTTATTCCTATTTTTCATAAGGTAGAGATGGAGTGATCACATGGTACACCACTAATTTCAATAGAGCCTCTTATAAACATGCTCATGAATAATTCCATGGTTGTTCCTTACTATTTTACTATATACCAATATCCTTCTAGTTTTCTTCCTCCAAATATGTTAAACACTACACTTAAATCTTCCATGCAACTTTTCCCACCTTCAATTGAGCCTAATATGGTTTCTAATCCCACTCTACCTTCAACTAAGCCTCATCTTATTTTTGATCCTACCTTACCTTTAGATGAGCCTTATCTAGTTTCTATTTTTTCCCCACTTACCCTTATTGATGGCCTTCTTCCTTTACTGCAACTTGATCCCATGCCTTCCTAATCGGACAATCATCTTTATTATGACATCCAAATTTTTTTTGGTCATTAGACCAAAAATAACCAATTATATCTTTTATCCCCTACTTCTACTTCTACCTCTTCTATTAGTAGACTCCCAAAGTCTACTAACAAGCATATTTTTGATTACATGGGACATATAACCACTCTTCCACTCATTATCAAAAGCTTTAGTAGTATATTAACACATTGCATCCCACCATTATTCAACCCAAAGACAAGTCTATAACTCCTTATTACGTGACTATATTCTCTTTAGCAGTAGTGTGGTACCCATCCGATCGATTGTTACCATATTATCCAGTAGCACCTTTATGATCACCCTTAGTTAACACCTACACCAACTATTCCTTCTTCCACAAGTTGCCTACACAAGAAGGCTCCTCCTTCTTCATAGATGGCACCTCCTTCTCCACCTATGGATCTCCCTTCTCCATAGATGGTGCCTCTTTCTCACTTGAAGATACCATTCCTATTCAAGCACACATTCTTTGCCTTGAGTGTTCTACATAGAATATACCTTAGGAGCATGATCTTTCAGCTACACCCACATTTTTTATTAAGGAGATTTAGATATAAGTCTTTTCATAACTTTCCATAAGGATTGACGAGACTCTTATTTCTATTAGGATCAATCTTCATAGAGATGTTATAGATGTCATGGATAATATTTGCGAGAAATTTTATTAGTATTTGTGAACACAACATGGCTTTCTTTCACATTATTATTCATTATAATTTTGGACTAGATTTGTGATCCATTTTTATATATATCTTCTACACTTGACTATGTGTTAAATTTAGTTTCACCTATCTATTTTATGGATATTTATTTTATGATTTATGTGTTTTATATGGTTTCATTTATTTTACTCCTTTATTATGGATTCTTATCATTAACTTCATGATGGTACACTTATATTAATGAGTTCACTTTTTTCATGGCTTCTTTTCCATTTAAAATGATTATTTTCTACCTTATCTCAATTAAAACTTAGATCCTTATTATTGTGACTTGGTTAGATAAACCTTGATCCCTTTAGTAATCATTATTTACCATATGATTAGTTAGAAAATAAAACATCTCATTGTACTTATATTTACCAATCTAGTTCGGATATCCCTTTATTCCTCTATATTCATTTCATGTACTAAGCATACATATGATTAAAACTTGTGATTACATACTGGTTCATAGGTAAGCCTAAGTGTTTAGTCATTCATATATTTGGATACCTATATTCCTTTAATTAAATTCAATATCATTCATGTGTATCACTTATAAAAATCATTTTGGTTATTCCAAATATTTATGGAGGAGGAATAAAATAAAGTTAAAAACCAAATATTTTAAACTAAAGGCAATGATACAAAAGGTAACATACAAATTCAAAAGTCAAATCATGCTAAAATATATGATTCATAACACATATCCTAGTTCTAATCAAAGCTCAAACTCAATAGTTGGACTCATGATATATTTGAGTTCCATTGGGGTATGATAGGCCATTAGATTGGGATAGGAGAATCAAAAAATATGTTAGTGCTACCTACTTTATCACACAAGTACCCAATCTTTGTAGGATACTGATGACTATGTAAGAGGTCCTAAGGAATAAGGAACATGTTGTGGGAAGGTATGTCTATTTTAATTTTCTTATTCATATAAATATCATGATTCAATCTTATTATATCACTTATTTTCCTATATAGCTCTATGGTTATTGTGAGTAGGTATCCTTTGTCTTTGATGGTCACTAGACTCCTAGTGTCTATCTTTTGTACCTAGTATGCCTCATGTTTTCCAAGGTATTATCATACATGTTAAGCACATGATATACTAAGGGAAGGGGGTGAATCAGTATATCATATATCTTATAAACTTTCAATTAATCAAATTCTAGTTAATCATACTTTCAAGATATGCAATAAAACTAAAACAATAATAAACACCACATGAGAGAGAGAGAGAGAGAGAGAGAGAGAGAGAGAGAGAGAGAGAGAGAGAGAGAGAGAGAGAGAGAGAGAGAGAGAGAGAGAGAGAGAGAGAGAGAGATTTACAAGGAAATGCAATGTGAGAAAAACCATGGAGAACAATCTCAAGTATATGAATGAGCACCAGCTCAAATTGCAAAGTTTGAAATCACCAACTCACAAGAGCACCAACCCCTTTACCGTTCACCAACACAACAAATATTTGTGAGAACCAACCCACAAGAGTACAAACACCTTTCAAAGATTTGTGAGCACCAACCCACAGGAGCACCAACCCCTCTTGTATATAAAACACAACTATTTTTTAATGTTGCTTTCTCAACAAATTATAGAACTCTACAATATCTCTTTCTATTCTCTCCTCTTTTCTTATATAAAATAATTACAAACCATGCACTCTCTTGCATATTACAAATGGCTTCTCAAGCCTTTATTTATATCTTTCCAAATGTCCTTTGGCATTCAACCTTTGTGGCCCTTCACTCCTCATGGAAAATGCTTCCAAACTTGCATGACCCTTCAAATCTTTTCATTTGAAATGTCACATGATGACCCTTCAAATCTTTTCATTTAAAAAGTCACATGATGACCCTTCATGAGCAAATTCATCCTTTCCCATTTTGTCTTTATCTTAGTGATCTTTCAAATTCCTTAAGGTGACTCTTCATTGAAAAATGTGCCCTTCTTATTGTGTCTTCACTTGGTGACCCTTCATGGGAAAATGTGTCCTTTCCTTCTTTTGTCTTTTCCTCATGACTCTTTGACTTCCTCATGGGCCCTCTTTTTGACTTTATGCAACCAAAATTATATTCATTAATATTAAATAAATATCAACACATTTTACCAAAATATGAACATTAAAAACACCTTTAGACAATAAAGTCTATGGGGCCTTAGTCACCAAAAATGATAAACCTTTGACATCAATGATAATATTTTCAAAAATCTCCCCCTTTGTCATTGATGACAACCTCAAATTGAAACTAACACATCCTAAAACCTGTACTACACATGCCAACCTACACATACTACCATCTTAAAAACATACAATAACTCCTCCTTACTATAGTATCATATACCTATTCCTATACCTATTCTTGTACTTGTTCTTATTCTTCTCCCCCTTTGACATCAATGGAAAAGGGTCTATCTTAGAGCTAACACTTAGCTCCCCCTCAACTGATGTTGATCCTCAATGATAGGAAGTAAAAGAAATTACTCCCACCTTCTCCTATAGATACTCAAATATGTCTTTTGGTAGTGCCTTTGTGAAAATATCTACAATCAATTTTGTAGTATTGATATATTCCATTTTAAGTTGTTTATCTATCACTTGATCTCTCAAAAAGTGATATCTGATAGGAATATGTTTTGTTCTTGAATGCATCACTAGATTCTTAGAAATATTAATAACACTTGTGTTGTCACAAAAAGTAGAGATAGGCTCATCATTTTTCCCTTGATGTCTTCTAAAGTTTGATTCATCTAAAGTACTTGAGTACAACACAACACCACTGCAATATATTTTTCTTCACCTATAGAAAGTGATACTAAGTTCTACTTCATGCTTATCTAAGATACTAAGCTATCATCAAGAAAGAAAGGTCCTCCACTTGTACTCTTTATATCATCTAAACATCCTGCCCAATCTAAATCTATATAAAAAACTAAAGTTAAATCTCTACCTGTGGGATACCAAAATTCATAATCCAATGACCCCTTGACATATCTTAATATTATTTTCACCAACTAACAATGACTCTCCTTCAAATTTGACTGATATCTTGTAACCATACCTACAACATGCATGATGTCTGGCCTTGACTATATCAAATATAAAAGACTACTAATCATAGATCTATAAAAATATTGATATATAATAGGTGAATCTTCATTCTTAATTACCTTGTTTCCTATACCTATTGGTGTGCCAACTAGTGCACAATCCTCAAAACCAAATTTTCTCAACATCTCCTTAAAATATCTATTTTTAGATATAAAAATTACTTTTTCCAACTAAAATATTTACAACCCTAATAAAAATGACAATTATCCAATCATAGACATCTCAAATTCTTTTTGCATATTATCATTAAATTCTTTTATCATATTTTTAATATTTCCTCCAAATATTATGTCATCAATATATACGACAATAATAAATTGATGCTCACCTTCTATTTTGATGTAGAGATTATTGTTAGCAAAACCTCTCTTGAAACCTTGATCTTATAGGTACTTATCAAGTCTTTCATACCAAGATATGGGAGCTTGTTTCAATCCATACAGTGTTTTCTCTTCAATTTGCATTCATGGTTACTATCGTTTGAGAGAATAAATCTCTCAGGTTTCTGAATGTAGACCTCCTCTTTTAGATGCCCATTTAGGAAGGTAGACTTGAATCCATCTAAAACACATTAAAATTATTATACACTACATATGCAAGAAACATTATAATAGCCTCTAGCCTTAGCACTGGTGCAAAAGTTTCTTTCAAATCTATACCCTCAATTTGAGCATATCCTTTCCATAGTAACCTTGCTTTATTATTTTTAGCTTCAACATCTTCATTCAACTTATTTCCATATACCCATATTGTTCCTACCACATTTTGATCTTTTGGTCTAGGCACTAATTCCCAAGTATCAATATTTTATATATTATTTAATTCTTCATACATTTCCTTAACCCAATGCTCATCATGTCTAGCTTCTAAAAAAAATTAGGTTGAATTTAGGATAACAAAGAAAAATTAACTTGCTCATATTCACTTACCATCATCCTTCTAGAGTGAACTCATTAATTTATGTTCCCAATGATGTCACTCTTATTATGATTTTTATGAACATATTATATGTGGTCTTGGTGTCCTTTTTCTCCTTCTTCTCATCCTCATCTGATTCTTCAAAATCTTCTTCTTCAATGATTTTAGGAGTTTCTACTAGATCACTGGCTCTTTGTACTACATATTCATCTATCCTAACAATTATACTTTCAAAAATATTTTGGTTCTTTTTTTATAACATTTATAATCTTTACTTTTTCAAGAATATCCAATAAATATACCTTCATCTATTCTAGATTCAAACATACCCAATTTTTCATCAGCTCTCTTTATGAAGTATCTACTACTAAAAACTTTAAAGTAATCAACTATAACCAGTTTGTCTTTCCAAAGCTCATAGGGAGTCTTGTCACTATTGAGTCTCAACAATGCTCTATTTTGAATATGAAATATTTTACCTACTACCACTCTCCAATATTTATCTAGTATCTTGGATTCATTTATCATTGTCCTAGCCATCTCCTGAACTATTCTACTTTTCTACTCAACTACTCCATTTTGTTTTGGATTTATGGCTACTGAATAATGCCTCTTTATCCCATGGTCTTCAAAATAATAAATAAACTCATCTGACATGAATTCTCTTCCTTGATCTAATCTCAGGCACTTAATCTTCAAATTAGTTTCATTCTCAACAAAAGCCTTGAATGCTTTTAAGTGGCTGAAATCTTCTATTTTTTCTTCAAAAACATCACCTAAGTCATATGTGTAAAATTATCAATAAGAAACGTGAAATGTTTCTCACTTTTAGTACTTTGAGTTCTCATAGGTCCACACAAATTAGTGTGATCAATCTTTAACATCTGAGTGGTCAGGTATTTTTTTATTTTGAAGCGTCTTCTGAACTACTTCCCATGTTGGAATGGTTCACAAAGCATATTGGAGGGATTTGTAATCTTTGGAAGATCTCTAATTTCTTGATTCTTACTAATTTTGATAATATTATCAAATTTTATATGTCTCATTCTCCTGTGCCATAGCCAACTTTCCTCAACCTGAATCAAATAACATTTTTGACCTTTGATATCTAATAACATATATAAAAAATTACCTATCCTCTAAACATTTGTAATCAGCACATATGAATCTTTTCTCCTATTTTCAAAACCTTATACATAAAAATTTAGTGTGTATCCTTGATAAAAAATTTGACTTACACTCAATAGATTATGCTTAAGACCTTCTACATATATAACATTTTCAATCTTAGTTCTACCATTATCCAAACTTAATGTAACTTTTATAGCTATTTTGGTAGTGGTATTGTCTCCAAATTGCACTATGAAACCATTGATCTTCTTTAGAGTCATGAAATTAATATTTTCTCCTATCTTATGCCTAAAAAAATCTGCTATTAATGAACCATGCCTTTTATTCATTTCTTGCATGCAAAGCTATCTGAAAGACTTTTTAGGTTGTTCCTTCTGCCATGAACATCTAAACTTTTTTATTAATGAATGAAGCCTTAAAGCTTTGGTCCTTCTTGACTGACTTGAAAATTATTATACAATACCAGGCTATGTGTCCAAAATTATTACACTTGTAACATACTATGGCCTCTTCATCAAAGCCTGACAGAGGAGTAAAAAAGTTGTGGCTTTTGCTTGACTATGCATGAGTTTTTCCTCCTTATTTCTTAAATTGTTAGCTCTTTTCTGACATTCTATTTTCTTATAAACATAACCATTACAATAAAAACAATGACCATGAAAATATAACCTATTCTTATTTTTGTATCTTTGACCTGATTATCTATTATAGCTCTATTCCTTTCAACCTTTTATGTTTGATCTATCCTTTACATTCTTAACTTCTTCCCATTTTGTTTCTTCTTTTGTAAGAGCTTCAGCATAGCTCTTTTTATTTTCAAATATGATACCTCTCTTATTTGATATTGATTTTTGACTTTTTAACATCTTATTCAAAATATTATTCTCAAATTTTGAATCATTAGTTACTTTGCAATTGACTACTTTATTTGTTTTCTCAAGATATGATTTTAAAGAGGAAATTTCAACAACATACCTTTCACATTCTTCACTTACTTTTAGAAACTAAGCTATTAGATATTCTTTAGTATTTTTTACTTCTTTAATGTGTGATTGTTGATCTTCAATTATTTCCTTTAACTCTTTTTCATTTTTCTCGATCTGGAGCTTTAATATTTGATTCTTCTTCTCAAGAGCTTCTAATTCTTCTAAGTCACAAATGAATTCTCCTTCTAGATTCACCTCAGCTTTATCATGTTATTATTATTGATCATTTGTACTTTTTATGATGAATTCATCTACATATATGGTCATGAATATAATCTCTTCTTCATCTAAGTCACTGACTCCACTATCATCTAAGTCACTGACTCCACTATCTTCAGCTGAGCTAGGATCTTTAGAATTTAAACTCTTATTCTCAAATCTCTTCTTTAATTTTCCTTTGAAGTTGTTCTTGTATGTAGACTTTCCTTCTTCATTATCACCATTATTCTTATCTAGGTACTTGGATATAAAATGTCTAATATTACCACATTTAAAACATTTAAATGGCAATTTTCTTTGATATTTACTTGTACCCTTTTTTGGCTTGTAGATGAATAGAGTTCCATTGTCATCTTCCTCATCACTAGAGCTATCACTTGATTCTTGAATTTTAACCTTATATTTATTTGATTTATTTAAATCAACTTCCATCTTTGAGGCTTTCTCTTGTTCATTTTGTATCTCATATGACATAATAATACCATGTATTTCATCCATTTTTAGCTTGGATGTATTCTTCATCTCCTTGATTGTTGAAACATTTGCATCATATCTCATTGGTAGAGATCTCAAAACCTTTTGTACCACTACTAATTATTATAAATTTTCTCCAAGGCCTTGAATCTAATTAAATATTTGATCAACCCACAAAAGATAACTTGATATGTGTTCTTCCTCTTCCATCTTCAAACTCTCAAACTGTCTTTTGAAAGTTTGGAGCTTAGCTTATTTAACCTTTCGATCACCTTTGTAAATATTCTCAATATTTACCCAAGTCTCATGAGAAGATTTGGATTGCATAACTTAAAAAAAAAAATTATTCACTTAAACCACATAAAATATCATTTAAATATTTAACATTATTTTCACTTGCCTTCTTTTTTTCCAAAGTAGTTACAAGTGTCTGTGGCTCTTCATATTCCTCCACTATTATTTGTCAAATGTTGAATCCAAGGAACATAAATTAAGTCCTCATCCTTATGATCCAAAATTCATATTTTTTCCTATAAAATAAAGGTGCCTTAATTATATAAAAACCTTCATGTGATTCATCCATCATGCTTTCTCTGATCTACCTTCAAGCTACTAAATTCTTTTCAAAAGAATTTGCTCTAATACCAATTGTTAAAAATGAGATATATTGAGAGGGGATAAATCATTATATCATATATCTTATAAAATTTCACTTAATCACATTCCACTTAACCATACATTCAAGATATGAAATAAAAATAAAATAATAATAAGCACCACACGAGAGAGAGAGAGAGAGAGAGAGAGAGAGAGAGAGAGAGAGAGAGAGAGTATGTTTTTATGTGGAAACCCAATGTGGGAAAATACATGGAAAATAATCTCAAGTATATGAATTAACACCAACTCAAATTACAAAGTTCATAGGAGCACCAATCCCTTTGTTGAGCACCAACACAACTATTTGTGATCACCACCTCATAGGAGTACCAACCCTTTTTAAATATTTGTGAGCACTAACCCCTATTTTGTATAAAACACAACTATATCTCAATGTTGTTTTCCTAACGAATGATAGAACTCTACAATATCTCTTTCTATTCTCTTAAATTTTATTATATAAAACAATTACAAACCATGCACTCTCTTGCATATTACAAATGGCTTCTCAAGCCTTTATTTATAGCTTTCCAAATGTCCTTTGACATCAACCCTTTGTGACCCTTCACTCCTCATGGAAAATGGCACCAACTTGTATGACCCTTCAAATCCTTTCATTTACAAAGTCACATGGTGACCCTTCATGACCAAATGCATCCATTCCCATTTTTTTTTATCTTGGTGACCTTTCAAATTATTTTAGGTGGCTCTTCATGGAAAAATGTACCCTTCCTCTTTTGTCTTCACTTGGTGACCCTTTGAACTCCTCAAGGTGATCCTTCATGGGAAAATGTGTCCTTTCCCTATTTTTTATTTTCCTCATGACTCTTTGACTTATTTTTGGGCCCTCTTTTTGACTTTATACAAACAAAAATATATTCATTAATATTAAATAAAAATCAACACATTTAGCCAAAATATGAACACTACAAAGCCTTTAGACAATAAATGTTATGGATCTTTTGTCACCAACAATGCTAGACCTTTGACATCAATGATAATATTTCCAACAATAGAAGCCTATGTCATGATTTGTACATTCCCTCTTTCATTAAAACATTCCTAATATTCCCACTGATAAATATTGTTTGTTAATTGATCATTATCCCTAGGGGTTCCCTTTATGAGTTACAATGTATAACCATGGGTAAGACTAGGCTCTCTTCATAAATTACCATAATAAACCATTTCCTTATTACCATTCACCTCAGTGGTGTTCCCTTTATGAGTTGTAGTGTAAGGCCATGGAAAGCACCAGGCCCTCCTAACAAATTACCACATTAAAAAGATATTTTAAATCATTTCCATAATTGTTTTCACCTCATTGTTGTCCCTTTTGTGAGTTGCAGTGTAAGACCATGGATAGGACTAGGCCCTCCACACAAAATATTTTAATACCCAGTTCCTACTATAGCCAAGTCATAATGAAATTACATGCATCAAATATGAGATAAGTAGTGTTTGATTATGATTTACACATCAATGACATACTTCACATCTTTATTTAGTATGTTTTATACTTATTTCATAAGTCTTTCACTTTTATCTTCTTATTTTTTGATTCTGTGTATACTTACAACCATTTTGTTAAAAAAAACATACTTTCCAACTTGAATCAATGTAATTAATTTAATTTCCTTTTACATTTTGTCTTTCTTTTTATAATTCCCATCTTGATCTAGTATGATTGATTGACTTAATTATCTTCACTTTTATACCCTTGGTTTTTTATGTGCCTTCCATTTTATTACAATATTTTCATACTTCCCAATGTGATATAGTATGATTTTTATTTATTTTGATTTGGTGCAAATCTTTACATGGTTTAAAACCATTATTTATCATTTTTTACCATCTTTGGTTTATTATACTTATTCATCTTTTTTTTTTACACATTTTCCATCATGATATAGTGTGTATTATATTTGTTTTTATTAATTATACTTTTTTGAATCATTTTTGCCTTTTTCTTTTTAACCATGAATGTATCACGTAATGCTAGAAAATAAAACATACATCACATATTTCGTATAGCATATACAACAAAAGCTAAATACATGTGTTAGAAAGGAAATATATTCATGCATCCAAATCAAAGTTTAACTCAATAAATTAATGAAAATGTCAACATCAATATATATATATATACATATCAATCATGTACTTTATATAATAGAAAGTATAAAATATAATAGATATAGCTATAAGGTTGTGTTCCATCCTATCTATCCTTTGGCCTTGCCATGTTACCCATGGATGCCTGTGACTAACCCTCTAAATAGTGCACTATAAAGAGGAAACCAAAGATCTCAATGCAGTAACCTATCCCTATAGATTAGCCACTTAGAACTATACCTATTTGATATAGATGGTCATCACCATATGCATAACTCATTCATATGTTAAGGCCTATTAGGCTTGATCCTCTTATACTCCAACCCCTATCAGTGGTTGTAACCCATCATTACATGTATGCACATGTGCACACATGCATACACGCACACGGATGCGCGCGTGCGCACACACACACACGCGCGCGCACACACACACACACACATCATGGCCTCTCCCATGAGTTTGAACTAGACTACCTTGGTTGAGGTAGATGGAAACATAGGATCATCTAATGTGGTAGGGTTTTATGATGACAACATCCCATCTAAATTTTCATGATGTGTGACCATAGCAAAGACTCCTCATCTGACATCCTCTATTGTAATATCTATAAAATTAAAAACTAGATAGGAATCAAATCATACACACACACATCAAATCATCTATCTATCATAATAAAAAATGAAATTAGTGTTATATAACCAAAATTTAAAACATATCTCACCAATGCTAGTATCATGAACCATAGTTTCTCTATCTTCTTTCCCATCGACTACCTCCTCTATCAATTACCTCTATAGGAATACAAATCTATGAATCACCACCTAATCCCATCATGGTATTCTCCTTAATGGCCTCTCTATGGACCAAATATATCCTTGATCTATTATCATATCCCCTTGCATGATAGCTAGCTCTTGTATCTCCTCACATTGATGGTGCCTCCATTTATGATGAGCTCATGGTGTTCACTACTACCTCTATTATGGTATCTATTATGCTCTTTCCTACACTACATCCATATCCATTGCATTTCCTCCTAGCCCTGCCACCTTGTACTATTGTGATCTACTAGCCCATGGTCTAACCCACTAAGGTTTAATCATTGGTAACTCCATAAGTACCCTCAGCCTGTTCTCCCTATTGGATCTCTATCATGTCATTCAAAATAATAAAGTACTATTATATGAGTCATCAAATTGGGAAAGCCCAAATATATAGGTCTATGACCCACTGAATGAGGCTCTACCCATGAAGTGTAGTGGCTCATGATCTACACACATGCAAAACCTATAGCCATGGTATTCCAACTAGGCCATATGGTAGCTATGTGAGTGTATGAATGCCACACTATTTGTCCTCATGTGAAGGTATATAATGTTGAAACATGGGGGATGAATCACACTACATGGGATTAACTCTATCAAATAAGCTAAGGTAACTTATCATCGACCACATGGGGTAATCCATTTGGTTAATACATAGGAACCTCTCACATATCCATGCATTTAGAAGTATCACAGTTCCCATCATCTTCTATCCTTGGTATAGTATCCCATATATATCATGCATGAGCTAGACCCATATGATAGAACTAAAATCATAAAACACTCCCTGATCTAAAATTGATTTACACAAGGCTATCGCATATAGTAGTACCTTACCATTTGAATTGTGACATAACACTCATGCTCTCACAAGTCATATCACCACCTTATAGATGTTTGAAATGACCATAATATAAATATCAAATAATCTCACCCGCAATCCAAGGTAGATCTTATAATCCTATCACCCATTAGGACAAGGATCATTTCTCATCCTCTACCCTTGGTGTATCAATAATCATCATTGTCTTGCCTATCACAATTCCAAAAAATGCATGACATCCTCCAAAGTAATAACCACCTCTATGGTATACCCTTCCACCTCCAATTAGAAAGTGTTGGTAAATTATTCCCATGATCTTAGAAATATGATAATGAGATCAACACTCAAAGGGGATCTGTTTCATCTCCATAATGAATTCAAAGCCCAAGGAGACTAATCAAGCCCTATTCATGTCTATTAATAATTGTAATAGATTTGGTAGCCAAGACACATCCACTAGGCTCCAATATCTCTAGTGTCCTTGTAAAATATCAAACAACATGTTGGAGTAAGCATTAATATTAAGTGGGAGTTGGTTATTTAGTTTATATATGTTGAATATTTTCATCACTATTTTGTGTGAAAATATTCCATATCAAATAATCTTGGTTTCACTCAACAAATTATCATTGCATGAAACCAACTCATTTTACCTATTTACTAGGCACTCTCTATTCTTCTCCTATCAATTTGGTGAAGAGAGAGCTATAGATTTGTATTATTCATTTGATGAATAATGAGATTAGATTGTGCATAATTATTATTGTCTACATAATGTCTGCATGATTATTTGGCTATGGTAATGGTGTTGTAGGAGTGGTCCTATAGAATTATGAGTTCATTTTGAGCTCTGACATCGTAATAGGGCCATCTCTACAACCATTACTCAAAAAGAATTCTTTGTGATTTTTGCTCAGTTGTATAATCCTAATGACTATTCCTATCCTTTCATTTAGTTCAATTTTGACTTGAGACATGATAACATTCTCTTATCTATTAAGGGGTTTTCGAACCAGAATATTGCACTTCTAGAATAGTGTTGTTGCATTCCTACATATGAAGTCAATGGTTCCTATCTGTATATTTTGAGTGATGATTTTTTAATATGTTTTTTGCTAGATCAAATTTTTATATGTGGATGGATCACATTTGGTAGTCCATTTCCTGCATATTTATTCAAGATTTGATCTATATTTCAATAGCCAATTTATATATTGGTCATGTCATCATCTAGTTGGTTCAAGAACCACTTTCAATGCTGATCTTTGGGCATCATTCATTGGTTTTTCTACTTTTTAGCTCCCACATTGGTATGCATTACTTCTCTTATGACCTCTTTTAAGCAGTCTGCTCCCATAACCTACTTACATGACATGACATTATCTTCATTGACATATTTTAATCTTTTGATGAGTTAGTAATGATGAAGTGAAGAGGGTAGATGATATATGTAGGACCTCAAAGTCATAATTCACAAGATCTAATTGACTATTTTAGGCAATTGAATGTGTTTATAGGGTTACAATCCAGTGACATGGATGTTGGAGTTAAGTTTGCCTAGATATGATATGCATCTCGAGGTTGTCTTTTGTAGAATAACTCCCTTCACCTTTCCACATATTTAACTCTCCTCAATGCCTATACAACTCCCTCACATGTTTTAATGCATCATCCATGGTCCACATTATTGGATGAAAGGTTTTTGGTGATTAGTTTGGTAGATTTGATCCTCCATAGGATTCCTCTTCTGGCTGACCCTTGACC
This sequence comes from Torreya grandis, assembly GCA_037957365.1. Classification (NCBI taxonomy): domain Eukaryota; kingdom Viridiplantae; phylum Streptophyta; class Pinopsida; order Cupressales; family Taxaceae; genus Torreya; species Torreya grandis. The sequence goes on from JARHVA010006285.1 coordinate 274,308, forward strand.
TATTTGTCACATAGTTTAACTATCAGTTGTGCTACCTCACATTTAGCTCTATCTTATTTGTTGTCTACCACTAATTCCATAGTGTTTGGCTGATAATCATCTATCTTGATCAATCCTCATGAACTATTTGTATTCTCCCTTCTCATTTGCCTTCAAACAAGAATGGCATGATGAGGTATCATAAAACCTAAATCAGTGAGCACCTTTTATTTTCTAAAATATAAACCACAAATTGTTAACCTTTGAGATAATTTTTGTGTAAATACATTTTAAAAGTGGTACTTATCTTGATTTGTGAGAAGTATATTTTGAAAGTCTTCAAAATAAAGGGAGGTCAAAGGTTCGACCCCAAAATGAACATTTACTTTTGATAAACATCATTTTTATAGTAATTTAGCATTTGTAAGGTGAGGGGAGAACACCTTTAGGGTGGCATATTTTTTAAGCATCAATGTTATTTAGGCGGTGCCTTTTGTTTCTTAGTGGAATAAGTAATTTTGATAAGGCGCTCTTTTGTAATACTTTTAGGGGTTCTCATTTATTATTATGGTAACTATACATTTTGAAGGTGGTACAAATTCCTTGTAAAAGGGGTATAATTTTAAAAGGTGGCAGATAATTTTTATAATGATGGTTTATTTTGTTAAGTTGTGGAGCTAAAAGCTTCACCAATGAGAAAATTGCAAGGTTGTTGTCTTTACACAGTCACCGACGTCGGTTAGGGATTGACTGGAGGCTACCAACGTCAGTTTTGGATCAGCTGACATCGATCATATGTAGACTAATAAGGACTGGCATTGGTCACCTGTGCGTTCCAAAATTCTATTTTCGTGAGAGGAATGGATTGTTTGCATGATAAGTTGAACTATTGGTTATAAGTCCATGTTTCTATTTTTGGCAGGACTTTTTTGAACTCTTGATTAGGAGGTGTATCTAATGGTTGAGAATGCATAGCTCATGATCCCTAATCTTATATAATAGGGATAGATCTTCATAACTTGTGTGAATGTATGCTTATGTACACGTAATTATGAGAGAGAACTCTTGAGGGAAAGAGATATGTACATCTGAGAGGTGTGGAAGAAAGAGAGATTTCTTTAATTGTATTTCCTTTTAGAAGAGTTTAATACAAGTTTTCATTGTTTCTTGTATCTCTTGTTCTTTGTTGATTATAGTTTCTAGTTACTTATTACTTCTGATTAATTCCATGTTTAGTTGCTTGCATAACAGTAATCAATTGTTCTTGTTAGATCCTAACAAGTGGTATCAGAGATAGGTTGCTAGTTCACCAAGTGATACCAATTGACAAGTGGTATCAGAGCTTGGGTTCATTAACAGGGGGTTTTAGATCTGTTTAGTGTGTGTTGATTACAGGTCACTCATAGGGATTTCTATTTGAGTGGTAGTGATGGAATGGCAGAATCAAGTAAACTAAGAATAGAGAAGTTTAATGGCAAGAAATATCAATTATGGAAGATGCAGATAAAATATTATCTGTATCATAAAGAACTATACTTACCATTGGGTGGAGTTTCATGCAAGCCCACAGATATGGAAGATGAAGAATGGAATGTTCTTGATAGAAAGGCTTTGGGATCTATAAGGTTGAGCCTGGCATCTTCTATGATTTCCAACTTGTCACAGGCAAAGTCAACGGTAGAGTTAATGGATACTTTAGTAAATTTATATGAAAACCCTTAGCTTCAAATAAGGTATATCTTATGAAGCAATTATTTAATTTGCATATGCAGGAAGGTGGATCTGTATCTACTCATCTAAATGATTTCCATGTAATAGTAAATCAGTTAAATTTAGTCAAAATAGTGTTTGATGATGAAATTATGGCTCTCTTAATTTTATGCTCTTTACCAGAAAGTTGGCATAGTTTGGTAATGGCAATTAGTAATACTGCATCTGCTACAAATATCTTGAAAGTAGATGATGTTGTTAGTGTAATCTTGAATGAAGAAATTCACAGGAAAAGCATAAAGGAGACATCAAGTAATGCTTTAAGTATTTAAAGTAGGGGAAGGCAAAACGAGAGGCACAAGCAAGGGAGATCAAGGTCTAAGTCAAAGATGAGCAATAGATCCAAATCCAAAAATGGAAAAAGAAAGATAACCTGATGGAATTGTGGAAAGAAAGGGCATGCAAAGAAAGATTGTTGGTTGAAGGTTAGAGAAGAAAATCAGCATGGAGGGAATGAAGAAGCAAAAGTTACAGGTATTGTTGCACAAGATGTTTTTACACTTTATTTGGATAATAGATTAGAATCTTGGGTTGTAGATTCTAGTGCTTCTTTCCATGCTACCCCAAATAGAGAAATTTTCAATGATTATGTCCAGAGAGATTTTGGAAAAGTCTATTTAAGGGATGATGACCCTTGTAAAATTGTTGGGAAAGGAAAAGTGTGGCTAAAAATGTAGAATGGCAACACATGGGTGTTGAAAGATGTCATGCATGTACCCATCCTGAAGAGGAATCTGATTTCTATAGGAAAATTGGGGGATGAGGGTTGCACAGTAACTCTCACAGCTGAATCTTGGAAGGTTACCAAGGGTGCACTTGTATTAGCCAGAGGTAAGAGAGTAGATACTCTCTATTTATGTAATTGTATTACTAATTATTCTCCTTCTGTATTATCTACTTCAGATGTGGATGCAAAGTTGTGGCACCAAAGGCTTGGCCACATGAGTGAGAAGGGAATGAGTATTCTTAAGTCAAAAGGTAAGTTTTTAGATTTGAAAAGCATAGATCTAGATTTATGTGAGCACTATATTTTTTGAAAATAGAAGAGTGTGAGATTTCTCAAGACTGGGTCAACAAAGAAGAAGCACAAGTTGGAGCTTGTTCACACAGACGTGTGGGGACCAGCTCAAGTAGCTTCTATTGGAGGATCATAGTATTATGTTTCTTTCATTGATGATGCCACAAGAAAGGTATGGGTCTATTGCATAAAGAATAAGTCTAATGTTTTTGACACATTTATGAAATGGAAAGCTTTGGTTGAGAATGAAATAGGCAAGGGATTAAAGTGCCTTAGATCTGACAATGGTGGTGAGTACTGTAGATATAAGTTCAATAGGTACTATTCTATGAATGGAATACGTAGGCAAAAGATGGTTCTAAGGACACCTCAGCAAAATGGAGTTTTTGAAAGGATGAATAGAACAATTTTGGAGCGTGCACAGAGTATGAGGTTGCATGCTAGTTTGCCCTTAAAGTTTTGGGTAGAAGCTATAGACACTATAGTTTAACTAATTAATAGAGGACCCTCTACTGCTCTAAATGGTGGAATTCCAGAAGAGGCTTGGATAGGTAAAAAGGTAGATCTTTCATTTCTCAGAGTTTTTGGTTCAAAAGCTTTTGTGCACATTGATAAGGAAAATAGAAAGAAGCTAGATGCTAAGTCTATGAGGTGCACTTTTATTGGTTATGGGTCTGAAGATTTCAGATTCTAGTTGTGGAATTTAGGAACTAACAAAGTAATTAGAAGTTGTGATGTTGTTTTGAATGAAAAAGTGATGTACAATGATCAGTTGAAGAAGCTAAACAATTCTGAGCAGAGCAATGTTGATTTGGATGAGGTGACGATCCAAAATGAGCTCACAAGAAAGAATTTTCACACTCAAGAAAACACAAACACCGACGTCAGTCAGGAAAGAATTGACATCAATCATATAGGAACTGATGTCAGTCAGATAGTGACTGATGTCGGTCAGGAAGGAACCAACATCGGTCAAGTGGAATCGATGTTGGTTAGGTACAGGCCTAGAGATGACTGAGATCGGTCACTAACAGAGAATTTGGGTGGAAAGCAAGTAGTGGATGAGTCTCAAATGCCCAAGAGGAGGTCAAAAAGGGTAAGTAAACCTCTAATTTGATATTCCCCTTCATTATTCTACTTATTGCTCACTGATAGTGGAGAACTAGAGAGTTTTGATGAAGCAATGCAGGTAGAAACCCAAAAACAATGGGAGCTTGGCATGAATGAGGAGATTGATTCCTTGAGAGAGAACCAAATGTGGGATTTGGTTGAGTTTCTAGCGGGTAAGAGAACACTAAAGAACAAATGGGTTTATAGGTTAAAGGAATGTGAAAATGGACAAATGAGACACAAGGCCAGGTTGGTAGTAAAGGGATTTGCATAGAAACTAGGTATTGACTTTGGTGAATTTTTTTCTCCTGTAGTTAAAATGACTTCTATTCAGACTGTATTGTCTTTAGTTGCTATTGAGGATTTGCATCTTGAGTAGCTTGATGTTAAGACAACATTTCTTCATGGAGATTTGGATGAAGAAATATATATGGATCAGCCGGAAGGTTTTAAGGTCAAAGGTAAGGAGAAGCTTGTGTGCAGGTTGAAGAAAAGCTTATATGGTCTTAAGCAACTCCTAGACAATGGTATTTGAAGTTTGACAGGTTTGTGACTGAGCATGGTTTCAGTAGATGTCAATTTGATCATTGTGTTTATTTTAAGAGATTGGATAATGGTAGATATATTATCCTGTTGTTGTATGTAGATGATATGCTGGTTATAGTTTCACACATGCAGGATATTTTTGAGCTTAAGGTAAAATTAGCTCACACTTTTGCCATGAAGGATTTGGGAGTAGTAAAGAAAATCCTTGGCATGAGTATTAAGAGAGAGGAGAAATCACAGGTTGATTTTGTCTTAAGAGGATTATGTGAACAAGGTGTTGTAGAGGTTTAATATGTAGGATCCAAAACCAGTAGGCACACCTATGGCTGGACACTTCAAGCTAAGCAAAGATCAGTGTCTTAATTCACATGATGAGGTAGAGTACATGAGTAGAGTTCCATATGCTTCTACATTTGGGAGCTTAATGTATGCAATGATGTGTACTAGACCTGATATTGCCCAAGTAGTGGGAGTTGTCAGTAAGTTTATGGCCAATCCAAGAAAGGAACACTGGAAAGCAGTTCAGTGGATTCTCAAATATCTAAGAGGGACCAGCAGTAGGCATTTGTGCTATGGTGGGTCAAATACTTCTCTACATGGATATGTAGATGTGGATATGGTAGGTGACTTGGATGGTAGGAGAAGCATCACAGGTTATGTTTTCACTGTTGGTGGAATGGCAGTTAGCTGGATTTCAAAGTTGTAGAAGGTTGTTGCCTTGTCTACTATAGAGGTAGAATACATTGCAGTCATAGAGGCTAGCAAAGAGATGATATGGATGAAACGGTTCATGCAAGAGTTGGGAAAGGAGTAAGAGAGTTGTAGATTATATAGTGATAGTCAAAGTGTAATTCATTTGGCAAAGAATTCAGCCTTTCATTCAAGAACCGAACATATATAGATTAGATACCACTTCATTAGACAGGTATTGTAGGACGGTGAGTTGAAGCTAGAAAAGATCCATACAGATAAGAACCCTACAGATATGTTAACCAAGCCGGTAACAAAGGAGAAGTTGAATCTTAATTCAACTTTTGTTGGTCTTCAAGATTGAGCTTGAAGATGGAGAAGCTAGAAGATGTTGATGTACATGTACAGGTGTAGCTGTTTATCTCCAAGTGGGAGATTGTTAAGTTGTAGAGCTAAAAGCTTCACCAATGAGCAAATTACAAGGTTGTTGTCTTTACATAGTCACCGACGTCGGTTAGGGATCGACTAAAGGCTACCAATGTTGGTTATGGATCGGCTGACGTCGGTCATATGCAGACTGATAGGGACTGACGTCGGTCACTTGTGTGTTCCAAAATTCTATTTTCATGGGACGAACAGATTGTTTGCATGATAAGTTAATCTTCTAGTTGTAAGTCCATGTTTCTATTTTTGGTAGGACTATTTTGAACCCTTAATTAGGAGGTGTATCTAATGGTTGAGAATGCATAGCTCATGATCCCTAATCTTATATAATAGGGATAAATCTTCATAGCTTGTGTGAATGTATGCTTATGTACATGTAATTGTGAGAGAGAACTCTTGAGGGAAAGAGATCTGTACATCTCAGAGGTGTGGAAGAAAGAGAGATTTCTTCAATTGTATTTCCTTCTAGAAGAGTTTAATACAAGTTTTCATTGTTTCTTGTATCTCTTATTCTTTGTTGATTCTAGTTTCTAGTTACTTATTACTTCTGATTAATTCCATGTTTAGTTTCTTGCACAATAGTAATCAATTGTTCTTGTTAGATCCTGACATATTTTTTGGAAGCATTATTATTGTAGACACATAAAAAGTATACTTTTTTAACCATGTGTTGTACTTATAGATGCATTTTTGGTAGTGACTAACATCCATTTTGAGGGTTTTATTTTGTTTTAATTTGTCTATTTTTTGACATTTCATGTCTTTGGGTATGGATTTTTATGTGTTTAAACCCTTTCGTTCATCCAAATACACCACTTCGAAAACCAAAATGATGCTACACTTCTAGACGAAGGGATTATGGAGAGTTATCATTGTTAACTTTCCCTTTTTTACATATGAGGATGATATTGCATGGCTTGAATCCATGCAAAAATAGGCACTTGTATTCATTAGTATCCATGTTTTAGATTGTATGTAATCTCATATTGAGCATGAAACATCACCTAAAGAAGCTTGGGACATTATTTTTATATTGTTTGATGAGGTCACTTCACCTCCACAAGTTCCTCTTTCTTCTCCTCTCTCTCATAGTGAGGATTATTTTATTGGTGAAAATATTTCTCCACCATATTATCCTAGTTGTGAGAATGTTTCATTTGAAGGTGATTTTCATGAGGAATCTTTGGCATCTCATTCTCCTCTTGTTAGTTCTTGATCTGCTTCCATTATTAGTGAAGACACATTTTCCAAGGATAAGACTATTATACCACCCCTTCTCGCTATTAATGATGTTGCTTTGAGTATCAATGGTCACTTGGATGAGGCATCTACACTTCCAAATACTAATGCACATTCTTCTATAGTGGTTGTTTCTCTTAATTTTGATTTTGGTATGAATCTTGACAATACCCTACCAAGTCCTAAGCAACCAATTGATCATATGGCCTCTTTCCTAGCACTTCAAGAATAAAACATGAAATGTTTGATGAAAAATTATCTTTTTTGCCCCATGATTCATGGAAATGATGCCCTCATTTGCTTTCTATAAAATAAACTAGTTGGTATACCATCATGTTATGTTACTAAATTTGGTATGCATCCACTTGATGCACTTTTATAGTGTGATTTACCAAATTCTAAGCAACTCGTTGTTCATGTTGCTCCTACTAATGTAGATGATACTTTTTTGACTACTATTGTTACACATTCTACACATCCCACTCCATTTTAACCTACACATATGCTTGATTATTTTGAGAAGCATACCACTGATTTTGGCTCCCACATTATTTATTCCATGGGTCACACTACCAGACTTGTAGGCATTGGGAAGCATTTATAGGGCATTACTTTCCCTATTTAACCTATTATGTGGATTGATTTTCATGGGCTTGGTTATGATGCAGGTGATTCATCTTCATTAGGATCTATTCATATAGCTCCATCTTTTTTTCCATCCACTCTTCATGAATATTTTGAGCTTCATATGAGATCTTTTGCAACTTCACTTATGCCTAAGAAACCTAAGATTATAGTGGTCAGACATGATCTACTTTACACTTATTTAGATGTTGTCTCACATTATTCTATTATGTAATTTGTACCCACACATATGTAGGCATATTAATCCAACATTCATGTTCATTTGGGGTGTATTTTCAATCTTTCTTGGCTGTGTTAGAAGCATTTTTGGTGAGGACACTATAGACATCGTTCCTCCACTATTCAACTTTTGTGATCACACATTGTTCCTCCTACATGTTGATGCTCTTTGTTATTTGAGCACCTTGATTATGTATATGTGTTATTTTTAGCATACATATCTTATTTCATAGATCATGTATTTTATAGATTGATTGCATTGTGGAGTTTCTTGCATCACTTGGTGATATTATTGTAGGACGAGACTTTTGTTTGTAGTCACACTAATATTGATGGAGATTTTTTCTTCATGTGTGTGCTCCATCATTGAGAACCTTATTCTCTAGTTACATAACTCTCCCATCATCACTAGGGACATCATTTTTTAGATATTTCATATCTGTATCTAATTATTGATAGTTTCCTTTAAATGTTTTGGTGGAGCTTGTTCTCCTTTTAGTGCATAGCTAGTCTCGTGTATCCGAAGTCAACATTTTAGTGTTTACATAGTGGGTTTGGACCACTCATTCAGATGGTTTTTTGGGTCACTACACCCATTTTAGAATTATGGTGGGTGTGGACATACTACTTCAAGTGTTGTTCTCATTTTTAGTAGACCACATTTTCTTTTAGAGGTAGTTAATTAAGTGCATAATTTGTTTGATGGTATTCATTACATTAAGTGTACCTATTAGAGGTTTGTACTGATATTTTAAGTCATACTTGTTGGGATTCCTTTAAACATATGTTCTTTTATTCACTCTCATTATGGTTCTATTGGGTTTTGGGTACCTTATAGTGATATCTTTCATCCTTGGTAACTCATTTATCTAGTTTAGTGATCAGTGTTTTTATAGAGTGAGCCTCATACAAAGTACCAATTCCTATTTGACTTAATGGTTATAGTGACTCAACATCCATGTACTTTAGTAATATGGATTGGCTACCATAGGGACACTTTATATTTCACTATGATTTGTATATGGGTACCTGATCAGGCCTTGTTGCTAGGACCTATTTAGTCTCTTTGCTTTCTCTTTTCTTACTCCCTATTTAATGATTAAGAGAAGGTGTTGGAGTAAGTGTTATGCTTAATTGGGATTTGGTTATTTAGTTGATATATGTTTAATATTTTCATCACTATTTTATGTCTATAAATATTCCATATCAACTAATCTTGGTTTCACGCAACAAATTGGCATTGCATGAAACCAACTCATTTTACCTATTTACTAGGCACTCCCTATTCTTCTCCTATCAATTTGGTGAAGAAAGAGCTAAAAATTTGTATTATTATTTTTAGTAATAATGAGAATAGACTATGCATAATTATTATTATCTACATAATCTATCCATGATTATTTGGTTGTGGTAATTGTGTTGTAGGAGTGGTCCTTTGGAATTATGAGTTAATTTTGAACTTTGACACAATAGAGTATGTATTAGATCATGATGTCATTAATAATTAAAATACATTCTCAAAATCTACCAATTAACTACTTCATCAGCTTGTTTGATTTAGTTTTCTATTTTTTATATTTTCTACACCATCATCCTATTTGATACTAAATTAACCATGTTGCAGTCATGTTATACTATCTCATCCCACTGATATGCATTCAACCCATTTTATTTCAATCTATATTAGCCTATTTGATACTAAATCATCTCTTTTCTAGATTTAGCATTCTAAACCATCCCTCTAGTACATAGTAGGTCCCCTTTAAAAAATTATATCAACCACATATTACCAACTACATTTTCCATAGGGTATTATGTCAACCACCTTCCTATTTCCAACTACATCGACTTACTACTATGCAGTCAACCACCTTTAAAAATATTATGTTGACCCATTACTATGTAATCAACCCCTATTTCTCACCTTATGACTTGAGTCAATAGGGTCAACTCTATTATTTATATAAAATAACTTTTTGACCATTTACCATAAATTCCTTAGGCATTTATTGGTTTGATCTTTTCCTACCCAGTAGCCTGTTCTACCCCTAGTTTACCTACAAGGTTCCTAGGGTTAGTTTTGATGTCTATATTTTTCATACCTTTTAATTTTATATATTTAGACTAATTTCAACTGAAATTGTTCAAAATTTTGAAATTCATGCTTTATTACCTATGTTTCACTTGATGTAACAACTATGCATCTTCCACATCATAGTTGTCTTCTCCTCACCATGGTCACTCTTTAGGCTCAAATTGTGTCTCTTAGAACAATTTTTTCTTAGAATAGTATTAATAAAAAATGAATTATTTTTCACCCAATTTATATTCACTATTCAAAATTATTTACCTATCAAATATTTACAACTAGATTCTATTTTTCGATCATATCTTTGTTTCTACTAGCTCTTTTTTTGATCTGTAAGATGTTATAGAATCCTGACATTATAGAGATTTTTTTCACATATTACATGTATATTTTAAATATATATATATATATATATATATATATATATATGATGTTATATAATCTTGACATTATAGAGAATCTTTTCACATATTACATGTATATTTTGAATATATATGATGTTATAGAATCCTAATATTATAGAGAATCTTTTCAAATATTACATGTATATTTTAAATATATATATATATATATATATAGTTCTTTTTTTCTAATTTCTACAGGTTCGCCTAATGTTCCCTACATTAGACACCTTCACACTTATTTCACTTCATTTCTTATCTAGAACACTAAGGTAAGTAAAGGTATGTGTTTTTCAATTCTATCCTTTCATTTATATTATTCAATACTTAATACAATTTATTTACCTTGATCATTATGTGTTGCTATGTTTTTCTCTTAAAGTACCATCCCATGTTGCACTTATGTGACACGTGATGAGATTTGATTGGGGAATATGTATACACAATATTTTCAAACTTTATCAATTATTGATGATTTCTCTCTTGTAGGAACATGTTGACACTCAATCTCTCTAAGTTCATACCTTAAAGGGTGCATCAGGAAAGGGGTGGGTAGACCATTGGTGATTCACTGAATTATTATCCCTTATACCACCACTTGCTATCTACTCAACCTTCTCTTATACACTTTCGTAAGTTTTGCCTCCTCTCTTACACATTTATTCAAGAAATTAATCATATTAAATAGCCCATTCCTAATCATAAAACCCTTTTTAACATTTACCATATACTGGTAGCCTGGGTTGAAATTGTATCTTAGTGATATTTGCATGTTAGGGGTTTCGATAGGCCTTGTCCAACCTAGATTAGGATCTAACTTGTTTTTATCAAATAATGATATAAATTCAAATTAGGTCAACCCTATTAGCTAAAATTTCAAAAAGGTTTAGGGTTAGATTCATTTATATATACACATCCATTTCAATCATTTATAAGGAAGACAAGAATATATTACACATCTACTTATCCACCATTTTACTTGAAGAGTATTGCTTAGGGTTTCAATACTTTCTTTGGAGATACAAATCTTGTCATGTGGAGAAGTATTTTTAGATGCATAGAGAAGTTATGTATCCTATATATAACTTATCCTTATTATCCCCACATACCATAACAACCTCTTGTAAATCACCTTGTCTAAGGGAGAGAATGAGGCTCATCAGGTTCATCTTTAGAGGTAAGTATTCTTATCTTTATTCATCCTTTGTTAAAGTAGATAGATTAGCATTTGTACTTTTCTCCATGCATTAAGATTTCCTATACATTGAATTGAGTATATATCTTATATGAATGTTTATTTTTTATGTTTATTACCCCCACTTTGTGCCACAAGCTTTAGTGAGCACTAGATTAGATTTTACTTTACTTGTCATTTACTTAGTGAATATGAAAAAATAGGACCTAGCTAAAGTTATTACATGGTGTTGACTGACTAGAGGCTTTGGAACCCTCTCTAGTGATCTTATTATGCTAAGAAATCCCTTGGTTAGCTCTAGCAGATCCATCTTGGTCATGACCCTAAATATCTAATCTATCGACAAACGAAGATGTAAGATTTATCTTCTTTGAGCTAGGATTGATTAATAGGTTAGCTATAATTTCATTTGTATAAAATATCCATATTAGACATATTTTTATAAAAATTTAAATTCTTAATTTTAAACTTTGAACAATTTGAAATTAAAATTTAGAAAATAGTAAATCAGGAAACCCTAGGTCAACTAGGGTTTTGAGACCAAAGGTTAAGGTCACCACAATGTCCTAAATGATGGGAAAGTTATATATAGTAATATAATAATAATTTTTTGAATATAAAATATGGTTTTCAATAAAAATAGGGAATGATATGAACCCCAAAAAATAGGTAAATAAAAGTACAATCTATAGCTTGTAGGTTTAAAATTACTAACTATATTAAAATGTCAAATTTGAAATATCTGTATAATATTTTGGTAAAAATAAATAATTGTTTTTATATCAAAATAATCATGAAAAACTTATGAGAAATTTTCAAATTGATTTATTATGAATTAGAAATAAGCCAGATAATATGGAGGCTTTCATAGACAAAACCCTAGAATATTCCCAATAAAGAATGAATAATTATAATAAGACGATAATTTATTTTAGATATATGAGGTAATTTTTGAAATTAAATATTATTTTTGATTTAATACATAATTAATTACAAAATAAGTACAACATTAACCTTGTATGTTGATATTTACTAAAAATAGTAAACTATAAAAATAAAAAATCTATACTAAATTTTGGATGAAAAAAGAGGTTTTTAATTATACCATCCTCAGTAAAAAATACCTCTAAGGAATTTTAAAATGGATTTGTTTATAATTATAACTTAAAAAATCAATAAATAATCCACTTGAAAGCATATGCACATGAATCCCTTCTAACTAGAGGTGGACAAAATCCTAGGGTAAAATTTCAAATATGAAAAATTCATCACAAAAAGCTCAAACCCTAAGAGGCTTGGAAGCCCTAGCTTAAAAAAATAACTTTTACATAGGTCAGGTTCACCAAATGTTTAATTCTAAATTTATATTTGGATCCTAATATGGGGTAGATATGGTTAAGAATATAGAAATGATTAAGCACAAGGGTGATAAACAAATATATATTAGTCTTATTAATTAAAAAAACTCAGATAGAACATATATTGAATTTATTATGCCAATATATGTTAAGAATGGAAATTGCACCTATGATTTATATTTAAATAACAAATAAATAAGATAAATGATTGTGATGCTAATACAAATATGGATCTAGAATAGGAAATAATCAGACTAGAATAATATTTTATAATAGTCACTAAATTCTAGATTTGGTGCCTTTGTAGCCTTAGACACTTGCATCAGCATGAGACGGATACATAAACACTACTATATAGATCAGATGTAGGTGTCTAATATGGAATACCTAGTTAAACTTGATGTAACCACATAGATGCTTTTGGGTTCATCATTACCTTTACTTTGGTGCATCAGATCTGGGTCATAGACTGTCACTCCTTGTCAAATGATCAAACTATAATTTTTCATACTCATAGCAACCTTGGTAAAAATGGGATAGTGGGCTCATGATATCAAGCTAACCCTAAAGACCCCTCTATCATTAGGGGATGCCTACATAGTCACTACTCTAAAGAAGGCCTCAAATTGATATAGTTCTCCCCTAATGTGTTGGCTTATGTGTACACATGGGTGTAATATGTGAAAATCAAGTACAATAGTGACCTTGACTATAACATGGTAAATCAAGATCTTAGTCCACTCCTTCAGTACTTCAGAACTTGCATGGGCATAATATAAGTAGGTTTTAAGTATTATGGTCAAGATATAAGGCCTAGTTCATGAACATAAAACTGGTCATACTAAGAGATAGGTTAAGGGGAAGAAAAGATAGTATATAGGAGACTTGTAGAAGATGGAAATGTTTATAAATGATATTAATAACCAAAGTCTAATTTTTCCAAGTGTATAATACTATGGTGTAATATAATTCATAAATATCATCTACAGTATTATACTAAATAGATATTAAATTCTATTTAAGGTTCACAACTATTGAAACCTATAATTATTTGAAACTTACCACTTGTAACTATAGGAATGAGTGCACATGCAAGTCACATGCTCCCATAATATGAAAATTATGAACCATGTTGTAATTTTTAAAACTATATGGTTCCATATATATGAAATTATCTCCACAAACTTAAATTATCAAAACAAAACCATTTTCATGCCACTCTTTTGAGATGAGAAACGTAGTATGTGAGTTAGTTATCTCAAAAATAAATGTAAAATATATGAAATATACAATCATGTAGTATTAATTTGAATAATTGAATTAGATTGCATTATAGTATTGAATATACCATTGAATTAGAATGTGAACATGTATTATATTGATGTATTATTGTAGCACATGATCAATATGTGCATGATATGTATCATGGCATCGAAATAAGAATAGAGAGTAGTAGTAATGTATGATATGAATCATGATACTATAGTAGTAATAAATGGGAATACAAGAAATGCAATACAATGTCACATAATTTTCATATAATGTCACATATAAGGTCTAAATGTCAAATACAAGGGACATGTGAATGTTGCATTAATAAAAAATGCCAAAGGTTTCATGCAAATGGCATACAGATGCCATAAAATAAATAAAATACACATAGATGGCCAAGGGCCACACATAACAAGTAAGCAATTTGTAAATTATCAAGTAGTAGAGTAATAAAGAATCACATTACAAATTAAACTAGTCTACATCAACCATATATATCCATGTCATTGTTATCAAATAAAACTTTTCATGTAACACATGTATAGTATGAGTCAGAAGTACACAATTCAATTGATATGTATCTCAACATGGTAAAAAGGTTGAAGATAGATACATCATGTTGAATTATTTGTAAAGAACAAAGAGATGCCCCCTACTTATCAAGGATATTGGGTAATAAGGGAAGACTAACATCAAAACCACATAAAATTATGTCTTGTAGCACACTCAAATACCTCATGAAAAATAATGTGTATTCAAAAATTAAATATCTTATCTAATGACTATATAATAACCAAGATATGGAAAGAAGTAAACTAACAACAATTTAAAATGCTTAGAAGGTCTAATTTTCAATTTTTGAAAATATTTTGACTTTTTTTTTAAATGAATTATTTTATTTTTTATTTTTTTGTAATTTTTGCCAAATTTTAATTTTTTTTAATATTTTAAAAGGTGATAAGAAGCAATGATTATAAAAATAGAATAAAATGGGTGGAATTTGAACAATCCCTAACAATGTTTCAAAATCATAAAGTGGTAAGAAGGAAGGCAAGTGAAATTACCCAATGTATGTGGCAAAAGAGTCATATTAATGTATCTCAAGTGATTAAAATAGATAATAATACACATGTTCTTCATGAGAGAGAGAGAGAGAGAGAGAGAGAGAGAGAGAGAGGAGAGAGAGAGAGGAGAGAGAGAGAGAGAGAGAGAGAGAGAGAGGAGAAGAGGAGAGAGAGAGAGAGAGAGAGAGAGAGAGAGAGAGAGAGAGAGAATGTAAGTGAAAGGAAAGATATAGAATGATAAACATGTAATTATGAGTAAGAATGAGCATTGAAAATTGTTTATAAAATAGTTGTTTTGGATTGTTTAAATTAGTTGGGAAAATAAAGAGGGTGAGTGCCTAAGATGAAAATAAATCCAAGGGAGTATAGGATTTCTTGGAGAAGGGATAGAATAAATAAAAATTAAGTAAAATTAAATATATATTTGTAAAGTTAAATTGTAAGTATCTAATCAAGAGATTCAACCCAATTAGTAGATAAGGAGGAAATAGGAAGTTGTGTCCAACCATGGATATCATTAAGAGGATGCACATATGTATACCCAATTGCATTGTATGAAGTAGTAACCTCTGGTGAATAATAAATTCCAAATGTAGATGCATATGACTCTAAATAAGTATAATATTATGTAACATAACCCTTCGAATACTAATCACATGCCCATGTTAACCTATATCCTCATGTTAAATAAGAGAGGATGAAAATGTTTGTATCTATGATGAAACTCTCTAAATAACCTATTATTCCTTTAGATAAAAATTCCTCTTATTATGTGTCATTTTCTAATTAGTAAAATGTACCATTCTCTTTGGAATTAACTAAATATAGTCATGTGTAACTATATCATAATCATAATTAGATGATTTTTTAATATGTTCATGCTCATAAGCATATGGAGAAATTAATTTGTAATATTTTAATTCTCAATAATAGATGAAGAAAATTTAATGTGATTTAGAATATGAAAATCATTCTCTTGAATAGTTTTGTAAACTATTTCATTACCATGTTGCTCAATGATTATGCCAAGAAGCTATTCTATAAGAGAAGCAAATATTATTGGTTATAAAGGATATTCATATTAGATTCCTAAAATTTTGACCACTTAATTCTCATTAATATATTTGATAAATTTATGTATTATAGAAGGAACTTCTATATCTTTTGTATCTAATGGAATTCTAGTATCCTATCAAAGACCCATATTCTGGTAGAACTAGGATCCAAGTGGGAACTATGAGAGGTCCCACTTGTAAAGGTATTAATATATGCCCAAGAGTATATTTTTTATAGCCATGAAATTCTTCGACAACTCTAGAATTATCCTATAAATCTTGATCTATATAACTAAGAGAGTAAAGGACTGGTATGGTGCACACATTTTCAATGGATTCATTGTCTATCATAACACTATGTATGGATTATTTGTCATCATATGCTAAATAAATAATGTGTGTTTATCTAAATCATCATCAATATTTTAAATAGCATCTAATATAATCATATGATGTGATTCTTGTTAGTTTATAATTATACCATTGATTTTATCATGTGGATGTCCATGTGTAGGAGGAGGATGATCATTAAATGCATGATGTACTTTAGAATTATCCTTATTATTTTCTTGATGATTTGGAAAAGGATATTTGTATATTTTGAGATTTAAATTATCATCTAATTTTAGTTTATCCTCTTCATTAGGTGTGCCAATGCCAATAGTGTTCTCATCAATAAGATATTGAATATTGTGCTTAAGCTTGAAAAATCATTTTTCAGAATGCCCAATACATCTATGGTAGTCATAATATGTATTGTCATAAAAAAAATAGATTGTGGTCTACACATGTCCACATCCATTGGTGGATTAAGAGTGATAATATTACATTCAACTAGATTTCTAAAATAATGCATGAGGAGGTGATTATAACCTCAAGAATTTACTCCTTAGTGGAGCTTGTAATTGAAGCTTTTATGTTAGTCATGAAATAGCATTAAATATTATTTTAGCTTCATTATTTATTTCATTTGGTTTTATCTTATGATTTTGATTTCTTTTAAATTTTTTATTTGAAATTGAAGGATAATTTGAAGTATACCTAAAATTTTTCAAAGTAAGTTGACCTCACCCTCTTTGATATATGGCTTATTTATTCAAAATAATTGACTCATGAAGTTTATATAGATAGAATTGAGTTAATATATCTTTGAACTAATTATTATCTATTTAATTTATAATTTTTTATTACATAGTCTTGTATCTCAACACATATTCATTGATTAATTCATTAGACCCTTGTTTTAGCTTTGCAATTTAAGCATATGATAAATTTTCATCAACATTGATATAAAATTATGTTCAAAACTGATATTAAAAAGTATTTAAAGCCTTTAATGATTGTATAATAATATCATATAAACATCTAAGAGACTATTCCTTAATATGTCTTGGAAAGATCTTGATTAATAATTTTTCATTGTCTACATAATCTAGACAAGTTGCATGAAATAAATGAAAATGTTGTTCAAGATGACCTTTATCTTCATATAAATAAATTTTATGAGATAAAAAACCAACAAATAATGGATAAGATGCAATATAAAATGCCAAAAAGTTATGTAGCAAAGAACATCAGTCCATAAAAGATCTAAATTGAGGTATGGTTTGCTCAATGTGAGATAACTTAACTTGTAAGTCAATAATTTTATGTTTAAGAGTAGAATTTTTATAGGTAAATAGAGAATAATAAGTATAATGAGTAGGCATAGTCATGTATAAATTTTTTTAAACCAAGTGATGTTCCCAAACCAAGCAATGATGTTATAGGTATAGAAATAGGAATCAATGCAATACTATAAGTGATAAGATTGGAATTAGGGGGTTTGGCAACCCAAAAAGGTGTCTCTTGTGCTATTTATGTTTATAATTTAGGTTGATTACAAATATTTATAATGAAATTAGACTAATAATATTATTCACCTCATGTGTTTTCTCTTAAAGACCTTGACAAAATTAAGATAATTCTTGAAATTGATTTTGGTCTACTCCATTATACTCATCTGGATCAATATAATTTTCATGTTTATAATATACACCATAGTAATATTAATTACTTTAATTGTAAATTTCAATTTGAAATTCATTTTAAGGATACCAAGGAATTTTAATAGTAACATTATTAAATCAAGAAAAAAACATCATGACTTGACATTGTAGAAGAAACCAAAGGAAGTTACATATATGAAAAAGGAGTAATGATTAATCTAGAACTATGTAATATGAATAAAAAAATGTCAATAAATATTAATATAATACAATAAAATAATCAAGGTATATGGGTGATCTAGGTAATAGTTTGAATGATTATGTGTGCTCTCAAATATACTTGCTCGTTCGTTGATTATTGTCAGTCCAATGTTTTAGATCACTAAATATATAAGTGAAACCATTTTTGTATCCTACTAACCCCATTTATGAGGGTATAGAGATATTAGATTCCTTGGGTGACACACTCCTCTCAATTACACCACAAATCAAATGCCTAAAAGATACTTCTTATGGTATAAACAAGGGATCCTAAGCATTTTTGATATACCATGAGGTATGTGAAAATTAAAGTCCATGTTTATTGATGTAAAATGGATATGACTAGTGGGGTAAAGTCCTCCTACCATGATGCCTATAAAATAGACTACTATGTATCCCTTCATGATAGTCACTAAGTAGTTTTAAGACTTTTGGAACACAATTTATAAAAATAAGCAAAAAATAAATATAAAATAAAGAGAAAATACGAGTGAATTTTTTTATATAGATACCAATAAAATTCAATCCAAGGTCAAAAGATAGAGCTTGAATGTCATATTAAATTCAAGTTTGAATAATATTGAATATTTATGTCAGATTTATATTTTAAGTCAAAGACTATTTTATTTTAGTGTTAGGAATTTATATAAATTTGAATGAAATCTTAAGACAAAAACCAAGAAAATAACAAGTAAACTTGTAAAAATATTGGGTCCATCAGAATGTTTATATATTTTAAATTAATTAAATAAAACTAATAGATTTAAGCTATTAAAATCAATATACATGAAATATACAAATATGGAAGTGAAATACAAAATTTACAAAATCTAAAAATTAGCTAAAAATAGTAAATATGCCTATAGATATGCAAACCTCCCTAAAATAGATATTATGTTGTTTATGTAGATTTAATCTAACTCAAAATTGGTTGAAAAGACCTATAAAAATGTGTCATTTTTTGACAAAAAAATAAATTACACTAGGATAAATACACATAAGGATGGCAGTGTTGTACTACAACCTTATTTATTAGCTATGACTACATCATGTTGATTTTGCATCTAGTTTATTGATTTGCATCTATGTGATGGTCTATGAGGCTTTAAAAAGTAATAATGTGTCTTGATTTACCATGGAAAAGATTGAAAAAACACAAAACCTATCTCTTAGAAAATAAACACAATAGAGATCAAATGCAAAAAAGGGAAAAGGGTTAGGGTAATATCTAAACTATCCTTAGAAAACCCCACGTAATATGAGTGATACCTATATAGCCCAAATGGTCCTTAGGATAATGTAGTTCTCCCTCCTAAGGTAAGTGTGTAGTCCATGATTTTGAAACTATATGAATGTAGATAAGAGATAGATAGAAATACTTGTTAATGGATGTCATTGACCTTTAATAAAAGGTATCTAGACTTTGCATATGATTTTTAAATGTAGTAGAATTAAAATTGAAATAAATAATTATCTTTTACTTAGTGAGTAGTATAATTTTTGAGTGATTGATAGATGTGTTTGAATAATCCTTGATGTTATTATATATGGGAATATTTTAAATTTATCTACTAATTAATCTCGATAAAATCTCCAGAGGAGGGAAATAAACCATTTTAAATTTTAAAATGTACCATTTGATTGTTGGGATTAGGTTTTAATACTACCCTATTTGACCTAGTTTGATCATGTACCAAAAGGGCATACACTACTAGAAAAGGTTTGACAGGTGCCTATAATTATATTAAGTATTTTTTAATGAAGGTCATAGTACTACCCTATTTGACCTAGTGTGATCATGTACCAAAAGGACACACACTACTAGAAAGGGTTTGACAGGTGCCTATAAGTATATTAAGGATGTTTGAATGATGTTCTAATTATTTTATAGGTATTTCATAGACTAGTATATGTTCTCATAGAGATTATAGGTTATCAAAATGGTAAAAAGGCCAAGTGAGACAAGGATGTGAAGATTAAACATTTTAAAACATTCGTGATTAATTATAAGTTTCTACATCAGCATGAACTTGCTAAGAGATATTAATTTTAATTTAAATAGGGTTTACAAAATAAATGGGGTGTGTCTACCATAATAGGTAGTTGGTGGAGGGATCTACATAGTGTATGTTCTCTTCTTTTCTAGGTTCATATCCTAGTCAATCCTTTTTTGTATAAGTTGTGGTTGCTTGAATTTGGGTAGTATCACCACTACATGTCATAATATTCATCTTTATGCCTTGCATATTTTGACCTCCCTCCTTTGGAATTATTTGTTCTAATAGGCACAAAATTTTAATGTCATTCCTTCCCCCTTTTATAGATTATCCTTCTATGTTATCTTCTTGTAAATATCAAGGGCATTCTTATAGTTTTTACTCACCACAAAATACCCATAAGTGGGAAATTTTGGGTATTTTCTTTAATAGTGGTCTATGAAACCTTTTGTCTATGGATTGAGGTCATCAAGATTGTGAAGTATAATTGACTAATAATGTATTCTAAGTATATGGTTTTATCTTTTGTATAGTCTTTCAGATGTATTTGACCTTGTAATCTTAATCAATGGTATAAGAATGCAAAGAGTCTTTCCTTTTGAGTATATCATAAGTCTATAATGTAAAGAGACAATACTCCAAAATGATATTTATATAGCACTCAGATGTAATGAAAAATGTTTATGATGTGATAGAGATTAATAAAATAATCCTGATATGGTTCTTCAAAATATTTATTATCATTGTACTATACATAGTGATTATTTTATTTTTACTTTAACATTTGTTTATCATTTAGTATATGTTATATTTCTCTATATTTATTATTTCCATGCTTATTACTTTAATAAGTACATTTGTGTTTTCAATTAGTAATCTAGAATTATGAAGTATATGCCATGTTTATCTCTATTTCTATATCTAAGTAAGTTATCCCTATAATTAGCATGTTCTAGAATCCTATAGGAACCTATACTAACAATGCTGAAATGAGCATGGAATGACATTTGGAAGAAATATGATGAGATGGTTTAAAGGATGAAGGGATATAGAGAGATGGTTGGATGAAAGAATCTATAATTTTATAGAAAAAGAAGCAAGGAGAGTTAGAAAACCTATGAAGGAGATTATTCAAGAGCATATATATGGGTAAATTTTTAAAATATTTTAGTGTGAATTGCCTAGATTGTTAGCTATGAAGATATATAGGTTGGAATATTATTACATCAGCCCAAGAAGGATAGAGCTTATAGTCTAAATAGAAAACAAGTTAGATAGACTGCACAACCTAGATATAGACTAGACCTAAGTAGTAGACTATTAGATGAGGACTATGATTGATGGTGACATTACAAAATTTGTAGTGAAAGTATACATAGCCTTTGAATCTACATAAGATAAGTTTGTCCAAGGAATTAGGTGTAAATTTTTTTAGTGACTACGTACATCAATAAAAATCTTGGTTGTGGAAAAGTCCATGGTGCCTACTCTAGCCAACATGGAATAGTCACTTTAGGCACCATGGGAGTGCATGTGGGATGAAGTGAATGATATCAAGTTGAGAAAAAGAAACTTGAGCCTGATCATAGAAAATGGAGAAGATAAAAAGACTCAGAGTGAGAATAAATTTTTTGGACTATAAATAGAATTGTAACAGAAAAGATGATGGAATAAAGAAAGAGATCTAAAACTAGATACAAATAGGAGTAGAGATAGGGTAGATGATGCTAGATATGGAAAGATGAAGAGAGATGTTGCAAAATATTTTGGAAGTAAAGGATGCACAAAGTATGTATAAGGGATCAATGAAGAGTAGGAATAAAATGTAAATGATGCAGATATGGAAATAATATAGAAGGAAGAATAAGATAAGCAAGAAGTAGAAGCATTAGATGGTAGAAGGAGATTGTAGTTAATGAAAGGGGTTTAATCTAGACATGGGAAGGAAATCTCTTTAAAATAAGTTAGATTTAAATGCAAAAATATCATAGGTTAAAGTTCAAAGTTAGAATAAATTCAAACTAGATGTCATTCCTTTCAATATTATACATCCCCACAATCCAATTTATTATTAAAAATAAAAAGTGTAGGAGAAGAAGCAAATACAAATGGGTTTGATTCCTTTATAGAGAATTTTGGAAAGTTAAGTGCAAAGACAAAATGGGAATTAGATAGGAAGAAAATAGAAGAAGTATAATTCATTTTTAAGACACCTAAAAATATTATTGTGTAGAAGACTAGAGTCATAATCAATAGTGCACAGTCACATAAAGTCATAGTCACCAATGTGAAATTAGCTACAGTCATAATTAATAGTTTTCAACAACGTATGGTAATAATGAAAAGTGTAACAACTATGTCTCTCAATACATGTATGTTTGTTAAATTAATGTAATATGATGGTTCTAGTGATGTCGAGAAGTATTTAGTAACATGTGACATGAAATGGAATGTAAAAGGGGTGAAATCTGATGTTAAGGGTGCAAACTCATAGGGGATTTATCAAGATGAGACCTAGAGTAAATATATAAAATAAATTTAAATACTCTTGAATTTTTAAAAGTAAAAAATTTGTTAGTAAAAAAATCTTAGGTAAATAAATGTACCAGCCAAACCATTCAATATTTAATGAAGATTTATCAAAAGTCTGGTGAATCAGTTGCAAAATATGATCAAATATTTTGTGATGTCTTGAACAAAATTTAATTCATTTTGGAATACAAATATAAGGTTGTTTGGTTTGTATAAGGGATGTGACCAAGAATTAGATTTTTACTTACACAAACCCAATACATGAGTAAAGTTGATGCTCAATTTATTGTTTTATGAGTAAAACAAATTGAGGATTATGTGGATGATTCCTTACCTTTCTCAAAGTTTGAGGCCAAGAAAAATGCTTTCATGAGAATAATAGATGAGATGCACAAAAAAGATAATCCTAAACTAAGCTTATGGTGCATAGAATGCAAAAAGAAAAGACATCATGGAAATGATTATCCTAAGATTAATAATGAATTTTTGAGATATGAATATGTTATCCTCAAATTTAGTTGACTCAATTCATGGGATAACCCTATAAAAATTGTCTATATTGTATCCCATGAGATCTAAGCATGTAAAAAAAGGAAAAATAAATTGGCCTCATGTGTAATCTTATCCCCAAAAATAGTTTTTTTTTGACTTATAAAATTTTTCCCCTTGCACATGAAAAGATGGAGAAAAAACCTAACCCTACACATGCAAGGCCAAAGAAAAAACCTAAACATGCACATGCATTTCATTTTTACCTAAGATTTTTTCATTTTTAACCCCCATTTCATATATTTGAAATCATCATCAAAGCATAAACCCTGTATGTTTGCAAACCCCCTTTCATATTTTTTTTATGAACCTTTTTCATTTTTTTGAAAACCCTATTTTGATTTCAACCTTAAGGTAGTTTTGAAAATCTACAAGTCCTAAGGGTACTATGTGCTTCAGGGAAAATGCTCTGAGCAACACATTCCCTTCTAAGGTGTACTACAGAGAATTTTCTCTAAAACACACCCCAGTGCACCTAGTCCTACCTTGAGGTAAACCGAGTTTTGATGTAGGTTGGAGAAAATTCTCTGGCCTATATCCTAGTGGTGACTCCATTATGGAATGAACATGTAACCAAGGGTTACACTCATTCAGTTGAAATAGAACTAGTACCTCATTATTCATAATTATTTTATTATTCTTGATCTCTTTCTTTTATTGGATAAGTCTATGATCTGATGGAATAGAATTACACCCATATCAAAAGGGTAGTAAGACATATTGATCTTATATTTGAATTATTTTAATAGCATCACTTTATTATTTTGAAAAATGTACATGGTCACCTCTTCAATGTACAAGACATTTTCCTCCCACCAATATAAGATCTCCCATACTAAAGGAAGCTTTCAACATTCATAGGGTTTTGCCTATTCCACCTTTGTAAATATTTTCTATTCCTCTATAAAACCCACATATAATGTCTACTCAAGGTCAATGACGAACTAATTTTGGTCCATTTAATTTGACACCACCATCACATGAACTACCTCATGGCTCATCAAAAAACTTACCCAAGTTCTATGGTGATGGAAAGTAACATCCAGATGAACATATTTCTCATTCTACATTTCATGTAGAGTTATAGGGGTGTAACATGAAGATGTTTCTATAAGATTGTTCATATAAACACTCCAAGGTGTTTTTTTTTATTGGTTTTACCATCTTGCAGTAGGAACCATCACAAGTTGGGCAACACATCAAACTAAGTTTGAGGCAAGATTCAAGCTGGTAAAAAAAATTCATGCCTTGTTAGCCCAACTCACAAAAATGATGTAAGGTTGAATTAGGTCAAGGTTTGATAAATGGTAGAATATAAGTCATGAGGTGGGTGATAAAAAGGTAAGGTTGGGCAGTTAAGATGCAAACATGTTCATAAAATGTAAGTAAGTGCAATATCCAAGATTGTGAAAAGATTAAGATTGCCATGTTAGTAACAATAAAGTTGGGTTCTAGGATAAATGATAAGGAAACTAGTCCCTAGTATGTGTCATAGCTGATTAGGTTAGTCTTATCAAGTCTCCTAGACAGGGTCATTATTTACTTAGGTATTTAGGGTAAGAAGTGCTCTAGAGAAAAACACAAATGGTCTAGTTGTACATGAGGTGGTGCAAATTCAAATGTTCAACATGGAAAAATTAGTCTATATGATCAAAAGTAACAAGGTAAGGTCATCACAAACTATATGATAAGTTGGGTCAAAAGGGGCCAATGTCAAGGTGGACATAGTCAAATGGTTGGGTAGTTTAGTGAACAAGGGTAATCTCTAAAATTTAATGGAGAAAGTGACTCCCAAATAGGTTGGTGGAGAAGAGTAAGTCTTATATTTTGAGGGATAAGGTGAATCTCAAATAGGTTGGTAGATGTCCAAATGGGTTTCCCCACTATTTGAGGGAGAGGGTGACTCCCAAATAGGTTGGTGGAAATTCAAATGGGTTTCCCCACTATTTGAAGGAGAGGGTGACTCCCTAATAGGTTGTTGGATGTCTAAATGGGTTTCCCCACTTGGTTGTACCACTTGGTTTGGCTTCAGTTGATAGGGTCGATAAAGTTATTAAGATAGGTAAAGTTGGATTTGATAGGTTAGGTTGAGTAGATAAGTTTTGTTGATAGGTGGTTGGGTAGATAGGTGTTTTAATCATGGTAGGTAAGGCTTGATAATTTTGATTGGTAGGTAAGGGTTTAATTTGGTAAGGTTGGTTGAATAGGTTAATTTTGATAGGTTGGGTGAAGTTGATAAGATGGATTGATTATATAGGTTGGGTAAGGTAAGTAAATTTGGTTAGTTATTATTGGTTGATAGGTTTAATAGCTTAGATTTTGTAGATCAATAGGCTGGGGTGATGATTATTGGTTTAATAAGGTATATAAGGTTAGTTGGGTTGAAAAATTAGGTTAGTTGGGTAAAGTTAACAAGGTAGGTTAGGATGGTGGTTGGGTATGGATAACCCAATGGTTGATGAGGTTGGATAGGTTGAATTTGAGATTGGTAAAAATAATTTTTAAGTTAGTATTTATGGGTTATTGGTTATGTAGGATGATGTTCAAAGGGTTATTAAAGGTAGGATAAGGGCAATCTCTAAAAGGGTGGGGTTGGTTTGGTCAAGTTGAAAGTTTAAGAGAGAAGTCAATCCCAAATGATTTGATGGTTAGGGTAAGTGGGTGGTTTTAATGGATAAAAGAAGAAGACACTTCTCCTTAGGTTAAGTTAATTGGGTAAGGGATGGATGAGATGACTCATGATGTGTTAGGAAAGAGGATGATGCCTATATAGTCCCATATATGGTGGATCCAACATGAACTTTAGGGTTGATGTAGTTCTTTTAATTCATAATTTTTGGCTATCTTCTTCCACATTCTTTTTTTTATGATCCCACACTATTGGAGAATACCTTTCTCCATCTAACTATCACTTGACCAACCTCATCTTTTTATCACTCTAAATCCTTTCCATGTCTAACCAACTGTCAAAAAGTAGATAGGGGACATATACTCTCTTGTTTGACATTACCCATCCACACAAACCTTGATTTAGGGCATATCAAACCTAAAACTATTAAACAATTTTTCACTTGCATCTATTCTAAGGTTAAAATAAGTTCCTTGTCATCTTCATGTCTAACTTAAACTCATCCTTTGTTTTCAATCACCTTCATCTCCTTATATTTAAGGACAACTGATTAAAAAAAGGATCATGTGATTATCTATCACAAACATTCCTTAATCCTAAGCATGGATACAATGGCTCTACCCATGGCATGATCCTCATGGATACTTTTTGTCTCTAATAAAATGGAATCCCATGGTCGTTGTCACTTAAAACCACCTCTTCCACCCATCATCAACATTTTTATGCTATGAATTTTCCTCCATAAAGGAAAACCTTAGGCCTATATAGATGGTCCATGTCTAAGCAATCATATAAACATTTGGGATACCAAAATATAAATTTGGTCAAGATTTTTATGCATGCAAACTACTCCCTTCTAGGTTAGCTACTCAAAAAACAATCTAAATTTCTTGAACTTAAAATAGATTGCTCCCTTGAAGGACATCTAGAAAACATGAACAAATCCAAACTTAGACCACTCCTTTGAAGGATGGATTATTAAATTTTTTCAAAGAAATCATTTGAAACTTCTTTCATAGATAAACTTCACAAACCTATCAAAACAAGTAATATTAGACCCTATCTAAACAAGCTATTCCAAGAAAACTACAATCAATTTTTATTAGTAGACTTCCCACATCAACTAGTCTACACCTAGCATATGACATGGACTTGTCTATCATGGTTCTTAGGTCACCTAAAGAAAAGGCAAACCCTCCCCATAAGAAGGTTTCCATACCTATCACCCACTACCTACCATCCATGTCCCCTTTTGTCCTTTACAAATCAAGGGATATTGAGCTTACTTGACATCATGCAATTAAGTTACTTTTTTTAACCATCAAACTAACAATAAAGCAAAAATATGACAAGGGTTTTATGTGCATAAACCCACACATCCTAACAACATGGTCTTTGTCAATCAGAGCATTTAGCCTCCCCCTTATACATTTTTGATCACTTGGGAAGATGTGGAAAGGATTTAGAGTGATAAAAAGGTGAGGTTGGTCAGGTGATAACTATATGGAGAAGGTATTCTCCAATGGTGTAAGATCATAAAAAAAAATATTGTGGAAGAATATGGCCAAAAATGATGAAGGTTGAAGTCATTTAGTTTGTTGGTTGGTTGATGGAAAAGGGTGATCTCCATTAGGTTAGGGAAGAAGGTGACTCTCAAAATTAATAAGGTTAAAGTTATATGGTTGGTTGGTCGGTTGGCTAGTTGATGGAGAAGGTTAATCTCCAAATAAAATGGTAAAGGGTAATCTCTAATGGGTTAGGGGAGAAGGTGAATATTAAAATGAGTAGGTGGTGTTGACAGTTTGTTTATGGGTTGTGGTTGAAGCTTGATAGGTGATAAGTAAGGTTTGGTTGGTTCTGGATGAGTTTGGGTAAAATTATTTGGTTGGGTAGGTTGGATAGAGTTGTTTAACTAGGTTAATAAGTTTAGATATGGTGATTAAGGTTGAAAAGGTTGATTGGTTAGGTATTATGGGTAGCGTTGGTTGGTTGGATAGGTTAGGTAGATGATTCTAAAGTAGAAATGCTAAGGGTTAGTTTGGTTAATTGTTAAGGTATGGTTTGGGTTGATATATTATCAAATCCTTATGGAGGAGAAGTTTCCCCACTTTTGTTTTTCAATGGATGGTCAGAAGAGGGAAAATGATCTTGAGGTGAGGTGATGGTTAGTAAGAAGGTTTTAAGAGGGGTGAAGATGACTTCACCCACCTCCCCAAAGGTTGTTAGTTGTTAATGGTTAGTAGTTAGTAGGTAAATTTCATAGGTGGTGGTTCAGGTGGGATTTACTCTAGTGCACCAAATCTAGGGGAAAGTTGTTGGGTCAGATTTAGGTAGGGTAGGAATCATAGTTAGCTCAAGATGCTAGGTAATGCTCATATGCAAAATGGTTGTGGTATGAGATTCTAGAAAATCTAAGATCTCTAGAAAAGGTTATCGAAGGGATCTCCATTTGAATAAGGTAATGGATATGATGGTAAGTGAGGTTAAAATGATGGAGGTTGATTGTAGAAGGTTGATTCCTCATAACTCAAATAAAGAGTAAACAAGAAAAAAGTCCAAAAAGTAATGCATACACTAAGTGCATTAGCTCCTAGGATGAATTTTATCTCATGTTGGCTTATGTCTTAGTGAAAAATGTGTGAATGTAGTTTGGATTTAAAATTGGGTACTAAATAGGAAAGACAAGGATGGTTTTAGGTAATGTTTAGGTGCTTAAGATAATTTGTACTAGATTCAGTATGTGGCCTAGTACTTGGGGCTTACTCCCCTCATGTCATGATCTTGAAGCTAGGTCATGTCACTTAGCCAAGATATACCATCTATCTAGGGCTTATACTCTATCAGAGAATGGATTGGGCTCTCCCCTTGGTGATGAAATATAATTGGGATTACCAGGTAGGGTATGGTTATCCATTGGGTGGTGAAATCCCAGTTGGGCCTTGTCTCAAGTATGTTATGGTGTGTTTATTGATTATGTGGTTTATGTTTTATGTGTGATATAAAAGTGAATCCACAATAGATTACATGCCTTTTTAAGTTACTAAGTGAAATAAAGTAGTAAGCCAACAATGGATGCAAGGTTTGTCTTAAGCTCAAATGGAAAATTTTAGATTTCTTCGGATGAGAAAACAATACATAGAGAGAGAAATAATACAATGCTAGCTAAGAAAAGAAAGGTGGTTGGTGTCATCGGGTGTGCCATAATGTTTTACTCATATTTAATCCTCATTCCTTAGTTTGAAATCAAGTAGTAAAATTAAAAGAGAGGAGTGTGTAAGGGTACCTAGTTGAAAGTTCACATGCACTGATCTAGATGAAATAAGAACTCTTCTTTGGCTAGGGAAAAGACCTATAAATAATAAATAACTAAAAGAAACTTGTTGATTATAAAATAAAATGGGGGGATTTTTTGGCATATTTTAGATCTAAGAAATCAATATATTTCTAGGATGGTTGTCAATCCCCTTTCTGATAAAAGCTATGATACAAATAAAAGAAAGGAAAATTGCATAAAACAACATAAAGGTAAATTAAATTTAATACAAGAAAGGTAAAATGCTTGTTCAAAGAAAATAAATAACTATGGAAAAAAATTGGTCAGTGTTTATGCTAAGGTAGTTGGGGTTTTGATTATTATTTTTGGCAAGGTAATAGGGACATAAAAAATAAGATTCGGTTGAGGTTTGGTTGTAGAAAAGGTAATTGATTAGACAAATGTTTGGGTATGGTTTTTAGGTTAGTAGAGGTTTGATATGGGTTTAGAGGGCATACAATAGAATGAAAATAGAAGAATATGATCAAGGTATTTAAACCTCAAAAAAGAAATAATAGAAATAAATGACAAATGGAAAATACCTATTATCCAATTGTTGAATAATGGTAGAAGGTTGAATAAATTTTACCACTGTGATGGTGCTTTGGGCATCTAGATGTGATGAAAATAGAGTTTTGATAAATTTTGAAATCTACAAGAATATTTTGGTAGCATATACTTATAGATTTTTAAATATGTTCTTTTTATAACTCTCCTTTTATAGGAATAAGTTGCTAAATGGAGTGGAGGAAAAGTTGCTAATTTCAATGCTTCAAATCTATTTTGATTTGCATAAATAAATTTATAAATTGTGTGATGTTTATCTTGTTCACGGTTGGAAGTCATTTTAAAATAGGCTAAGAAACTTGACCAACATTGGTCAGGATAATTAGCACCAGTCAGGCTAACCAACGTTGATCAAGCTAATTGGTGATGGTTGAGGTCTAAGAGGAAAATGGGTGAAAAGTGGTTAAAAGGAATTTGGTTAAAAAGGTTAAGTTAACAAGATGAAAATTGGGCTAGGTTAACTAGCTCTAATGTGGGGTAAGGGTTCAAGGATGCTTCAACATAAAAAATAGGGTAGTTTTTGAGTATCTACAAGATAAGGTAATTCAAATGGTTAGTGGCTCTCAAATGATGTATTTATTAGATGGATTATCTAGTTACAACCAAGTGTTGGTCAACAAATAAGACATGATGAATACCACCTTCATGACCAAGTGTGGAACATTTGCATACATAAGGATGCCTTTTAGACTCATCAATGCTAGGTATACCTTTTAACATGTCATGGATCATGCATTCCAAGGACTAATCGATAAGTGCATTATTATTTACATGGATGACTTAACCATTTTCTCTAAAAATAATAAAGATCACATGATGTACCTCTCATAAGTTTTAGAGAAATGTAGGCCTTTGATATCTCTTTGAATCCTAAGAAGAGTATATTTTGTGTAATCAAAGGTAGTAAAATCTTAGGACACATAATCACGAAGGATGGTATGGCTATTGACCTAGAAAAATTAGTGTTATTTTTAAGGTTTATTTTCCTAACAACAAAAAAAATTAAAATCATTTTTTATAAAAATTAAATTTGTATGTAAATTCATTTCAAGTTTCACCAAAATTGTTAAACCCCTGAATGTCATGTTGAAAAATGATGCAAAGATTGATTGGACATCCAAGCTAAAAAATATTTCCAATACATCAAAAAAGACATAGTATAGGCACCCATTATAATTAGCTCATATTTTGATAAATATTTCACCTAATCTTTTACTTCTTACCACACAATTATTATTGTCTTAATACAGAAAGTAGTAAAAAAAGAACATCTAGTTTATTTTATGAGTATAAACTTGAAGGATGTTGAATTAAGATACCCACTCCTAGGAAAATAAGCATATGCCATAATGAAGGTTGTGAATAGCTTTATACATTGCATCTTAAGGAAAAAAACTCATGCCATCGTACATGACACTATCATTAGGCTTATACTTAACTAGAATGAGTTAGGAGAAATATGAGGAAAATGGATGACCAAACTTTTGGAATATGTCATAGAGATCAAGTCAACTAGGATGGAATGGGCCAAGGCTTAATTTAGTTGATTACCAAGGCTTATTTTTAGATTGATGTTTTATAGGTAGGAGTAGACCAGGTCTCAAGTTAAGAATGGTACAAGGACATTATCTATTACCTATTAAATGACACTTGCCCCTAGAATTGAAAAGAGAGTAGAAGAGATCACTGAGGCAATATTTCCCATCACATTAAAAGTACTCACTTATGATTTTATGGCTAAATATATGGATGATGATGAATAAATTTAGTAAATAATATTGAATATTGTTTAGATGGAAGATGCTAAAGATCAATCCCTCAAGAATTCTAAAATAAACTAAGACATAGTCAAAATATGGTTTGATGAGAGGGCTAAAATAAAACCATTATGAATCTCAAACTTAGTCTTATTATGGGAGAAAGATAATGAGAAAAAATGCCAACATGATAAATTCATGCCCCTTTAGATCAAGCCATATCAAATTGTAGAGATACTAGGTGATGACACATTTAGATGAAAGAATTGTAAGGAAATGACCTAACTCTATCAGTGAATGGACAATACTTGTAGCACTACTTTTTGACTACCCCTTGCATCTTTGCCAAAGGATTGTGAGTTGGTTTAGTGTATCATATGGTAGGGGTAGATTAGTTTCCTTTTTTATTTAGGTTTTTATTATGTGTTTTCTTTTAATTATTTTATTTCCTTAGATCAGTTGCTATGTGTTGTAGCTTAGAAATAAGCCCTTTGGGCAAAGTCTTGAGTTTCATTACATTTGTCCAAAGCTTTTAAATCTAATGGTTGAAATGTTGAATCCCATGCACATCCAAATATATCGTTGTCTAAAGTAAGAGATTATCCTATGTGTTGATTTAGAAAATGTGGAAGTTATAATTTTAAAGTTTTCATTTCAAGGATTATGTTCTTTTATGGTGATTGTACTCTAGTTATAAAAATCATACATTTGATCGAATAAAGGTCTTAAAATTTTGAAGGTCTATATATACTGGAACTTAATCTCACATCATAAGATTGCCTGGGTAGAACTCAATCTCTAAAAACAAATGGTTATTGGGTGAAAATTTTGAAATATCTTAAAACCTAGCCAATAAAATAGTTCCAAACATCAAAGGGAAAATGTGTGTGTGTGTGTGTGTGTGTGTGTGTGTGTGTGTGTGTGTGTGTGTGTGTGTGTGTGTGTGTGTGTGTGTGTGTGTGTGTGTGTGTGTGTGAATTTGAAATAGGCTTGACATTATAAGCTGCACACCCTTGAATATGATTTGGGTAAACTCCATCGGGGATATCGATGCTTGAATGGTAGTGGAACAAGGCCTAAATTGGAGATAAAGGTATCTATATTGGGGATATAGATGCATTGGTGGTAGTAGAGAAATGCCCAAGCCATAATTTAAAAAAGTTGAGCATAATTATATATCTAAAATGTGTTTGCTTATAACCTATGCTCAAAACCACAAAGCTTGAAGTTGTTGATTCTAAAACCCAAAAATCATGATGATCAATCAATTCAAAGTACACACATAGTATGAATGGTTTTTTAGTTTTTTAGTCTTGGATACTTCAAGTAAAAATTTTTTAGTTCCCCTCATTAATAGGTCAACCATAACTAGTAAAAAAGGTAGGATTGGGAAGAATAATTTGATTCGTCCTCCTATGGGTTGGTTGAAGCTCAATTTCAATGGTTCTTCTCAGGGAAACCCAAGTACATCAAGCACGGGTTTCATCATTTGATATTGTAATGGATACCTTATTTAAGTTATGTCTAGGAAGATTTAGGATGAAACTAATATCGAATCTGAAGCACAAATGCTTACAAATGGGATCGAACTTACTATTCAATGTGTTATCTCAAAGTTGAGTATAGAGGGTGACTCAAAAGTCATCATTTCAACTATGAAAAAGGAGGCAAACTCTTGGAACTTAGAGAACTTCTTGACAATCACTTGGAGGAATTTTGAGACTTTTTATTTGATTGATTTTAATCACTACTTCCAAGAGGCTAATTCGGTTGTTGATTTCTTGGTGAATTATGGCATGAAGCATGCTAGGTAAATAATTTGAGAGATTTTTGGGAAGAATTCCCATCTATATCTTTAATTTATTTGGGATAATTACCATTTATGTTTATCCCTTTTTATTGCTTTGTTTACAAAGAAATTTCAAAATCCCATAGCTAATTTAGTAGGGGTCTACTTTGGTTATTTTTACATTAGTTAAATTTTGTTGGATGGCCTTTTTTTCCACTATAACTTCCATCATATCATAGATTATTTATCATGAAATGGCTTTTTTTTGCAAAGCTTTGCATTTATGATGGTAGATGACTATTATTGGAAGGTCCAAAGGTTTCCTATGACACAAGGGAATCATGTGGTTTCCCTCATGCCTTCTTATGTTTTGACATGCTTGGTCCTGTTTATCTATTTGGGGAGAATATTTATACACCATATGCCCCTTACTATTTATGGAGGTTGAGGTTGGTAGAGCTATGAATGAATAACATAAGTGAAATTACCTTGGTGACATATTACATCTATGGTGGAAGTGTAGTGCTTGAGATGGCCTTTAATGGCCAAATTTTATATGCCTGCTTTAAACATATTTTTTGGCTACTAATGAAAGAAGCATTTGGTGATATCTTAGAAATTATTGGGTAGAAGTTTTTGGTGCAGGGAGTTTTTAGTAGGGTAAATTTAGAGATTGTAATGATTTTTTCTTCTAACCTAATGTTACTAATCTTGGATTCAGAAGTGGTAACATGGGTGGTGGAGTTTTATGTGTGCCCATAATTTTACATTGGGTTGGTAAATAAGATTTTATTACATGATCTGTCCCCACTTCTAAACTTTCCATTTTTAGGAAGGGATGGTTTGGGTGTGGTTCTGACTATGGCATTCTGAGCACTTGAAACATGGTTCACAATCTTGCTAGGGTTAATTCAATATTTAAAGAAGTTTAAGTCACCTGATTCAAAGGAAAGGAATTTTATTTCCTTACCCCTCATGGCAAAACTTTGGAGCCAAATTCTGTAAATAGCATAGTTGTAAGCATACCATCATGAAAATATGTGGGTAAAGGTAGTAGATAAATTGGTAAAATGGGTTCTTAGGGGATAGGTTGTAGTGCCTCTTTGGTATAGTAAATCTTTAGTCAAGGATTTGGGTCTTGACACCCCCATAATCACCAATTATTCAATGGTGGATACTTCTAGTGGAAAATAAATAATGAAACAAGTGAAGCATGAGGTCATGGATGAAGTGAAGGATAAATTTTACAAATGATGGGGAATCATCTTGCTAGAAGATATGGATGATGAGGGTCATGCTGGTCTAAAATTTTGACGTTGGTCAGCATCTTGTGTCTAGTCATAATGGTCTACTTTGTGGTAAGCTATTTTTGGGGTTTTTCGTAGTAGTGGTGGTCTATGGTTCACCCTTATTTAGTTGGGGTCTTTTTGATTTGATAAATCTTATTGGCTGTTAATATTATTTTTGTAATCGGGTATGTGGTTGTAGGGTAGTTATTGTAACTCCTTTATCTTCAGCCTAGGGGCCCTAATATAAACCATGTACCTATCTAAGCAAAATTATTAGATATAGAAAATTAATTATAATATTTTTTACATCTTCCAAGGGATTACTTAATTATTACATTCTAAACTAGGATATCTAAATTCTAACATATTGTTATGTTTCCTATAGAGGTTACCATTTGTTGAAATCAACACACCCCATTTTCATAAAAATGGGGACCCTATGAAAATTTTGGGCCATTCACCCTAGGATATACCTTACCATTAGATCCACATGATTAAAATACCTTTGTATGGCTTGAATATTTAAATTCATAGTGGTCCATGAAAAATGTAATGGGTACCTTTTAAAATGTTTCATCAATGTCTAGTTTATTGAGTTTTCTAATGATCTAATTTGTTTAAAAGTGCTCTTACAAGGGGTTACATTTAAAATAACCAAGGTATGACCCCTAATATTTAATCAAGATTATTTAATTAAGTTTTCCAAATCATGGTATTACTTTGGCTATGCCATAATTTGTATTTGATACTATGACGTACCTTGGATTTAAGCTTTAAATTAGGGTCCAAATTAGATTTTGTACTCAAGGTTTACAATTTTAGACTTGCCCCTTTTATTTTATCCCATAATTTTCAATTTTTTGCACTTTTTCCTTTGAATAGGAAACTAAAATTGACTTAGCCTCAACTGACATATGGCAATGTTTTATGTATGATTCACTCTACTGCACCAAGTTTTAAGCTTTACCATGTATCTTTTAGCCTATGAAAAATAGTTGTAACCCAATGACCTAATCATAGCATGACATGTGCCACCCAATCATAGCCTTCAAAGGAAAATATTATTTTCTAAAAGTCTTGTAAACCCAAAATCCTATCATAGAATGTGATTTGGCACTCATTGACATCATTTAAAGTTCAAGGAGTTATAATTTTTTTGACCCTACGACCCAATGGGAATGTACCACTTATCATTTAATCACCGTATTTTAGACTACTGAAGAGTTTTGACTTAATTGAAACATGTCATATGGTACCCAATCATAGCCTTGTGAGACCCTGATTTCTTTTTAAAGTCTTACAACCAAGTGATCTAATTACATCATGCCACTTGATACTTAGTCACATCCTCACACCCCCTCATAGTCAAGGTGTGATGTTTCAATCTATCAATACTATGATTTCATGACAAGATGAAACCTGGAAATTAATCAAAAAATCTTAAATAAATACGTGCTACATGAAAGACACCTAATAGTTAGGACTAATAGGTTGAAGACATGTGGACCCCTATCTATCATCAATAATGTGATCAAAGGGAACCATTAATTGCAAAAAAGAATGATATAATTAAAAGGATACACTTGAAAAAATGTCATAGTAGTTAGGTCCATTGAAAGATTCATATAAAAATCCATGTGATAGCATGAGATAATGAGAGATTTCCACTTGGAAAGCCAATAGAGGTCCCAAAGCCATGTCAGCCCAAAATAAAAGGGTTCAAGTAATGAAGCATCAATAAAGAGTGACCCAATAAAAAGATAACACTTGGTATAATATCATGTAATCCACTTGAATAGCCAAATATTCAAAATAAAAGGTAAAGTGCATGAAAAGGCAATAATTATTGAGCATGTGTCAAGTATGACACCTAGGTTGTGTATAGACGTCCAAAAATTACTAGTTGTAGGTATGAACTAAATGTTGATGGGGCTTGTTTCAATGGTTATAAATCCAAGTAACTTCACTAAAAAAGTCAAGCCTATGACAATAATCCATGTGGACAAAATGAAGGTAGTGATTGGTTAATTCCTCACAGTGGATTTTTGAAGCTGTTAAAAAAAATTGAAGACCCACCTGGGCTTTAAATCAAAGTGATTTAAAGATAATTTCCATTTATGACTCATATATTTTAGTTCAAATTCTAAAATTAAAAATTATTTTCTTGCTATTTCAAAGCATTACATTCACTTTCACCTGTTATTTGCAAAGAACTTTAAAGTATTCTATGATTATTTCTAAGGGCTTATGGGAATTTATTCACCATTCAAGCAATCCAAAAGCTCATTAGTCAAAAAATTGAAACAATGGTCAAAGCTATAATATCTAGAGCCAACAAGAAATAACAAGTTCCATTCCTCTTATCCTATGGAACAAACATAATCTTTCAGGACACCAATTTTAATTTTGTTACATTGGCCACTGAGGACTAGCATTATAATGACTTATTCTACCATGTAAAAAAAATTGTAAACAAAGACAATAATGATGAGGAAGGATATAATGATGAAAAATATATTTTAGATATTTTATTACTCAAATCTATAGGGTTATACAAGGTTGAATCTAATCCAAAGTTACTCCCCTATGTAGACTTAGTATACCAAATATTTCTTCAATCTAGGTGTGTTAATAATATGATCAAATCTTTAAATTTGGGTCATGACATTGATTTAATAGTCAGGCTATAATTTTAAGCTTATTATGATCTACCCAAACCAATGATTATTTATAATCATGAAACAGTTACCCAATGGATCCAAACACATGACATTAGGGATGTTTTAAGAGAATAGGCTGAGAACAAAGGGAATTTCATATGAAAATCCAAAATAATGGAAATCCCCATAACGTAATTTAGTAAATGAGTGAGAATGGGGATGGTTATGATGATTTAACTACATGGGGCCAAAGAGATAGGCCACGTAAATGAGAAGTTGGTTTTACTTCTATCAATGATAATAAATGATGCAAAGACACCCGCTTTGGGAGAAATCATATCCTGTAACTTGGTATCATAGATTAGGAAGGTCATGGCCAATAATTAGATCATTTATATATGATTTCCTACCTAGGGGATGCCATTTTCACTTCCCAAAAGTTCCCCTAATTCGCCAATTGGGATCAAAAGTTGAAATGGACTATGCTTCACAATTTTTCAAAGGTAAGATTCTAAAAATAAAAATAAGAAATCAAGGCCATATCTAAAAACTTATATCCAATAGTGTACAAGGCTATCCATGAGAGGCCTATGCTTAGATTATTATATGAAATTATAATAAACTTAATCACCTTGGGAGATTACTAGTACTATCTATATTGCACAGTGATAAGGATAGTTGGAATTATGATAGCCCACTTCAAGTTACCCACCACAGTGCTAGACAAACTAGCTAAACAAGAGAATGAATTTTAATTACTCATAAGAGTGGATGGACTTTGTAATAATAATAAGAGAGGATTGGTTCATCCTCAACTATCCAACATTGGCTAGTTTAGAATCGAGAATTAGAAATCTATCATTAATATTACTAAGTAAAGGCCCACTTTTAACTTGGAAAGAGATACCAATAGGGAATGGGACCCTAAAGATATGACATTTAAACATTGCATCAAGCATAGGGAAGCCCTAATAATCAATTATCATCATGAGCCTAAGGATAAATACAGGTTCTACACCAATACAGCTAATGACACAAAAGTGAAGCATAGATTGAAGGTCGCCAATATCCTATAGGTAAAGGGAAAGTTGGAGGATGTAGGTTTTTATGAATTTTTAAAACTTGAACATATTAAAGCATAAACATCTACATAAATATCTCATGTTTATGTTATTGATTAGGAAATACCAACTAATCCTTAGCTTAATCATAGGATTATTCAATCATCTCCTACTTTAGAGAAGGGGGAGATGATACTGGGAAACACATTAAATAAGATTCTATATTAGGAGCAACATAAAACACCCCATCCTAGGATCAAAATTTTACTTTAGTATATGTAGTGACACAACCTACTAATACACTAGTAGATTCTACACCAAAGTTACCTCCCTTACTATTAATGAAGAACCCAGACTAACAGGTCAAGAATGTGTTTATTTGCTTCATTCATTTTTATATAACCTACCCTTGGGTATATTTTGTGATCCCACAACCCTAGATGATATGAACCCCTTACCCTACATGCCCCTCATTAGGCTTGTGACTAGGCCCATGACTATGCCCCTACCCACTATCAACCCTTTCATTATATGATCCACTTCAAAGGTCTCTATGATGGCCAATTTACCTCCAATTCTACCTATGCCTATACCTAGGTCAGGTCCCCAACTACCTGATAAAAGGCCCTTTTTTGTCATCCCCCATGTCCCTTTATTCCCAACTAGTGCTTTAGCTATAACTAATTATTCTTCATCTGTAGGAGTGACAACTCCCACTTCATCCCCCATCTCTATAGTTTTCCTAGTAACCTCCATAGTTGATGTGGCCACCAATTGCTTTATTTTATATCCTCATCCATACCTAGTATATACCTTTTTCTATGTAAATCCTCATAACCATCCATGACTCATGAAAATAGATGAATGATTTATGATTTTATGTGTGCATTGATATATACATACATACATACATACATACATATATGTGTGTGTGTGTGTGTGTGTGTGTGTGTGTGTGTGTGTGTGTGTGTGTGTGTGTGTGTGTGTGTGTGTTATAAATTAATGATTATTTTGCTTTGATTATATTATACTTATGTAACCTTATTTAACAAAAATTTAAAGGGTAACATAAGACTATAGGAATCTTGTTTAGGTAAAACACTTATGGAGAATCCCAAAACAAAAGAGGTTTCCATCTATGGTTGCTCACAAAAACTACTGGCTTCTACCTATAGGTTACCTGTAACAACTATTAGCTTTCACCTATAGGATGCTCGTAATAACTACTAGCCTCCAGCTATAGGGTACCAATATAAACTACTAGTTTCCACTTATAGGTTGCATGTAGAAACTACTAGTTTCCAATTGTAGGTTTCCTATAGTAACTATAGGCTTTCAACTATAGGATCCCATAGCCACTATGCAAAACAAAACTATTATTATCATAAGAAGTGATTAGCTCTTAAGGACACATCTAGATGTCTTAGGAACCAAGTGGATGATTGAAGAGTATCCTCCATAGCCATTTTATGGACTCCTCACATGCAAATAATCTTAGATGTGCTACCACAAATATGAGTAAGACAAGGATAATGAAAAGGAGATAAAAATAAGTAAAACAATAAAATAATATATGTTGTCTTTAACCCATTTAGACCTCAAATAAGTAACTTCAGTTACTAACCACCTAAAAGTTAACTAGGGTAGTTCCCAAAGTATCTGTGCCTTTCCTAGTTTAGTGTTCTTAGTTGGAGCTAATAAATTGCCTTATGTATTTAATGGTATAACCTAGATTAGATTGTTATTAGATAATAACGTAGTAATAGAATTAATGAATTCATTGCATTTTGAATATTGTAAACTTTTGTATCAATCTTTAATTTCTATAGATCTAAGTAATGAGAAGGTTGATTTTGTAAGAAGCTTTTATAAGTCTCTCAAAGAAGGATTAGAACTCAATTTTGAATAAGGAAGGGCTCCCTCAGAAGAAGTTGCAACGAAGATCCTGACCCTCTTTATTTTAAGTGTGTTGTGTAAGTTGATTTCATTATTAGTTTAATTGTATAAAGTGTGATGCATGTGTGGTTCATGAGTGTGAAGTATTTTTATATTTCTATTATAATAATTTCATAGTATAACTATCTAATGAATTTATTATAAGTTTATTATACTAAAACTACTAAGCAAGATAATACATGGATAAATAATGCATATATAGTGATGACATCCTTGAAAATCCTACATACTCTAGGTTGATAATTAATGTTAATAAAACTCAAGAATTTGGTATTAACAAAGTAATAAGTCTACATAACATTTTGGTGCCATTTCTAGGGAGGGTGTCAATTATTACTTTCTAGATCAATTATTGCTTTTCAAGATTGATTAATGCACTATCCTACCCAGTTGGGAAAGTTGAGTTAGGTAACTATAGTGTCTTATGATAGATATCTAATTTCTTAGATGTTGATGGTACACATCATTTTTAATGTACTGTCCTACCCAATCAGACAAGTCGAGTGAGGACACTACAGTGTCTTATGCTAGATTTCCAAGTTCCTAGATGTTGATGGTACACAACTTTGAATGCCTCTTTAAAATCTTGTGATTTACTTTTTTAATAGTTTTTTTTTTATAATTTACTTTCCTAAAAGAGTGATTTACTTTTTCAAAGTGTGCCTTTCATTTTTTACTTTCATTTCCTTCTTTCTAGAGTAATTTTCCTACTTTGAGTAGATAACTTTACTACTTTCTAGAAGTAAAATTTCAACTCTAATCATTTTATTTTCATACTCTTTTATTTCTCTATATTTTATTTTTTCTTATTCTAAATAACCCATTGGAACACATGAAAAACACACTAACCCTATGCAAGAGGGGACAAGATAGCTGAAGGAGTGGCACAATTTTTATGCAAAGAGAAAAATATTCTTTAGGGAGATTTTTACTAAATAAGCCACAAGTTACTATAAATAAAGAACCACAAATACCTATAGAATCTAATAATTTTGTTTTAAAATATATCATAAGTTAGAATGCTCTCAAAGAGGGGAACACTACAAACTAAAGGAGGCAGCTTGCAAAAGAAGTACTATTGGCTTTGAAAAAGGAAATAGAAGTAGAGGAAGCATTAGCTGAGTTGGTAAGAAGAAATGAGGGATAAGAAATTCATGAACTAAACACTCTATAAAGTAACATCATAACAACATTCCAATAAGTCTTTCTTAAACAAATCAAAGAAAGCTTAGGAGAATCTTTAAATTTCTCATCTGATAAAAAGACTATGGATTAATAGATAAACATTTACTATCATACTGATGAAGGGACTGATATAAAATTTGAAGATGTGATCTTGCATACCTTTGGTATCTATATCATAAAAAAAGCCATCATGAATGGAGAAGGAGACCTTATGGATGACAATAGGATTCTAAACAAAGTTACTTTTGAATACAGATGCAACAGAAGTAACATAAATGAAAAATATTCCACCCTCAACCTTGCCTAATTTTAGAGGTACATTATAAAAAGACCTAAACACATTTTTGTTCAAATTTTATATCCTCTATAGAAGCTATGACTATGGGAAGGATGCACAAAAATTGAAACTTTTTCTAGCCACCCTTAAAGACCCAACACTTTGTTGGTTCATGGGACTAGGTAGTAATTTAGTCCATACTTGGGAGGACATGAAAAATAAATTTTTGGCTAAGTATCTAGAATATGCATGAGAAATAAATTATCTAATAAATGACATCTTTACGATGGCTCAAGAAGGGGATGAATCTTTAGAAGACTATGTTAAATGGCTCATGTTTATTGTATAAAAATTCAAGCAAAATGCACTAGGAAAAGAGCCTATAAAACTCATCTTCTTGAATGGAGTCAAAGAAGATTTTTTTAGAAGCCTTATAGCAAATGAGTGGGGGAGATATTTTCCACTTGTAATTCAGACATCAAGGAATTAATCAAAAATTATTCTAGGTCTGCCATAAACAAAGTCAGGAGAAACAAGCTTCCACTGATAGTTATAAGTGGCCTATCAAAATATGAAGTTAGTAACCTATTACAAGACATGAAATATGATATCATTAGTCACTTGACCACCCAAATGGATAGCCTACACTCAAGAAAGAAGCAAGTATCCTTGGATCAAACTTTTACCATTTATTGTCTAGATTGTAAGAAAAAGAAGATAGATTGTAGGTGTCATGAGGTTTGGGATAAAGTAGCTAACATCACATCTAAAGAACCGAAAATAGTAGAGCTACATGCTATAGTTGGAGATGGAAACAAAGTTTTATATGTTGCATAAATAAATCCATGGCTTTAATGACCATCTTATCTAAGTATGGGACAAAATCTACCTTTTACAAATTCTACTTCCTTTAATTCATAATTTGAAAATACTACTTCCAATTGGACTAGTCCATGGATGAATGTCCCACCTCCTAATTCTAATTGGTAGACACTCAAATAAGCTACCCCACCACCTCTTGGCAGTCTCCACAAATTATATCCTCACCTTGTATATGTGCTTGATAATCACCCCAAGGGTTACCCTTCATAAATAAGTGGAAGTAGCCTTGGAGACCTAATCAACCTAGGAGAAACCATTAAGGAGGATTACCTCCACAATAATAACAACCTCCTACTCTTAAGCCCATTACACAAGCTA
The DNA here is from genome assembly GCA_037957365.1 of Torreya grandis. Taxonomy (NCBI): domain Eukaryota; kingdom Viridiplantae; phylum Streptophyta; class Pinopsida; order Cupressales; family Taxaceae; genus Torreya; species Torreya grandis. The sequence goes on from JARHVA010006285.1 coordinate 317,412, forward strand.
CACCTAAACCTAACCAGCTCCTTACCCAACCCATTTAGAATCTTGTAAATAAGTTGGTGCAACTGACATTTAGTATTGAACTTATTTAGTACCTAGCATATGTGGTGAATATCCATGAAGTTCACCTACAATTTGGAAAATTTCTACCACCTCCATCCCCACCCATAATAATGGAGTTAGATCAAGAAAATCCAAAATATCATGATAATCCACCTTTACCACCATATGAACTCTTTGAACCATCAAATAATGTTATTGATGAAATGACCCCACCATTTCTAGAATGTTCTATATTTCAGTGCCATGTAATTAAGCTTGAATTTGATTTCATAAGATAACTCAAAAATATTCATGTTAAAATTCCTCTCTTCTAGGCCATCAAGGATGTGCCCATATATTCTAAAGCTATTAGAGACTTATGTCTATGTAAACCTGGAAGGAAGAAGAAGGATCCCAATATAGAGCATGTGATTAGCCATCTAATACACATTATGCTAAGAAAAACCCTACTAAATAAATATTTAGATCCATGATGCCCAGTAGCAATAATACAAATATATGACTAGTAGTTGTTTAATAGATTGATAGACCTAGAGACTATAATAAATGTAATGAAAATTAAAACCATGAAAAAACTATAGCTGAATAATATTCATCTCATATCTATAGTGTTACAAATGGCTAATAAGTCTATAGTCCTATTAGGAGTCATTGAAGATTTTGTCATAACTCTAGATTATTAGGAGTATCTTACAGATTTCATTATGCTACAACTAAAGTCTAATTTGGGTGGATACCTTATTATCTTATGATGACTTTGGATTACCATAAATGATGCCTTCATCAACTACATATTGGGTAATATGTTGATATATAATGTCAACCACACTAAGAATTTGGTCCTCTATCCTCCATCATAACTAGCCTTGACACTATAACATACATTATGGGCTGAAGAAGATGAGGTAAACCAACTTCCCTTGATTCATATATTCACCATAGATCATGAATGTACCTTGGAAAATTAGGAGGAAGATACAACTATCTCTAATGTTCTCTAGAATAATTACCAAACTCTTTCTATAGATCTCAACCACCTATAATGTGTTGTGTCCATTTTCTAACCTCTAGGAAGAAGATAATTTTGATGCATCTACACAAAAAATATTCCATCAGTTGTTTCCTCATAGCTACAGCTAAATTAGATCCATTAGCAATATAGAAATGATGAAATCACTCTCACAACAAATTGAACTCTCTCCAGGATAAACATTGCTTATTAATAGCAAGTTAGAGTCAAATGAGAAAAATCACCTAGTCATCATGTTGCATGCAAACTAATGCACTTTTGCATGAGATTATAAAGATATGAAAGGAATCAACCTAGAAACATGTACACATCATATCTATATCAAAGAAGATTTCCAACCAATCAGATAGCGACAACATAAGATGAATCCAACTCTTAAAGAAATAGTCAAAGTGGAATTATAAAAACTCCTAACAGTTGAATTTATATATCCCATCTCAGATAGTGAATATGTTTCACTATTGGTAATTATACCAAATAAAAATGGGGAATGGAATGTATGCATAGATTATAGGTAATTTAATACCAAAAATAGAAAAGATCAATTTCCTCTACCTTTCATTGATAAGGTGTTGGACACACTAGCAAGAAATAAATATTTTGCCTTTCTAGATGGCTTTAGTGGTTACAACTAGATTAGAATTTCTCCTAAGGATCATGATAATACCACCTTCACTTGTTCTTGGGATAATTATGCTTATTTTATATTACCTTTTGGGATGTGTAATGCTCCTATAACATTCTAGAGGGTTGTCTTGAGTATCTTTGCAAAGATGACCAATGAATGTGTATAAATCTATATGGATGACTTCACTTTTTATGAGAAACATTTTATAAGTGTCTGAATAACGTATATAAATTTTTGCAACACTATCAAGAGTGCCATTTGTCTTTAAGTCATAAGAAATACTACATGTTGATGACATAAGGCATTATCTTAGACCACTGTGTCTTTATTAAAGGAATTAATGTTGACCCTGCAAAGCTCAACATCATAAAAGACCTACCTATTTCTTAGAAACAAGAAGATGTCAAGATTTTTTTAGGACATTCTGGTTACTATAGGAGATTTATCAATAATTTCAACAAAGTATTAGCACCATTATTCACTTTCCTAATTAAATATGTTGAATTTATGCAGACTCCTACCTATGATACAACCTTCAAATAATTGAAAGAATTATTTACCACCACCCCTATTATGCATGGTCTTGATTGGAATCTTCCCTTTCATATTCACATGAACACTTTACATACTACCCTAGAAGCTATGCTAGGAAAAAAATAAGAAGCACTCAATTATGCCATATATTTTATAAGCAAGAACCTACATATAGTAGAATTAAATTAAATGATCACTAAAAAAGGGTTCTTGGTGGTATTCCATGCTATCAACAATTTCCATCACTACATAATAGGGTATCAAGTCTTTATTCATATAGACCATGTAGCCATTAGGTACTTTATGAATAAACCAGCTATCATAGGCAGAGTGATAAGATGGTTGCTCTTATTAGAAGAATTTGAATTAACTATTGTAGATAAGTTTGGTAAGGGAAATGTCATGGCTAACTTCTCATCACAACTACAATCCAATCAAGAAGATACCTTAGTGGATGACTCATTTCTAGATGAGCACCTATTCTCCCTCACCATTACCACACCTTGATATGCTGATATTGATAACTACCTTATAACAAGGTTACTTCCATAACAATTTCTCCCTAAATAAAAAAGATATTTGATTTAGAAAAGTGGCATGTATTCATGGATATCTAGAATTTTTTTCTATATTGGGCCTAACTCTATCATCAGAAGATGTCTAAATAAATATGAAGTTCTAGATATCCTCAAAGCTTGTCATGATGAACTCTATAGAGGGCACTTTGTAGCCAAGTGTACAATATTAAAAATATTGAATAAAAGATATTATTATCCCTCACTCCATAAATATGTAATAAGGTATAATACTCATGGTGACATATATCAGCATATGGGGAGACACACATGTTTATATGAGATGCCTTTATATCCTTAAATGGTGCTTGAACCATTTAAAAAATGGGGCCTAGAATTTGTAGGACCTTTTAATCCAAAATATAAAAAAAAAGTGCATCCTTGTATATACTGATTATGTCACTAAATGGGTGGAAGTAAAGGCTCTTACACATGTTAGGGATGAGAACGTGGAAACTTTTATCTATGAAAAATTATTCAAAAGATATGGTGTGCCATGATAAATAGTCACTCATCAAGGACCCAAATTCACTATTATTTTAATTACTACCTTTGTCCAATAATATGACATTAGGCATAAGAAGTCAACTCCATATCATTTATAGCCCAATGGATAGGTGGAAGTCACCAACGGGGATTTATAAAATACTTTTACCAGGGCTATTAGTATGTCCCATAAGGATTGGAAGGCTATAATTATTGAAGATTTTTGGGCTTACAAAATCATGTGGAAGACCAGTACAAGCTTCACCCCATATGAGTTGGTCTATGGAAAGAAACCTGCCTTGCTAATTGAATTTGAGCACAAGACCTTACGAATAACACTAGAACTTGGGATGGATATATCTAAAGAATATAAAGAAAGGATTATATAATTGAATTCCTTAGATTAATACAAATAATAGTCATTATAAAACATAGAACTTTTACAATAGTAGTAGATTGGATAGCATGACAAGTACATTAATACTAGACAATTCAATGCAAGAGATTGAGACCTTATTTTTTATTTAATATATAAGGATCACAAGGGAAAAATATAGACTAGATGGCTTGGTCCATTTGAGATTGAGCATATTTATGATAATGGAGTAGTTTAAATCTAAACCATTGATTTGGTAAGATTCCATCTACTAGTTAATAGCCACAAACTAAAGTTGTACAAAAATCCACTCACTCAAGAAGAGTTTATCAAGAACATATGAAATCAATTATAAAATGGATACAATTATGTACTAGATCAGCATTATGTCTCACCATAAAAAGTGAGAACCAGCTAACACAGAGATAAAGAAGGAGAGGAGGACATCCTAGCCCTCCTCTGGCATGAAGGATGGGACTTTTAAATGGTCCTTGATAATTCACCCTCATAGCTAACTTGGCAAGGACATAGAATAAATATTCTACTATAGGTAGTAGTAAGAGTAAAAAAACCAACAATGAAAACCATTTTTGGGCATTGTTGATAGCTTTTGGGTAGAAAATCAGCCTACTAGCTACCTAGAACTATAAAATGGGCCGAAATAGAAAACAAACTTATTGGATATTTAGGGGTAAAAACCAAAATTAAATGTAAATAATCATTCTAAGAAAAACTTTTCATTTTCCTACAATTGCCATGTACTATTCTATAACTACTATAGGCACCTCCCTCACCATTGCTATAGGTACCTTTGACAACAAAGGTATTCCTTCAATTACTACAGGCTATTTTGTAGATGTTATGGGCACCTTCCCCATAGTTAGACACAACTTTATAATTTATATAGGCTCGACCTATAGTTGCTAGAGGTATATCCTAACACCTATATACATCTCTTTAGTGAATGCAAGTTAGTTCTTCATAAACACTAAGCTATGTACTTGGCTATGGGATTTTGAGAAATACATAGAAGACACCAGACAAGCTAGAGGATTGAAGGAGGATTAGAGTATAAAAGTTAAAACATTTCTAAGGAATACGCTTGAATCACAAGGTAAGAGCCACAACAAAGGCATACACTTCCAATCTCTATTTGGAGTGTTGAAGACCATAATTTATGGTTATATGGACACACATGAACCACTTTCAAATTTTGGTCATTTAATAGAGATTATTTCACGATGTCAAATAATGAGATCTAGGATTTTTTGGAGCATAGGTCCCAAGTTTGAAAACCTTGTTGGTTGCTAAATAAAAAGTTCACTAAGGCACATAATCCATAGGGAGTAAGATAACATAGAGATAAATCATTAGTAGGCTCATACAGAGGAAGATCACAAAGAATGAAAACCCTCATCTACCCTCTTCCATGTTTATACAACATTTGACTTGCATAACATAAAGATATGTAGTGACCACCTTGTGGCAGGAGGGTAATAATCTATCATCTCACTATAAGACCCCTACTCCAATTTTATGTAGGATATCATGATTACATGTAGGTTGTTGAGGGAATAATAGAAGGATAACATATTTTAATCTCATGATTACTTAAGGGACCCACTTCAATCAAGTTATAACTACTAGGATAATATTTTCATTCTAGAAAACACTCACATGCAACTTTCCTCTGCATAAACCTAGGTAAACCATTAAAAAGGTATGACATATCTTTTGGTCATAGAAAATCATTTTTTATTCTTAATATAGAATGTATTATATTAAAAAACATATATAATCATTAATAAGTCATTCCTTAAGTCTTGTCTCCACTCATACTCATACCCTCATCGTGACCCCATCCTTTCTCTTTCTATCCTACTCATTCCATGTCACTTAAGGATAAGTGATATCTCACATAGGAGTGGGAGAATGTTATAGGCAATCAGTTTCATGCACTCTAGAATATTCCATATGTGCAAATTTAATGCTTATCATGACACCATATAAACAATAGGGAAAATAATCACTTTTAGTGTTTTCACTTGTGATTACAACCCATTCAAATAAAGCTAAAGCTCAACATTACCAACAACCTGAAACCTACAATCACAAACTACCATTATTGAAAAAACTTGCTTTTTTATAGGTATAAATCTATAAATCAAATTGAGTGTGTTGATAATTATCAGTTTAAAGGGTCATAAAATAGCTAAACCTAGCTAGAATGGGAGGATCAGTTATGAGATAGGAGACCCAACCAGTTGGGATATCTAAAACAAAGTTAGGTGGACTACTTATTTTGAGAAATTGAAACATTTATTAGAACCCTTTACTAGGGAATTTATAGGTTCTTTTACAAAATAACAAGTTACTATATATGGAATTACATTTTCAATTACTAAAGAAATAGTAAGCCAGGCAACTGGGTTGCTAAATATAGGAAAAAACTAAGAGGACAAACCCAATGGTCAAGAAGTCAGATAATAATTATATCATGGAGATGAAAGGCTAGTGCTGAATAAGGTGGTGTGGAAAGACTCAGCCTTCCTATAGCCTAGATGGAGGTAGCATCATACATCATCAGATATATGACATGTGAAGGAAGGTATTCTCAGATTTATACTTTCTAGTTTAAATTTTTGAATCACTTAAGGTATGATAGGACCATTAATATTATAAACCACCTATGGAACATTCTAAAAAATATGCCCAAAGAATACCATAATGGGGTTGACAAATCCATGTCTCATCATTGCCTAATATGGTTGATAACTAAATATGAAATAAACACTGTTAGAACTGATCTCGACTAAGAATAATCTCTAACCCTAGATATTGAAAAACCTTATCAAGAAGAGGGAAATAATGAGGAGGAATCTCTTGAAGAGTAGACCCAACATACTACATAGGAAGGTACTATGGGAATTAGTACTATTAGACAACCTGTAGCTACTGAAGGTTAATCTAAAACTGCTACAAGTATAAGAAGGAAAGTAATCCTACCCCCTTCTGAGATAGAGGAAAATCCACCCACATAAATTGGGTAGAACATTCCTTCTCCCACTATTATAACTATATACTCACCAAGGATTTATTCTTCCACCATGGCTCCTTTAAGGGAATAAAAAGTTCTTCCATCAACTTCAACATAAGAAGAATAGGTTCCAATAACCACCACTCCTAAAAAGAAGAAAAAAACCCTCTGTATCAAGAAGAAAGAGACCTCATCCTAGGATATCTCAGAGAATTAAGAAATAGAAGACAACCCTAGCCTCCTCACCCATAAACATAAGTGAGGATGAAAAAGCAAATAAATAGCCTAGGATTTGAAAGACCTCTGATGGGTTTGAGATTACAAAATGGTCTACTAAAGAGGAATCTACATAGGAAGAAGTACAGTCACCTAAGCCACCCAAATTCACTGAGGAAGACATGGATCTCCTTAGACACATTGAGTACATAGAAGAAGAGTTGAGAATGATAGATCAGCCTATAGAAGAAGAAAAAAAATTGAATAAAAGATTGTAGAAGAAGTAGAATAAGAAGTATTTCTTCATGACTAAGAGTTCCAAACCTTGGAACAAGCCATGAAAGAAATATATAGGCTAAGAAATGAGATAACAGAGTTGAAAGGTAATAAAGACCTAGAAACACTTCTAGGGGTAGTAGAATTTATAGAACCATCTATGGAAAAAGAAAGGTTATTGGAGGAACCTATAATAACTTCCTTTGAAGAGCTTGCAACAACTTCATCTACCTTAACCATGAATATCATTAGTGTACCCTCAAAATCACTTACATAAAATAGTGCTCTATATTTGGTATCTTTTTACAATAGATTTTCTCTTCCATTAACCATTTCAAAAAATACCTATAGTAGAGGAGGTAATTGATGTGGATCTTTCAGTTATTAGATGAGTAGAAACTGATGACCTTTTGAATTTTCTTGAATAAAAATCTAGTGATGATGAAACTTACCAGAGTTAGTACAAATATTTAAGGTATATGTTGAAACAAGAGAGTGACAAGATGACTTAAAGGAAAGCTTGAAAAAAGCTAAAACTAGGATCAATTATTTGAAAGAAAAGATTACTAAAATGTGTGAAACCACTAAATTATTAATGGAGTGTGTATCACCTTCTAGGGTGTAAGTTATCTACTTAGAATAAAGATGGATTAAATTCAAATATTATAAGATATATAATGATCAGTCTAGTATGGTTTGTGACCTTAAATATTTTTTTGAAGTTTATAGACATGATGACCCTGATCTCCAAGCATATTTAAGTGAGTTTTACATACACCAATATGTTATACCCCATGATATAAATTAGAATCCAAATATATACTTGGGGGATCTCCAAATGAATGTATTTACTTCATATGTCTTTAATGAAATAGGTGGAGTATCAAGAAAAATAAAAAGAAGCTACCCTAATGATTAGGGGTGAATCAACTAATCCAAAAGCTATAATAGATGAATGGATCTCCTTGATGAACTTAGATACTCCACAATAATGAGTCACAAGGAGCCAAGTAGAGGTTTAAAATCACTACCTCAGTCTTATGGAGGGAGATGGAAAGCAAATTTTTATTTCTTGTTATCACATATGGGCATAACTGTTTGATGCTTTGAAAATAAAGGAACCTTATTACCCCAAAAAACTTAGGGATGCCATCAATAGGGTATATATGTATATTGAGCTTGTCATGAGAAGGATAAAATGGTTGGGGTTGATGTTTCAACCACCTATGTTTTGGTTCCCAATTTTGAAATAGGAGGAAGAGTCCTAATTGATAGAGAGACAAGGTAGAAAATATGGAAGAACATTGATGATGTTAAAGGTTCTATATCTTTGAAGGGATGGGTTATACTGAGCCATTAGATTTTAGAAAATTTTATGGTTTCAAAATATATCCAAAGCTTGTTCAAGGTTGAGCAAGAGGTTAAGTAGGGGGTGTGATGAGGCCACCGATTGCTTTATTTTATAGCCTCATCCATACCTAGTATATACTTTTTTCTGTGTAAATCCCCATAACCATCCATGACTCATGTAAATGAATGAACGAATTTATGATTTTATGTGTGCATATATATATATATATATATATATATATATATATATATATATATATATATATATATATATATATATATATATATATATATAATACATATATGTTATGAATTAATGATGTTCTTTTTATTAGATTATACTTGTGTAACCTTATTTAACAAATATTTGAAGGGTGACATAAGACTATAGGAATCTTATTTGGGAAAAACACTTATGGAGAAGCCTACAACAAAAGGGGTTTCCACTTGTAGGTTGCTTGCAACAACTGTCAGCTCTTACCTATAAGTTGTCCATAGTAACCATTAGATTTCACCTATAGGGTACCTATAGCAACTTCTAGCCTCCACCTATAGGGTACCTATAGTTACTACTAGTTTCCACCTATAGATTTCCCATAGCAGTTGCTCATTTCCACCTGTAAGTTGCCTATAACAAATACATGCTTTCACCTATAAGATCCCACAACCACTATGTATAATATAACTAATGTTGTGATAATGTGTGATTAGATGTTAAGGACACATCTAGATATATTAGGAACCAAGTGGATGATTGAAGAAGATCATCGATAGCCATTGTATAGACTCCTCACATGTAAATAATCTTGGATGTGTTGCTAAAGATGAGTAAGACAAGGATAATGGAAAGGAGACAAAAAGAAACAAAACATCAAAATAGTATATATTATCCTTAATGTAGTCAAGCCTAAAAAAAGTAACTTCAATTACTAACAACCTAAAGGTTTATTGGGGAAATTCTCAAAGTATTTGTACCTTTCATAGTTTAATATTCCTCATTGGAGCTAATAAATTACCTTATATATTTAATGATAGAACATAGATTAAATTGATATTAGATAATAAAATAGGAATAGAATTGTATAAGTCATTGCATTCTAAATATTATAATCTTTTGTAGCAATCTTTAATTTCTACAGATCTGAGTAATGAGAAGGTTGATTTTGTAAGTATCTCAAAGAAAGATTGAAACTCAATTCTAAATGAGGAAGGGCCCCCTTAGAAGGAGTTGTAGTGAAGATCCTAAGCCTCTTTAGTTTAACTGTATTTTGTAAGCTGATTTCATTATTAGTTTGATTGTATAAAGTGTGATGCATGTGTGATTTATAAGTGTGAATTATTTCTATATTTTTGTTATAATAATTTCATAGTATAACTATCTGGTGAATTTAGTATAAGTTTATTATATTATAACTAGTAATCAAGATAATCTATGGATTAATATTGTATATGATGAAACTATCCTTAGACTACTCTGATACCAAAAATGGTGCAACCTGCAACTTCACCATTATACATTTAATCAATCCTCAAAATAATTGTGACCATCTTCAGACCCATCAGTAACGTGAACATCTGTGTTTGTTTGGTAGCAATCCATTTTATATGAGTTGAATATATGGTACTTATATTCTTGAAAAAGTTCCTCGGATGATCTATCTGGAAGGAAAAGTGTGGAATCAAGATAGTTTGCTAGAATGCAATTTTTATCAATAAACATGACATATAGTCTAGTAGAATTGTTCTTACTAGTTTCACAATCTGAATCAATGTATTTCAATAGAGCTTCAACAATATCTGCCCAATCAACAACTATATTTATTAGGACATCTTAAACGTATGGACATCCTTCACCTCTTTAAACTCTTTTCCATAGCTTGAATTAAAGTGTGTTTCCAAAAATTACTGCCAATTTCTAGTTGACTTGATAAACTCAAAACAAGTAAATGTAATGCAAGCTCTATATCCAGTTTTTGAAGGTGATCTATTAATGCATATACAGGATCAAACAACAAGAACACATGAATAGTTAACTTGAGGCTTCGATGGTTACTTCTAAGTAAAATGTCTCATGCATAGAATTTATTTATTATTGTCTTCACATTCTGGTTTTAAACCTCCCGAAATAGCCTTTTCCTCTAACATGTAGAATCGAAGAGTTCAAAACGTGTCAACCTCTTATATTTCCCTTACCATTCTCTTACATGCATCTATCTTGATTATATTTTATTTATCTACCATTCTATAGACTTACAAATAGTTAACTGGCAGATCACTTAGTAGAAGCACAATGAAATTTGCATGTAAATGGAATAATTAATACATGAACTACAGTAAACAAATATAACTTTTATTCCATGCAGTCTAACAACACGCCATGCTCCACGAGTATATTAATGATAAATTATGTATATCAAATTCATTCTATCAATCCGCTCATATGACCTACGCCAATCCTTTTAGAAAATGATCATTCCCATAATATTCAAATAATAGAGTCCTTTTCTATTCTTGACTATATCATACAGTCGACATATATAGGTTCAAGCAAGATCAACAGATAAAATTCTTGTGAATTCAACTAGTAGAGAGATCAGACCATTAACATAATACAATCCATTCAATACATAATTGAAGACTCCATTATCACTAAACATGTTCCATATTTTTTTTTAAAATCTTACCAAAACGTCCCTTCTTATTGTAACAGCACTGGAATTTGGTTTCTCCAAACACTTAAGATCCAACTCTGACATTTTCTCTTTGTTATAGACCTGCATTCTTACATACTTCTGATCATTTTTCCTCTCTCCTTGAATGAGAGATTCTCTTTCTGTCCTTCCTCTCCTCTACATCCCTCTCCTCCTCTTGAATTAATTTTATTTTTGCTATATTTTGTTTTTGAGAGCCTCCTCTCTAACTTTTATGCCCAATTTGGGCTCAAGATGTAACAAATACAGTTTTTAATTTTCAAAAATATACCCAGGTTGAAATATTTTCAACCACTCCTTTATTCTATCAACAGCCCCAACATTTACTTTTTACCTTTATTTTTTTTACAATTACTCCTTAGTAATAGCATATTAGAGGGAAAATACAATAAATTGAATTTGAATTTAATCATGACCATGTCTTGCCAAGGTGTATGTAGATGCTCCTGCATCATTCTCTCCCTCTAGAAAGGATTTGAACCTTAGTTGAAATGAATTGCTGTCTCCATACATTAGTCTTCACTACATGCCTGGATCCCATGGTCCTGTTGCCAATACCAATGTTGGTGTTTGTCTTTGATTGTCTTTGTCTTTCATCTTCTTGCTTTTCTTCCTTTTCTGGTATGTTCTTCTCCTCATCTCTTTTTCAGCTGTTATGTCCCATCTCCATGCTTCATTCTCATACATGTCTTCAAAATCTTCTTGTTCTTCTTGGTTCAAAAATTTTTCCATTGAACTTCATCTCCACAACTTTAACACCTGCATTCAAAACATCAAAGGCAATGTTAGAAGTAAAAACTTGAGACCATAAAGTCTCTTGGCTACCTCCACTTTTCTGCTCTTTGGCCAAAACTACCTTTGCCTCTTTGTTTTGCTCTTGTCATGTTTCACTCTTCTCAATGGTGTCTTTACCATGGCTTGTACCTTCATTCATCTCTCTTGAATGACCAAACAACTCCTCCAGCATTCTCAACTCCTCCTTTAGTGAGATCTCATCTATCTCACCATTCTCTTCATCAAACTTGGGTCCTTCTTTCTTAAGGATTACATGTCCTTTGCCCCTTATCTCATCTTTTCTTAACTTGTCTTCACATAAACTGACTTCTTCATTAGCACACTTATCAAAAGCAATTGAAATACCATTACCTTGTGTCTTCTTACTCTCTTCAATCTCTGATTGAAGCCATCTTGTTTGTTCTTTGGATTCAATGAGGCATTGCTTTGCTACATACTCTCCCCTTTTCTCATCATCCATCCATTTAGAACTCTCTCCTTCCTGCATAGTTAACTTCCATTGTCTTCTTGGTGTTGTTGCCTCAACACTCACATCTTCTCTCTTTGCCATCTTAGGCACCCATACTTATTTCTCCTTCTTATCATTTGTCTTCTCAAACCATGTAGGCATCCTGCATCCATGCTCTTGTACCAACACTTCCTGTTTCTTGGGATTTTGCTTCTTCCACCCTTTAGGCATCACATATCCATGGTTAAATTCTCTTTTTGAGGGCTCTATCATCTTCCTTAACTCTTGCACCTATAAATTAGTAGCTTCATGCTTACAATAATCATCAAAATTAGGTTTTAGCACTTCATTTACCTCTTTGATAGCTTGTTCCATGGAGAAATCTTTCTCTCCCTTTGTGCTTGGCTGTCCTCTTTCTTCTTCTTGGCATTCAATGGCATCATGGAAGTCATCTTCATCTTCCATCTCTTCTCTTGCTTGTAAGGTTTCCTCAACACCTTCCTCATGCATTAACCAATGCATCTCTTCTTCTTTATCAACAGCAGCAAACTTTTTCTTTTCTCCTACACATACACTTGTGTACTTGGTGTCTTCTCTTGCACCAATCTCTTCACTCTCCAAGGCCCTTCTCTTGACCTTCATAAGGCTGCTCATACCTACAATTACCCATGCAAATACAACATTAGAAATAAAAACAAGAGACCATAATGTCTCCTTGAGTGTTCTCTTCACCAACACTCTTATCTTTTCAAGTGCTCTTCCTCGCACTTCATCTTTTCTTTCTTCTCTTCTCTTGTTCTCCTCAATGAGAACCTTCTTCACAATCTCTTCCTATTTTTCTTTCTCTCTTGGAAACCTTCTTATCTTCTTCAAGCCTCTATGGGCTTCTCTCTTCTTGGCAATCTCATTTTGCCTTCTTCTCCTCTTCATTAGGAGATCAATTGGCCACTTCAACCTTTTCCTTATCGGCCATACCCATGCTTTCTTGTCCATCTGCATCCAATACTCATATCTGTTTGCAAACTTAGCTAAATCTCTTTTCAAACTATCAATCTCTTTATCAATTTCAATACTGTTCATACCTTTCTTCTTTTGGATGCTTACTTTCTTCTTGTCACTCTCATGTACCTTGCTGCTCTGTAGTGCCTTCAACAATACTTCCATCTCTAAGATCTTCACCCAAGTCTTTTCCACCTTGGTCTCTTGATATTTTTAGGTCCACTTGTCTCACCCAAGCCTTTCTCCTTGATCTCACCTAGGCCTTTTGCATCCTAGTCTTTTGATCTTTCTCTCAATCCTACAGTAACTCTTTATACAACACTTCAACAAACACAAATCACAAATCCAATCTTACCTTGCTTTTGATCTTCCTCTTGAGAATTCACTATGATCTTCTTCTAGAGCTTCCCTTGGATCTTCACTTAGCCTTCCTTGGCTTCTTTTCCTCTTAATCCTCAATGGCTTGACTGCCTTGAACCTACAACTTCTTCACTTGCTTCAATCACTACAATTTTATCTCTGCAAAAACTGATTGGAAGAGTATAATTTTTTTTTCCTTTTTCTAGGAGCTAACCTGGCTCTGATACCAAATGATGAAACTGTCCTTAGACTACTCTGATACCAAAAATGGTGCAACCTGCAACTTCACCATTATACATTTAATCAATCCTCAAAATAATTGTGACCATCTTTAGAGCCATAAGTAATGTGAACATCTGTGTTTGTTTGGTAGCAATCCATTTTATATGAGTTGAATATATGGTACTTATATTCTTGAAGAAGTTCCTCAGATGATCTATCTGGAAGGAAAAGTGTGGAATCAAGATAGTTTGCTAGAATGCATTTCTTATCAATAAACATGACATATAGTCCAGTAGAATTGTTCTTACTAGTTTCACAATCTGAATCAATGTATTTCAATAGAGCTTCAACAATATCTACCCAATCAACAACTATATTTATTAGGACATCTTAAACGTATGAACATCCTCCACCTCTTAAAACTCTTTTCCATAGCTTGAATTAAAGTGTGTTTCCAAACATTACTACCAATTTCCAATAGACTTGATACACTCAAAATAGGTAAACATAATGCAAGCTCTATATCCAATTTCTGAAGGTGATCTATTAATGCATATATAGGATCAAACAACAACAAAAGAATAGTTAACTCAAGGCTTTGATGGTTACTTCTAAGTAAAATTTCTCATGTATAGAATTTATTTATTATTGTCTTCACATTATGGTTTTAAACCTCCCAAAATAGCCCTTTCATCTAACATGCAGATCCGAAGAGTTCAAAATGTGTCAACCTCTTATCTTTCCCTTACCATTCTCGTACATGCATCTATCTTGATTATCTTTTATTTATCTACCATTTTGTAGACTTACAATTAGTTAACTGGTAGATCACTTAGCAGAAGCACAACAGAATTCACATGCAAATGGAATAATTAATACACAAACTACAGTAAACAAATATAGCTTTTATTCCATGCAATCTAACAACACACCATGCTCCACGAGTATATTAATGATAAATTATGTATATCAAATTCATTCTATCAATCCACTCATATGACCTATGCCAATCCTTTTAGAAAATGATCATTCCTAGAATATTCAAATAATAGAGTCCTTTTTAATTCTTGACTGTATCATACAGTCGACATATATAGATTCAAGCGAGATCAACAGATAAAATTCTTGTGAATTCAACCAGTAGAGAGATCAGACCATTAACATAATACAATCCATTCAATATAGAACTAAAGACTCCATTATCACTAAACATGTTCCATCTTTTTTTAAAATCTTACCAAAACGTCCCTTCTTATTGTACACAACACTGGAATTTGGTTTCTCCGAACACTTAGGATCCAACTCTGACATTTTCTCTTTGTTGCAAACCTGCATTCTTACATACTTCTGATCATTTTTCCTCTCTCCTTGAATGAGAGATTTTCTTTCTATCCTTCCTCTTCTCTACATCCCTCTCCTCCTCTTGAATTAATTTTTTTTTGCTATATTTTGTTTTTAAGAGCCTCCTCTCTAACTTCTGCACCCAATTTGGGCTCAAGATGCAACAAATATAGTTTTTAATTTTCAACAATATACCTAGGTTGAAATATTTTCAACCAATCCTCCTTTATTTTCTCAATAGCCCCAACATTTACTTTTTACCTTTATTTTTTTACAATTACTCCTTAGTAACAACATATTAGAGGGAAAATACAATAAACTGAATTTGAATTTAATCATGACCATGTCTTGCCAAGATGTATGTAGATGCTCCTGCATCAGTATATATAGTGTTGACATCCTTGAAAAGCGTATGTACCTTAGGTTAAAAATTAATGTTAATTAGAATCAAGAATATGGTATCAATTGGGTAATAAGTTTACACAATAATAATTACTTCCCAGACATCTACCTTCCAAAGATTGACACTAGCTCAACAATTACCATGATCCACTTAGCTTTAGAGTGGTACTTTAGATAAATCTTAGATAAAACAAATGTAGTTGGATACAATGAAGAATCAATATTTGGTCATAGTCGACCTCTTGACCAAAGTTAACCCTAGGTCAAATTAGGTCAACCCCCTATATATTCAAAGCTTCTATAGGGTCTTGCTAAGTTATTTTTAGGGTCATATTATATGTTTCATCTTGGCCATATATGTCATTTATATTATTATCTCATTAAGATACATTTTTTATTACTCTAGATGAGTTGTATAGTTTCTAACCAAAATTTAAGTGTGATAAGAAGATATATAATGTGCCATTGTTAGAGGATGTCTAGGAATAGTTTTGGAACTAATAAATTGTAGGTTCAACATGAGAATAAGGAGATCACTACAACATAGATAGTTAAAGGTAGTTATATGTATAAGGATAATTCATATATAAAATATAAGGATTTAAGGGGATCCCTTCAGATTCCCATAGTCCATCTCCATGATCAAAAAGTTTTGATAGGTTTAAATTTGGCAAAAATTGATCTCTCTCATCACTCTCTTTGACATGTCAAAGAAGTTAACTAGTTTTCAATCAATATAGATAGGGTAGAAAAGTTAAGTTAAATGTAATTAGAGGGTGAACTTAGTCTCTATGTATTCTAATTGCATGTTCATAATTCTAAGTTTGGTGATTAGTGCTCTATTAACAATTTTAAAGATTGTTGATGTGTCAAAACTACCTGTATCACCTTTAGTTTTCTTCTCTATTTACATTGATCTAATTAAACCAAGTGATGTATGTGATATTTTAGATAATATTCATTTGTTACATGTGGTTTACAAATTTATCTACCTATGTGATCATGAAAAGTAAGCAAGATCACTCTCATTGTGTGAGATGAGACCACCAGTGAAGTCTATAGATAGTATTTTCATTAGTGGTAGTGTTTGTCTTCAAATCAAGTAGTACACCTATGTATCTCCTATCACACCATGGAATATACTTTTTCCATGGAATATTTAAATTGAAGGGCTTGGAGGTTGATGGAAATGAGTTTCTAAAGCACTAAGTAAAGATTGGTCAAAACTCTAGTGTATATAGTCATCTACAATTATCTATAGGCATGTATGGATAATGAAAGACCATTTAAAGCCTAAGGAACAAATTTTATTCAATCCCAAGACTTGAATGAGATTATCAATTCACTAAAATTTCATAAATTATATTGAAGAACACTCTCAAGCAACATCTATAGTTATTCATAACTATAAATTTACAAATGGGACTAATTACCTTAACTTCTTTGAGAAAGGGATCCTACATACACAATGTCATTTGTTGGTTGAAGACCATGAGGTCTGTGTGAGACTAATGTTTGCATTCTTGTCACTTAGGCATAAAGGTAACTTAAAGATATGAATGGAATTTTCTAGGTTATAAATAATGAAGTTTCAGTGACATTCAATTCAATCAAGTTTTCATTGTAGACATTCAATAAACTATAGTCCCATTTGAGCCTAAATGAACCTAGAGCTTGAAACTAACCTATATAGTGATGAGAATGGAATAACTATGTGACACCAAAGCAAGAGGAAATCTAATGAAGTTTTGATATCTATAGTGACTAAAAGATAAGCAAGGATATGAGCAAAAGTTCCAAGCATATGACCATCTATAAGAATTCTTGATTCTCTAAATTAGTAACTACAATCTGACATAGTCAAAGATTAGCTCATACTACTGAAAGATGAAATCTTAGATAATTATAAAAAAAATGAAGTGAATGAATATGTATAAAATAATTATAGAATTATGATGTAACTTTCCATATGTCTCTCATACAAACATCAACATCTATATTTGTCCTTTGAGTTTTTCCAAGTTACCACCTATAGGTGGCACAACCAACAAGTCTACATACTGGCCTATGAAAATGGAGAGTGCAAATTTGAGAAGGTAAGAAAAGGTGTAGGATGGTATGAATATATTGAAAAAAATCTCATAGTGTTAATATCACATTACCATGTGATCTCAAGAAATAAGAACACCAACCTATAGTCATAATTATAAGGTTTCACAAACTTTGTCAAACCATACATAGTCATTAGAACCAAAAGCTAGTCTTAAGGGTTTGTAGTGTTGACAAATTTATAAATGCCATCAATAATTTAAATTTGGTGAAGTAGGTCCTCACGACATGATTTATTCCTCCATAATATCACTTTGGTTATAAAAATAGGGGAGATACTCTATTTTGTCCCATACAAAGGGCACTCTAGAGGCAAGTTAGCATGTAGACCACAATATATTGATGGGAAAGGAATGAATGGAATGATATTAACTAACTATGGGATACTTTTTAAGGTTTATATAAATATTAAAAAAGCATTTTAAGAACCCAAAATCACTAGAAACCCTCATAAGTGTCAAACACATAGTCAAATATAGTTAGACCTATTAGGCCTATAACTAGGCCTATACACTCATGGCCTCTAACCTGATTCAGATGACTAAATAGCCTTAATAATAAGTTTTATAACCCTTAAATGAGAGTTTAATACTATTTATAAACATTGGTTGGAAAATAACATCACATATTTGGCCATTTTGGCCTAACCTTCTGTTAGGGGTACTCAAATTGCATTGAGGGAGATTGAAAGTCATTTTCATTCACTCATATCTTTACAAAGGGTTTGCATGTGATGTATAGGTCTATTGTAAAACTTGTATATTATAGTTTTAGACATTATTTACCTCTACCTTCAATAAATCCAATCTCTAATCTCCTTACTTGTCTTATTTATCCTTCCACCTTTGTTTTCAAAAGTCTATAACTCTCTTCAATATCTTAACTCTCTCTAATTGCAATATAACTTATGGATAACATAATTCACTCAAAAAAGTTTATCCAATTCCATGATTATTCACTTATCCTTACTTGAATTCACATATTAGTCTTTATATTATATACTTAGTGTCAATTCGCAATTCTTTGTATCAAATACTTAACAACATGGCTCAAAACATGTTTCTGGTTTGCTTAGAGCATATGATGTTTCATGATATAAATATCCTACTCAAAAAATTCCTTTATTTTCTATTGATATCCTCTCACCACCTCAAAATTAAACTATTTATCATTTATTGTTTTCCTTCTCTATGATAGGGTTTCCTAATAGCTCTTTTTGACTTATTTTCAATGTATGGGCACATACCATATCATCCTAGAAAAATAAAACCTTTTTATGGTGCCCTCTATCCATTTATTTCCCTAACAAAACTCTTAAAATACTTTTTTTGGCCTCTATTTAGGTTTATTGGGTCTCCTTTGCCCTATTCTACACTCAGTCCTATCAAAACCATACGTTATCATAATAGATCAACTTAAAACCCTCAAAATCCTTTTGTATATATCTAAGAATATCAACTGACAAAGATTAATAAATTTTAACCAGTGTAAATTCTTAGAATCTTGTTTTAGGTTTTAAAACCCTAATTCAAGGTTTTGGCCGATCGTATATGCATGAGAAAGTTTAAAATTATGTTTCAATATTATTAAGGAGTTTTGAATAACTTTGATTTTTGGAATATGTCTATTATTACTCCATACATCTTTTCCATTCATAAAATTCCTTCCTTGAGACCACTATAGGTTAGTTTACATAGGTTCTTTGCTTGATTAAGTCATGTTCCTCTGTTATCTATAGGATTAGTATTTAGTTTATGCCATCTATGTGTATTAAAAAACTTGAGTCATAATTATATCCTTAAGAAGGTTGTAAAGAGTATTTATTAATGTATATTTGAAGGTAAAATCAGTTCATATATTTTTATTCTCTCAATATTACACACTCAGTCCTTCTCTTCATAGATTATAAGCAACACAGGGGCATATAGGTATGTGACCTTGAATCATCTCAAATAAATTTGAAACTAATATGATAAACACTTGAAGCACCATAATAAAAAAGGTATACACTTACCAAATACATAAATATCACCATAACATGATTTAATTACACTTTACATTACTTATCATTCTTGAAAAATCAACTTTCATTACATTTATATAGAAATATAGGGTCTACAATTTTTAATTTTCAAGAACATAAGAACTTTTCATTAATTTTATTGGGGTTCATCAACTTTTCCTCTTTGAACCTAAACCCACAAATGAATACAAAAAAAGCATTTTAGCTTCTTTTATATCTTAAAACTAATCTAAAAAATTCTCAACTCCCTCATGGATGTTGGGAGAATGATAACTTTTGGCCAATTTTTGCCTACATATGGAAATTTGCCTAGATGGATTAGTTTATAAAGGCATAGGTATGGAATGATCAGTTGATCAAAGTTCTTAATTGAGTAAGTGATCAAATGGCTTGGAAGTAGGTCTAAGATTTCAATGTGAATAGGATTAGTAGGTTCTCAAGGTGATCATGACCTTCATGGACATAAAGCAAGAATCACAGGTCTCACAAACTCAGTTTGAGCCTTAACAGTTCAAGCTCAAGCTTAGAAGAAGTAGGCCATCATAAACATGTCACATAAAGATAAATAGGCTAGTCTAGTTGTATATTTGAAAAACACACTTAGTAAATTGGTCAAGTCTGAAAGATCACATGGAGATGATGTTTTTCATGCTAAGAAATCCCCCTTACAAATTTTATATCTTAATGAGCTATCTATCTCCATATATAAGCTTTTGAAGTTAAACAAGTAGAGTGGGATGTGCATGGGGATGTCAAGTTAAAGCTATGGAAAATAATAATTTAAATTCAAATTATCAAAGATCTAATGTTATGCATTTGATCATGCATCAAAAATTCAATAGAGCATAATGACTGATGAGGATAGTGGATTCCAAGGATATAATAGTGCACATGTGATCATGCACCAAGATGAATGATGAGCTTGAAGTCAAAAGGTTAGTGAATCTTGAATACAAGCAAGAATCTACCAAGTGTCATGATCATGATAGCTTCTAGATATATCAATGGCATACGTTCAATCCATGCAAAATTAGATTGAGAGAGTGAATAAGGTCAAAGAGTCAAAAAGTGCCTAGAATAATATCAATAGTCAACATTTAATCAAATAAAAGATCTAATGGAAATTGGTAACTTAATGATGTTAGTGGGTCTATTAGATTTACAGTGTGTGATCCATCATGTAAAAGTAGATCGATGACAAATATTAAAAGTTAAAACTAAGAAATTTTAAGTAAAGGTCAAAGACAATTCAAGTTAAACCAAGAATAAAGGTTTCAAAGGGATATGCTTCCATTAGAGCTTAGTTGAACAACATTAGGTAGATATAGTTATATAATCATGGTTGTTAATGATGAATCTCTATTTTCATTAAAGATCATAAGTATGATAGGTGTGTTTAAATATAATATAGTTTGAGAATGAGGCTATGTAACATATAGATATGGATGGATATTAACTATAATAAAACCAATAATGGGACTAGATTTCAATCTATAGTAAACATATGCTCATGTTTGGAGTAGGGGAAGATGTGTAGGAGTGTCTTGTCCTTCAAAAAAGCTATAAATTTGAGAAACCAAGTACTTACAACCATTAAAATTTGACTTAATCATGGATCTATTAAGTCCATGGATATGAAGACATTGTCCTCATAATGAAAGTAAGTGGGAGATAACATAAAATATCAAAGGGGATTTGTGGATTAGAGAGTATAATGGAGCATTAAATTATTTTATGAAGCCTTTAAGGTTTTCCTTTCTAATAGATCATGACTCATCATTCAAAATAGATTCTTGTTTTCTAGTGGATCTCTCAACCACTGAGAAAGATTGAAGATTATTAGATCCAAATGCAAGTTAACTTATTGATGAGGTCTAGTCCTAATTGGATCAAATATGGTTTAGAAATCAAGATGGATGGCAATTCAATTAATGATTTCAAATGGTGTGCTCCCCCTCTCTCCCTTTTATCCTATATCTCTTATTCTTTTCCATTTGTAATCTCTCTCTCTTAATTCTAGAAGAGCAAATACTCTCATTTGATAAGGCTAGACCCTATGACAACTTGTATGAGATGCCTCTTGAAGAAATAAATACTTTTCACCCATTTCTCCCCTCTAAATTGTGTGTAGCAAAGCTTGTGCATGATGACATTGTGAAGGAGAATATTTCATGCCCATTTTCCTTGTTTCTTTATCATTTCTAGGTATCTTCAAGTTAGTTTCAAGCCTAAGTTAGTGTTCTTTCTATCATTGATGAAATCTCTCAATAAGTCCTAGAAATCCTCTTTGCCTTCATTCATTACTTCTTGCACCTAGTTTAACTTATGCAACTAGATAAGTTTTGTGAGATTGTGTGACATAGCATTATCTTATGATTCCTCAATGTTTACTTCAAGCTTATGTGAGTTATCATTTTTATTTGGTGAATCACCTAGTTAAATTTATTAGGAGCCTCCTTCCATTTTATAACCCTTTTCTTAGTGTAAACATTAGTATCGGTGATCCATCAAAAGGAAGATAGCCTTCTCTAGAGGTCTAACCCCACCATAGGTGATCCATAGACTGGTGTTGTTCCCATAGTGTATTTGAATTAGAGAGAGCTTGAAGAACCCTCTTCAATGGTGTAAATTGTTGATATAATAATTTCTAGCGTGCCTAATGAGACATCATTTCAAAGAAGATTGGTCAATGTTTGATGTTGGTTTGATCAATTTGCAATAGTTATAACTTCCAAACAATATCATCTGGTGACTCCAAAAGAAGATTCAACATTACAATATTAGAGAAGTGACTATGTCTTATGCTAAAGATGACTAAAAGGTTATCTTCTGGAGGTTAGCTTTGAATTTATTTAATTGACTTTAAACTTAGAAAAAAAATTAAGGTTTGATAATACACACCCATATAAAGGAAACTTTGTTCCTAAGTGAATTTCAAGGCCTACCCCTATAAGAAGATCTTTGTTAAACCCTTTCATTGCCATGTCTTTCCCTAGAGATTTCCCTTTTATGTATTTTAATGGCCAAAGTCCTCTAGACCTCCCTCAATATGATCCTATTCTAGTAGTAGCTCTTAGAAGTGTCCCTTAATTTACTAGAGACCAAGCTACAACCTCTTCTGAGCACCTCATATATGTAGCTAATTTTTAAAATATTCATAATGCCAATGAGAAAAATGTATAAATTAGGTTATTAGACATATCTTTTAAAGGTAAAGCCCTAGATTGGTATAAGAGTATTGCTGCTAATTTTATTAAATCATGGGACCAGTTAGGAGATGCATTTTGTAAAATATTTGAAGATAAATGTTACTATTTATCACTTGAAAGTAGTTAATTATAATTTAGAGAGCCCCTCATGAAGTTATTCAAGACTTAAATACAAGGTTCTAATAGACATGGGATAGGATCCCAGTCTCTGTTATGCCTACCCCCAACTTTGCCTTCCTATACTATTCAAAATCCCTTAATAATGACATTAAACTAATGATTTAGTCTATGGTTAGAACACATTACCAAATTCAAATGAGGTGGAAATCATAGCATAAAATTCTTTAGTTCAAGCTAGCAAGCTTACACTTAGACCACTAATGCATTTCTTCCATGAGATCACACCACCTCCTCTTTCTATTCCTCCCCTTTCTATCATTCCTCTTATGCCTAAAATTATTGCCATACCTTCACCTAAGAAAGGAAAGGCTTCCACTAGTGTCTTTAGTGATCCCAAGAACATAAGAACTTTTAAGAGATTAAGAGCATGTTCCAATCCTTGGGGGTTGAACTAGTGAATGTTAAGAGGTAAGCAGCTTTCAATAGACTTTATCAAGCTTCATATCAGCCTCAACAATAATACTATTAAGTAACTAGGACACTCTACAAAGGAAACTTCCAAGGCCAAGGCTAGGGTCTAAACCAAGGACATATGCAACCTAACTATGTTAGGCAAAATAGCTATAATCCAAATATTGTAAACACTTCCAACACTTTGGTTCCCATCTAGAATAATGTAGCTCAAGAAGATGAGGGTAACAATCATTAGAATCAATATTATGGACAATCCATTACTCCAACTAGTGATTTCACTCTAGGTTTTAATGATTAATTGTAGCATTTTATTAATTATAGGTACAATCAAGCTCTTATGGCTCAAAACATAGAGGTACCCATGATGACAAGACTATAAGAGGCTCAATAATATCAAATCTCTGATCAAGGACCAATCCCATTAGGTGTATCAATGGTTAATTATGAGGAAGAAGAGTGTTATACACTCAATTAGTAGGCTAATTCTATCTAGGCACACATCCTAGTGGTAGAAAATATAAGGTTAAAAAGAAGGAACATGGATGGTTATCAAGAAGTAGTCAAAGATCCTCCTACCATTAGTCCTTCAATATGAAAGCCAAATGGACCTAATGTTGTTCTAAAAGTTCCAATATCTCCAAGAAATAAAAATTAGGTAATGTCTTTGTCCCTCAAAAATCACAAACTCAAGGTGCAATTATGGCTCCTAAAGCACAACCAAAAGTTGGTGGTTCACCCATCAACATTGTGGAACAAATGAAAAGGTCCAATGTGAGTGTGATAATATGGGATATGATCTCCATTCCTAGTTAGGTAGATATCCTTCAAAAAGGATTATCAAATATCAATATTTATGAGAATCCACCAATAAAAAAAAATGTGGTTCTCACCAATGCAACCAAAGGACCTAATGAAGGGCAATCAAGTAAGATGGTCAAACCTCACCCCTTATATATTTTATTGATCATTGGTAATTCTTTAGTGTATAATTTATTGGTATAAATTGGGGATAGCACCTTTGTAATTCCAAAGTCCATAACTAATAAACTTGGAATAAAATATGAACCCCAATATAAAGGAGTTTTATAACTTGATGGTTCTTTCACCAAGTCATTTGGTATCATCAGAGGCCTCAAATTAACCTTGATGTTTATATTAATGTATCATTGGTTTAAGATGTGTTGATCTTATATGTACCTCCTCATTTTCCCTATGCCTATATAGAGAATTCACTACAAAAATTAGATTGTATCTTAGAGAAAATTAGTCATACAAAGCATTCAGAACAAGATATGGGACCAAAGTATCAAGAAAAGCTAAGCCCATTACATAATTCAACATGGAGCATTATGGGATAGATAACATGAATATGAATTACACCATCATTGATGAATATTAATTTATAGTTGGTCAAGAAATAAACATTCACCTTAAGTAGATACTAGCATGTTATCGGATGAACTATGGAATGAAAATAATCTGGTTGATCCTTTGGAAGGAGTTGAGGATAGAGACATGGGTGTCTACTATTTAAATTAAGAGAATTAGATCATGTCATCCTTCATTTAACCTAAATAATATCCTAGTGGATTATGGATTTTTTTTTATGGTTCAAAGAGAAAAAATGGAGTGGGTGTAGGTGCAATGCTAGTATCCCCCTCTAATGATAAATATTTATCTTCTTATAGGTTGTAATTCAATTTCTCTTATAATGCAGTACAATATGAATGTATTATTCATGGCATCCAATGGATTAGTAAGAGAGGGATAAAAAAATTACAAGTTTATGGGGATAATGAGATGATAGTGCACTAGGTTAGAGGCTATAATATTACCAAGAATCCCTTGATGAAGTCTTACAAACATAGAGTGTGGGACCTAATTGAGGATTTTGAGGCCTTTAACATTTGATTAGTACCAAGAAACTAGAATCAACATGCTAATATATTGGTAGCTATGGGAGCTCAATTTGATATCCTAAATGAGTTAAAGTACCAAGGAACTAGAATCAACATGTTGATATATTGCTAGATATGGGAGCTCAATTTAATATCCTAAATGAGTTAAAATAGACCAAGGTGCAGCCACGTGTCAAATTGGTGGTAAGACCATCAATGCCAAATAATGAAGCTCATTGGTAGGTCTTTGAGAATGATAAGCAAATTGCCTGTTTCTTGTAATAGGAAGTAGAGTTATCCTCCATAAACTAGAAAAAGTTTCAACATCAATATGAGGAGCAAATTATTTAGTTGAGATATAACAAGCTTCCTAAAGGGTTGTCACACTTGAAGGTATTTTCCATGAGGGAGATCATATGAGAAAAGACAAGGTAGTGATGTCAATAAGTGAAGAGAACTATGAAATAGTCCTTATATTCAAGGATAAGCTCCTTAAGCTTGGGAAGGTAAGCACTAAAGTTGATAGGCATGATTTCATAGAACTTTATAAATAATATGAAGACATATTTTCTTGGGAATATAGTGACCTAAGAGGATTTGATCCAAGTTATCTCAACACTCTATAAAACTAGAGGCTAATGCCACATAAACCTTAAAATTGAAGAGATTATGAGAAAAGAATTGACCAAATTAACTGAATCCAATATCATCTTTTCCATTAATCACTCCTCATGAGTAGCCAATTTGGTACCTATGAGGAAGAAGAGTGGGGAAATCAGATTGTGTGTTGACTTTAGGGATCTGAATAGGGTCTCTTTGAAACATCATTACCCCTTACCATCTATCAAGCAACTCCTTTAGATAGTTATCTTTTCATAATGTTTTTACCTTTTAGATGGGTATTCAGGTTACAACCAAGTGATGGTAAGATAACAAAATTAGTATAAGATGACCTTCACCATAAAGTGGGGCACATATGCTTACCAAAAGATGCCTTTCAAATTGTCAAATGTTGGGGACACTTTCCAAAGAGACATGAACATGGCTTTCCAAGGGTTACTAAATCATATGGTACTAGTTTACTTAGATGACATCATAATTTTCTCCAAGAAGGCTAGTGAGTACTTAGATAATATACTTTTGATCTTTGAAAGATGCAGAGAGTATGTTATCTCTTTAAATCCCAATAAATGTGTTTTTGTTTTTCATAAAGGCAAACTTTTGGGTCACATTGTTTTTAAGGAAGGACTCTCCATTGACCCTAATAGAATAAGTGTTATTTTAGCATTATCTCTATTATTTAAACAACATTTGAGGCCATCAAGTAAGCCATTAACCAAGTACCCTCACTCATGAATCCTGATTTCTCAAAGGATTTCATATTTTCTATCTTTTCCAACATTGACAACATATTAGCTATGATGATACAAAAGAATGGTGAAGGAATTGAGTAACCAAATGCCTTTTTTAGTCAAGGGATGGAGAGGTATGAGGTAAATTACACTTTTATTAAAAATTAAGTTCTTGTAGCCTTCAAAAGATTAAATTTTTTTAGGGCAATGCTTTCCAACATCAATATTCATCTTATGGTGTCTCATCCTAGGGTAAGTGACTTTCTCCTCAATAAGGATTTGAATGAGAAAAGAGCAAGCTAGATTGCCAAAGTCATGGAGTATGATGTGGAGATTAAAGGCACTAAGTTGGTAAGAGGAAAAATATTGTATGGGAATATGGTGGATGACCTTAAAGAAGATAAATAAGTTATTTTGGTGACACAAGATAACTCACAAATAGATGCACCTCCACTTTATATTAGTTGGCTCCAAGATATGACATATTTCTTAGTGATAGGAAAATGCCCCCAAGGTTTGGATAGAGCAAAAAGAATGTATTTTAGACTTCAATCCATACCTTATACATTGGTTGATGGAGTTTTATTCATAAGGGACCTCAATGGGGTATTTATTAGGTTCATTAATGACAATCAAGTGGAAAAGCTTTTGGATCAATTTCATGATGGACCTATAGGAGGCCATTTTACTCCAAGAACAACAACAACAAAAACAAAAATAATGAGGGTTAATTATTACTTTCCTAGTCTCTTCAAGGATGTCTATGCATGGGTCAAGAAATGTCATAAGTGTGCTCTATTTTTAGGTAAACAAATATTAGTATCTCTTCTACTCAACCCAATCTAGGTGGAGAAACCATTCATGCAATGTGGGTTGGACTTCATAGGGATGATAAATCCATCTTTAAGTGTAGAGCATAAATGGATGCTCACTGTAACTAACTACTTCACTAGGTGGGTGGAATCAATTTCCTTGAAAGAAGCCAATGAGACAATAGTATTGGAATTATATGATAAGATAGTAAACAGGTTTGGTATCCAAACTACTATAATTTTAGATAATTTATTAGCATTTGCTGGTATGAAGATAAGTAAATGGGAATTCAAGCTAGGAATCTACCTCATCACATCCTCTAATTACTAACCCCAAGGTAATAGACTAACAAAGTCCACAAACAAGAACTTGATAAGGATTATCAAGAGGACCATAAAAGAGAATCAAAGAGTGTGGAATAAAAATCTATGGATAACCTTATGGGTTGATAGAGTGAATCCCAAAGCTATGATTGGGAACTCTCTATATGTCCTTGTATATGGAAGGGAAGCCAAATTGCCTGTTTCTCTTGAACCACCTACCTTAGAGTTATCCCATCAGCTTGAGTTGATGGAGAGTGATCCTATCAATGTGAGGATGACATAGCTCATGGAGCTTGAATAAATTAGGGACCTTGTAATCAAGACATTAGACACATATCAAGCTCAGGTCAATAAAACTTTTGATAAGAGATCTATAGCAAGGGACATCAAACAAGAGGACCTAGTCCTCAAATGGGACTCAAATAAGGCCAAAATAGGCAACCACACAAATTTTGATAGCTTATGGAGTGATCCTTATTTGATCCATGGATGTAAATAGCATAATGCTTTTCACATTGCCTAACTAGATGGAGAGGTATTACCCATCCCAATTAATGGCATTTATTTAAATCCTTGCTATTAAAAAAGTTTGCAATTACTGTATGATATTATAACATATTAGAGTAGTTTTTTATGCTTTCCTCTAAGTGATTTGAGCACATTTAATTTAGTTGTGTGTTTCCCTTTCAATAATTTCTTTGGGAACAATTATTGTTTTATTTCCTTTTAGTCCTTGTTATTTCAAGAGGAATTTTTTTAGAAAGGGGTCAGCCTTGATTCAGTTTCATGACAACTAAGATAAAAGACTAAGACTCTAGATGCCTAATAGATTAGTTTAAGGCCACTAATATTTAAATATAAGGCATGCAACCCTAGGATGTCACCATAAATATTGGCCAATTTTAGCCTACATATGGAAATTTGCCTAGATGGATAAGTTTCTAGAGGTCTTCGTATGGAATGATTAGCTGAGTAGAGTTTTGATTAAGTGATCAAATGGCTTCAAAACAGGTCTAGGATTACAAGATGAAAAGGATTAGTAAGTTTTTCATGCTGATCATTAACTTCATGGACATAAATTAGGTTTCATAGGTCTCAAAAACT
This sequence comes from Torreya grandis, assembly GCA_037957365.1. Classification (NCBI taxonomy): domain Eukaryota; kingdom Viridiplantae; phylum Streptophyta; class Pinopsida; order Cupressales; family Taxaceae; genus Torreya; species Torreya grandis. Next base: position 346,683 of record JARHVA010006285.1, read on the forward strand.
CATTTTGAGCCTTGAAATTTCAAGCTCAAGCCTAGAAGAACTAGGCCATCATAAACATGTCACATAGAGACAAAAAAGCTAGTCTAGTTGAACATTTGATAAACACACTTAGGAAATAGGTCAAATATAAAATATCACATGGACATGATGTTTTTGATGCCAATAAATCCCCATATAAATTTCATATCTTAATTATTTCTCTATTTCCAAATATATGTTTCCAAAGTTGAAAAAGTAGAGTGGGATGTGCACAAGGATGTCAAGTTAAATCTATGGTAAATAGACATTTGAATTCAAATTATCAAATATCTAATGATGCATGATCGATCATGCATAAAAGATCCATAAGGCATGGTGACTAACAAAGATAGTGGGTCCTAAATATCTAATGGTGCACATTTGATCATGCACCCAAGATCAATGGAAATATTGAAGTCAAAAGGTTAGTGATTCTTGAAGACAAGTGAGAAGATACCAAGTGCAATGACTATGATAGCTACCAGGTAGATCAATGGAATGTATTCAATTCATGTAAAAGTAGATCAATGATGTGATTAAGGTTAAAGAGTCAAAAAGTGTCTAAAACAAGATCATTAGTTGGTGTTCACTCAAATCAAATATCCAATGATGAGTGGTAACCTAATGACATTAGTGGGTCCAAATAGATCGATGATGTATGATCCATCATCAAAAAGTAGATTGAAGACCAATATTAAAATTCAAAAATAGGAGCTTTCAAGTAAAGGTCAAACATGGTTCAAGTCTAACTAAGAATAAAGGTTTTAAAGGGCTATGTTTCCATTTGAGCTCGATCGAACACCATTAAGAATACATAGCTATATAGTCAAGTTTGTTAATGATGAAGATTTATTACCATTAAATATTAGAATCATGATAGGTTTTTTAAACCTAGTATAGTTCAGGAATGATTCTATGCAACCTATAAATCTACATGGATATTTACTATAGAAAAACCAATAATTGGATTGGTTTTCAATATATAGTAAACCTATCTCAAGTTTGGAGTAGGAAAAGATGTGTAGGAGTGTCTTATCCTTTGAAAAAGCTAGAAATTTGACAAACTAGGTACCTGCAACTACTAAAAGTAGACTTAAGCATGGCTTTATCAAGTCCATGGATATGAGGATGTTTTCCTCATAATGAAATCAAGTGGGAGATGACGTAGAAGATAAAATCAAGGGGATTTTGGGGATTAAATAGTATAGTGGAGCATTCAATTTTTTTATGGATCCTTTAAGGTTTTCCTTCCTAATAGATCATGACTCATCATTCAAAAGAGATATTTGTTTTCTAGTGGATATCTCAGCCACTGAGAAAGCTTGAAGACTATTGGAGCCAAATGAAGGTTACCTTGTTGATGAGGACTAGTCTTAATTAGATCAAATATGGTTTAAAAATCAAGAAAGATAGAAGCTCAATTAAAGATCTTAGATTGTGTGTTCCCCTCTCTCTCCCCTTTCTCCTATATCTCTTATTCATTTCTATTTGTAATCTCTCTCTCACTTTGATAATAAATTCTCTCTCAATTATAGAAGAGCAGAGACTCTCATTTGATAAGTTTAGACCCTATGAAAATTTGTATGAAATACCTCTTAAAGTAATAAAGACTTTATTTACCCATCTCTCCCCTCTAAATTATGTGTAGCAAAGCTTGTGCATGACGGAATTTCTAGGTGTCTTCAAGTAAGTTGTAGGTCTAAGTTAGTGTTCTTTCTATCATTGATGCAATCTCTTAGTGAGTCTTAAAACTCATCTTTTACTTCATTCATTGCTTCTTAAACCTGGTTTATGAAACACTTACGTAAATATCTATGTTCTGTGAGATTGTGTGAGCTAACATTGTCTTATACTTCCTCAGTGTTTACTTCATGTTTATGGGAGTTCTCATTTTTATTTTGTGTATCACTTGCTTAACTTTCTTAGGAGCTCTTTCCCCTTTTATAACCCTTTTATTAGTGCAAACATTAGTATAGGTTGTCCCTTAAAAGGAATTCAGCCTTTTACAGAGGTTTAACCCCACCATAGGTGACCCACAGCCTGGGGTTGTTCCCATAGTGTAGATCAATTAGAGAGAGCTTGAAGAACCCTCTCCAAGGGTGAAAATTGATGATACAACAATAACTAACCTAAATTACAACATGATCACTACAATGACTAATTATGTGGCCCATGTGTGCATGAAAACTACCTTGAACACTTACTATAGCCTAACGAAGTAAATTTATAACTTTGAAACTCCATTAGACATGAATGAAGACTCCCAAGATTATCAAGAGGTTTAGAAATTCAAATAAGGAAATTGGTGGGAAAATAACAAAATGACCCTAATTCAATCTTTTCAAAGGTCTAAAACTCATGAATGACTCCTACCAACTTAAAATGACCTATGATGACTCTTAAGAGACTCAAACATTGAAAAAGAGATCAAAAATTACAATTGGTAGTGATACTCCTACATCATAATATCAAGGAACAAAAGAAAACATTACAATAAAGTTATAACTAATCTAATTTTAGTGTTCTATTCAACATCACTCTTTCAAGTTTAATGGCATGTCCTCCTAGATCCCTAGGTCTACTTGAGGAATGTATTCCTCCTTATCTCTTGACTACTACTACAACTAATCTCTCATGTATATGTACATACTCTCCTAATCCACACTTGTACATTGTCTTCACTTTTTTTATCTTCGTTCAAGTCATACCTTCAATCAACAACAAATCACTAAAGAAAACATGTGTCTCCTCATGCCCTTAAGGCATACTCCAACTATTTTCCTTGCATGTGTGTTATTATTTATACCAATAACCTTCATGTGTACTTTATGGTTCATTCTTAATTTTCTCATCAATGATAAAATCATCTTGTTCTTCTCCTTATATAGTTTATCCTTCTTTTATGACCTAGTCTTCAACCTTAGCATTTGTAATTTTATCATGTAGAGTGGTTTCTTGTGTTTGATTACTTTTTTCCTTCATAAGTGATCTTATCTTAATCACCACTACTGCATATCATAGGTCTATGTTTTAATTTGTCACTTCCTTCACTATATATTTGTACATTTTATGAGGATCAAAATTATATTCTTTACTCAAGACTTCATACACACTAGCATAATCTAGAGGTAGTCTATCCTATAGACCATAATATATTGATGGGAAAGGAATGAATGGAACAATATTAAGTGACTATGGGATGCTTTTTAAATTTTATATATATATTAAAAAAGTGTTATAAGACCCCACAATCACTAGAAACCCTCATAAGGGTCAAACACATAGTCAAATATAGTTAGGCCTATTAGGCCTAGAACTAGACTTCTACACTCATGGCCTCTAACTTGATTGATATGACTACATAACATTATTAATAAGTTTTATAACCTTTAAATTAGATTTTAATACTATTTGTAAACATTGGTTGGGAAAGAACAACATATATTTGGCCATTTTGGCCTAACCTTCTCTCAAGGGTACTCAAATTGCATTGAAGGAGATCGAAATCCATTTTCATTCACTCATATCTATACAAAGGGTTTTCATGTGATGTATACGTGTATTATAAAACTTGTCTATTATATATTCAAACATGATTCATGAACATTCTTTACCTCTACCTTCAATAACTCCTAGCTCTAATATCCTTACTTGTCTTGTTTGTCCTTACACCTTTGGTTTCAAAAGTATGTATCTCTCTTTAATATCTTAAATCTCTATTAGTTCGCTATGAATGTTAGATAACATAATTCACTGAAACACATTTATCTCATTTTATTCTTATTCACGTATATTTACTTACATTCACATATTCGTATTTATATTATATACTTAGTGTTAATTCACCTTCTTTGACTCAAATAATTAACAACTTGGCTCAAAACTTGTTTCTAGTTTGGTTAGACCCTATGATGTTTAATGAAATTAATATACTATTCAAAAAATTCCTTCATTCTATCTTTATCTCCTCTCACCACCTCTAAATTCAATTATTTATCATTTACTATTTGCCTTCTCTGTGATAAGGTCTCCCAATAACCCTTTTTTTAATTATTTGCAATGTACAGACACATAACATATCATCCTAGAAAAACATTTTTATGGTATCCTCTATCCTCTTATTCCTATCCATGAAGTTTTGTTCCCTAACTTAACTCTTAAACCACTTTTTTAGCCTTTCTTGGTCTTTATTTTGGGTTATTAGGCCTCCTCTACCCTATTCTACACTTAGTCCTATGAAAACCATACATTATCATAATGGATCAACTTAAAAACCTCAAAATAAATTTTTATACATCTAACACTATCAAATGAAAAAGATTTAGAAATTTTCACCCATGTAAATTCTTGGAATCTCATTTTAGGTTTTGAAACCCTAATTTATGGTTTTGGCAAATTGTATATGCTTGAGAAGGTTTAAACTTATGTTTCAATATTCCTAAGGAGTTTAAAACAAATGTGACTATTAGAATAGGTCTATGATGACTCCATACATATTTTAAATTCACAAACTTCCTTTGTTGAGACCATTATAGGTTAGTTTACATAGGTTCTTTGCTTGATTGAGTCATGTTACTCTGTTATCTACATGACTAGTATATGGTTTATGTCATATATGTGTATTAAACCATTTGAGTCATAATTAAAGTATTAATAAGATTGTAAAGACAATTTACCAATATATATTTTAATTTAAACTCAATTCATATATGTTTATTCTCTCAAGATTACATTCTCAATTCTTCTCTTCATAAATTACAAAAAACATAAGGGCATATAGGTTTGTGACCTTGAATCATCTCAAAGAAATTTAAAACTCATTTACTAAACACTTGAATCACCATAATAAAATAAGTAACCAATTACCAAATACATAAATATCACCATAACTTTATTTAATTACACTTTCCATTAATGATCATTCTTGCACAGTCAACTTTCATTGCATTTATATAGAAGTATAGGGTCTACAATTTTTAGTTTTCAAGAACACAAAAAAATTTAATTCCTTTTCTTTGGGTACATAAAATTTTACTCTTAGAACCTAGCCCTATAACTGACTACAACAAAAAAAATTCAACTTGTTTTATATCTTCAAACTAATCTAACTAACTCTCAACTCCATCATGGATTTGGGGGAATACTAAGTAACCTAACTTCTAACATGATCATTACAATGACTAGTTATGTGGTCCATGTATGCATAGAAATAACCTTTACCATTTTTTATAGCCTAAAATGTAAAATTTACAATGTTGAAAATCCATTAGACATGAATGAAGACTCCCAAGCTTGACAAGAAGTTTGAAAATTCAAATAAGAAAATTAGTGAGAAAATGCCAAAATGCCAATTCAAATTTGTCAAAGGTCTATCACTCATGAATTACTCATAGTAACCTAAAATGACCTATAATGACTCTAAAAAGACTCAATTATTAAAAATTATCTAAAAACTTACAATTCGTAGTGATGCTCTTGTATCAACATGAGACCTCAAGCAACTATGGATAATTAAGGGGGGTCCTTAACATATTCTCAGTGGAATTTTTTGGAGGTTTAGCATCTAGATTTTATGAATCATTGTTAACAAGATAACCCTAATAAAACTCTCTCAAAAACATTATGAAAAATATATGGAGAATAAATGAATGGATATGAATCCAAAACTGGTAAAATGACCTAAAAGGTGTTTAGAACATGTTTAACACACTCCTAGGGTCCTCATCATCTAGTTGATCTATACCATCACTAGTATACACAAGGCAAAACCTAGGGTTTTTGTAGGTTTTGAGGTGAATTATAGGCACCTAATAGAATTTATAAATGAAATAAATCAAGGGAGGTATGTATGGAATTTTTATAACTCCATATACTCATCTCTCACCTTGGTGAATCATGAAAATCCCTCTACTAATCCATTCATTATTAACGATCATAATAAGCACATTAAGAAGATAATGTGACTACCTAGTGTGATAGTGAGAGAGGTGAATTTGAATTTTTTGAGACTTATTTGATAGACTATGGGAAAAATATTTTTTGAGTATATGTCTTACATTCTTTCAATGAATTTATTTGAACAACTTCAAGTCACCTAAGTGAAAAGTGTGAAGGTCTAGTCCTAGAAAGCTAATGAATGGATACAAATAGTGAAAGTCAAGTGACAAAGGGGAAGTACTTAGTTAAAGGGAATAGATGAATGTAAAAAATATTGTTTAAAATCTCCCATGTCAAGACATATGTGTCAAAGGCTTCCTAAGTTAGTTTTAAGTAGTCAAGTGACCCTCCATCATCAAGACAGTTTCAAAGAAGAACATGAAGAGTTTCTATGCCAACTTGAGGAAGGTGCTATGTTTCAAATTGACACATGTTTATGAAAAGTTCTTTAATTTTTTTCTATCTCATTCTCTTGGATTGTAACTATTTTATAAAATTTGAAACTTGGCTTTGTGACCTTTCATATTCACTCCTCTCCTCTCATATGCTATGTATATTCAAGCCTTTTTGGATTTATAATGAATCCATAATTGGTATGGTGAAGCCCTGATGGTTTTGATACCTCATTAAAATTTGAATAAATTTTATTTATTCTCTGTAATCTCTTGACTAAGTGTGTTAAGTTATTTATGTGGTTGATAAGTGATGAATATGCTCTCCTTTCTTCCATTATGCTCTTGCATGTTTTGTGTGAGTGATATCTCTTATAATAGGTTTCATAAAGTGTATGTGTTTTTAAGTATGTCTTAAAGTGTGAGAGGTACTATTAGTGTCTAGTATTATAGCTTATTTTCACCCACCTCTAGATAGGCATAGCAATCTACCTCTATGATAAATACTTATGCTAAAAGGATATAGAGTTAAGGTTAGCTTGGTAGTCTTCTTTCTTGGTGTAGATGATATTGTGTTGTGTGGAGTTATATTTAGTGTATCACCTCTATAGAATAGGATTATTTTATGTCTTTTTATTCCCTTTTCACCCCCAATAGTTATTATACTAGAGTAATATGATCCTAAAATATATATCAAGGGAGCTATCCCTTTCAAACCTAGAGATATATCTCTTGTAGTAACTTTTCTATGAGGAGAGATAGTTCCATGTTATCCAAAAATTGAGGTCTACTTGACTTCTCTAGGGTGAAATTTTAGATTATAAATTTTTTTAAATGCCTGATGGGACGTGAAGTCCAAGATGTTTCTTTAAGGTAGATGTTGGCTTTGACAACAAGGAATTGTAACAATCCACTTCTTATAGTATCTGGTGACTCTAATATTTTAATATTGATTACATACTAGTGAACTCTTTCATACCTAAGGTAAACACAAGGTATCTCACCAAAGGAATTCCTTTTGAGTTTCAATAAATTCCTCCTTATTCATATAAGGTAAGTAGATTTGAAAACACCCGTCCTTATCTAAAGAAGTCATACCTTGCTCACAAGACCATAATAATGTTCTTGATTAACCCATTATTGCAAAGTCCTAAAGACACCATGGCAATAAACTATCCTTTTATTTCCTTCAATGGCTATATTCCTCTAATACTTTCCCACTATGATGATATTCTCATATTTTCCCTAAAAATATTTCATCATATATCAGTGAGTCTACCATCACACCTATTGAACATATTGGAAATATTTCTAACTTTTGTAATATCCATCACATCATTAAAGAGAACATTTCAATTAGGTTTTTGGATGTCTCCTTCAAAGGAAAATATCTTGACTGGTATGAAACATTAGCACCTAAATCAATCACCACATGAGATGAGTTAGGAAATGCACTGAGAAGAAGATTTGAGGACAAGAGTGATAACTTGTCGCTAACTGAGAAACTAACCAACATTAAGAGATCACCTCAAGAAGTCATTCAAGAATTCAACACAAGATTTTATAAGACATGGGATAGAATCTGAATATTGGTAAGACCAACATCTTATCATGATTTCCTTTACTATCTTAAAGATTTTGATAGTGACATTTAAATGATGATACAACATATGGGAGGTAACACTAGGCCTAATGCCTATGAAGTGATAATTAGAGTAGATAATTATTTGATTTAGTTTGGGAATATTTCCTCAAGACCTCTCATGCCTATTTTTATTGATTTGAAAAATCCTACACCTAAACATAAGCCTGTTGCCCCTAGTCAAGCAAGTAAATCTAATGAGGTAGATAAAATGAGAGCCATAGAGAAAGGGATCTTAGGTCTAAATAAGATTATAAAATAACATCAAGTAAAAACTTTCCAAAGCTAATACCAACCCAATCATTCCTACCTTAAATATAAAGGTAACAAACCACCTTTCTATGGTCATTCCCAAGGTCAAGGATAACTAGTTCAATCAAGTCCACTTGGTGGATATAACCCCAATACTCTTTCTACCTCAAGGACATTAGTGCTTACTCAAAATAACCTTGAATAAGATCATAATAGTCAGTCTTCATTAGATCAACCTTATAATCCATCTTCCTATGTCAATGAGTCTTTCAATCAATCCATCATGGAAAGTTTGGGAACTATGCCAAGTATGAATCAAGATGAAGTACCAAATAGAGGAGTGATTAATAGGAAGGGTGCTCAAGTGGGGTATACATTGGGTAACTAGAAATAATATGATTCATGTATTGTGAATTATCAAGGGAAATCAATCATATATGTAAGTTCTATAGGTAAAAACATAAGGAGCAAAAATAAAGTAGTTGAATAAGTTAAAGGGACTGCTAATGGTCAATCATTGAATGTTTAAACAAACAAAATGGTAGGTATGTATAATACTATTCCAAGTGCACAAGTAACTCAAATATATCAGAATGTTATAAGTGATTTCATACCTCAATATTCTCAAGGTGCAAGCCACATGATTCTAACCAGTGGAAAAGCAAAAGTTAGTGGTCCCTTCACTAACATTGTAGATAAAATGAATAAGTCAAATGTGAATGTGTCAATGTGGGATACACTAACAATACTTGTAAAATCATACCTACTTAAAGAGGATTTATCCAAACTTAGTTTGGAAACTAAAAAACCTAGTGGGAAAGAGGCATACTTGACAAATACCATGAAGCCTTGTTAAGGATAGTAAAAAAGTTGAAAAGGTAGATAAACCTCTTCCATTTTATCTATGCATCATTATTGAAGATGCCTTGGTACATAATTATCTTATTGATAGTGTAACTAGTACTTGTGTCATGCCCAATCAAGTAGTTAATAAATTGAACTTGAAGCATGAGCCTCATGCCAAAGGATTGATACAATTAAATGGTAGTTACCAAGACCATTGGTATAATCAAAGGGTTGAAAATTATTTTCCAAGCTTGTACTACCTTCACCATTTATGAGGATGTTGTAGTGGTAAATGTACCTCCTCATTTTGGACTTTGTTTTTTAAGAGAGTTCACTACCAAAATTAGAGGTTATCTAACTATAGACTTTTCCTACATAGGTTTTAAGACTAAATATGGTGCAAAAGTGACAATCAAATTAGAACCTCTTTATAGTTTTCATGTAGAGCCATATGTTCCTTATACTTCTTACATTAATTGAAATATGATTGAAGAATATGATCACCCTAGTGATCAATAACCTATAAATCTCCTTGATGGCATATCTAATTTCTTGATGAATGGGGAGATGAGCAAGGTGGATTTGAAGAAACTAGTCTTGGAACTTACATACTTCATGAAGATTGTGATGGAGTACTTGAGGTAGATCTTGATAACGTTTTAGAATATTTAGCATGGAGAAACTATCTTATACACATTGGTGATTATGTGAACATCCAAACTATGAAAAATCATGATAGTCTTGGAAAACACTCAATTCTACCTACTAAAGAAGATAATGCTAATAAACAAGAACCTCAAGAAGAAGCATATGACATATGATAATAATTCAATGCCATTGTGAAGGAATTTGAGGAAGTTAGTAGGCTTACAATTTTTCAAGAAGAGTATATACCTAGTGTTGAGGTTAATCATGTTTCCAATGAGCACAAAGATGATCTTGATATCTCTACTAAGCAAGAAATAACCTTGGTAGATCAAGATGTGGTTTATGAGCATAAGGAAGATATTGAGGTCTTAGCTAAACAAGAATTAACTATGGTGAAACAAGAGGTGTTTGGTAGATCTGAGGATAGTCTGAATGACTTACAACAACATATATATCTTGTTTCAAATGCACCTAAAGCTGGGAAAGATTTGATGACTCTCAATGATCAAATTGAATAATATCAAATGAACATGTCAAACTTTAAGCAAGTTTCCATCTCAAATAAGTTTCTTAAAGAGCTAGATGGAGTGTTCTTAAGTACTCCAAATGATAAACTTGCAGTTAGCAGAAGATCCAACCATGGTAAGTCTTTTGACTATATCCACAAATAAGTGTTCATTGACAAGTATAGATCATATGAGGATCTATTTTCATGGAGTAACATTGATTTAAGAGGTATTGTATTTGACCCTAGTTGAATCAATGAAGAGGTTTCTTCACCTCAAGTGTCTTGAACTATTGTAAATACTATGATAAGTGTGTTTTTTCTTATGTATTTTTGTGTTTTCTCTTAATTGTTCATGGAAACATAGGTGTGAGTTTTGTTTCTTATTTTCTGTGCTTGTTTCCTTGTTATGTGTGGTGTGTTTAGTTTCCTTTCAAAGGCTTATCGATATCAAGAATAGTGTATATGTGACTTTATTTCCTGAGGATAAGAGAAGGTAACTGGTCCTTAGCATAGTAGGCATGTTACCCCTAAGAAATCACCAAAATATTGACCAAATTTGACCCTAGGTAAAATTAGGTCAACCCCCTATATACTCAAATTTTTTATAGGGTCTTTCTAAGTCACTTTAGGGTCACATTATATGTTTCATATTGGTCATATGTGTCATTTGTTTTAATATCCCCTTAGGCCACCTTTTTGATCACTCTATATGAGTTTTGTAGGTTTTAAATAAAATTAAAGTGTGTTAAGAAGATATAACATGTACTATATGTCATAAGATGTTAGGGAATAGTTTTAGAACTGATAAATTATAGTTTCAACATGGAAATGAGGAGATCACTTCAAAACATTTAGTTAAAGGTAGTTATAGAGATAAAGATAATACATATGGCACATGTGAAGATTTAAGGGGGTCATTTTAGATTCTAATAGTCCATATCTATGCTGAAGAAGTTTTGAAAAGTTCAAATTTGGCAAAAACTAATCTCTCTCTCATTTCTCTCTTGGATAAGTCAAAGAAGTCAACTAGTTTATAGTCAGTATGGAAAGGGTAGGTAGAGTTAAGGTGATTGCACTTAGGGGATGAAATTAGTCTCTATGCACTCTCATTTTATGGTCATATTTATATGTTTGGAGTTTTTTTTTCTATGAAAAATATTTAAGATTTTTGATGTTTCAAAACTACCTGTATAACCCTAACATCTTCAATTTTCTTCTATGTTTGCATTGATCTAAGTAAACTAGGTGATGTATGTGATATTTTAGAGAATATTACTTTATTACATGTGGTTTAAAAATTTATTTTCATGTGTGATCATGGAAATTAAGAAATATCACTCTCATTGTGATAGAAGAGACCACTATTGAAGTTTGTAGATATATTGTTTTCATCAATGGCAGTGTTTGTCACCAGTGAGTAGCATCAAATCAAGGTAGTACACCTATGTATCTCCTCTCAAACCATATAATCTATTTTATCCATGAAAAATTTGAATTGAAAGACTTTGAGGTTGATGGAGATGAGTTTATAAGGAACTAAGTAAAGACTGGTTATAACTTTGGTGTATACAGTTGTCTATAGTTATTTGTAGGCATGTATGGATAATGGAAAACCACTAAAGCCTAAGTCATAGGTTGTATTAAATACCAAGATTTTAATGAGATTATCAAGTTAATTTTGTCACTTGAATACACCTAATGAGGAGATGGGACAAACTTATCCTCATTCAAGTGGCACAATGGAACCACTCTAGGGATATGGGTATCCCTATCATGGAGTGGATCTCTAGATCAAGGGCTAGCTCCCCTTGATGCATCATTTAATCTATTGATCCTACTACTAACAACTTAGGGGAATGAAAAAGTTAGGATAACTAGAAATAAACCTAATATACTAAAGGTGATGCATGAAATTATTTTGATGACCTCTAACCATTTTACTTTCACACTTGAGACCAAAGAACTAGCTAAAACATACACTTTCCCAAATTCATGTCTTCTTGCATCAATGTTACATTGTGGGGTTATAGATTATATGTGACATTAATAGGAATAGACAAGAGGTGTTGAATGACACTAATTAAAATACTACTCACTTCAACCATGAACATTTTGTAAACACTTCACATGCCCTGCAAGAGGAGACTACAAATAGGTGAGAGAATGAAGGACAATGCTAAGGAATCGATAGTCTTCACTAAGCAAATTCCACATTCAAGAAGAACATACTATGAATATAAATGATAGAGGTAGACACTTTGTCATTTTATTTATTTTAAGGTGTGTAATTGAGTATGGATTCACCATACTCTGGTAGAGCATGAAAACAATGCTAAAATGGCCAAGTCTTATAGAGTTTGAGAGGAGATAGAGAAAGAAGTCCAAGGGTCACTTGGACATGTGTCACCAAATGGAAATCAGTTACATTTTCATGTGAAATAGGAATTAGGTGAACCATGCCAAGTCATGAGGTACACTTGTTAAAAAAAATCATAAGGAAGGTGAAAAGTGGAACAAAACTACCAATTTTGCATAAGAAATTGCCCACTTGAGTTGCCTTCCAAAACTCCTATTTTCCATAAAAAACATAAATTCCAATGGTTTTAAAAGATAGGAGGGGTTACAATAAACATCATCCATTCATTTTTATGGTCTTTGATCATTCATATTGTTGTGGACATGTATAATCATCTTAGGTAGTTTTCAAAAGTACCTTTTCCATGTACCATTACCACTTGGCACTCCAAACCTTCAAAATATACAAAAAAATTCATGAAAATTTGGGAATGAAAATTTTAAAAGACTTAAAATTTTCCAATTTTAAGAAAAAGTCTTTAAAAATCTCCCTTAGTCACTTTTCACCACTTTACCCCAAAGCTCACTATTTAGCTCAATAGAGTGGCCAAAAGTGAAGGCCTATTTGGGAAACTTAGATTAAGTTTCATGATATTAAGTGATATTTTTTAGTTATCTCAAGTGTATATATTCCTCTCAAAACTTATTTCATCTTTTAACTCCTTCTACAATTTGCACACCATCAAAAATGGTGAAAATAAGATCTTCTCTCCCCTATTATGTATGGATAATTACAAAAATTAAATATTTATGGATTCTTAATAATTTACTATACAAATTTTATTTTATACCCATAGTCTAATTCTCCCATTTTATTGCATTTTTGGACTAGTTTCCATCATCGAGTCTGCTAAAGGGTTTTAGGAGGGTTTGAGAGACTTTTTGGTCTTAGTCTTTATTCATAGAAATTTCACATTGAAACTCCATAAAAATTAAATTTAAAGATCCTCAAGTAAATTTAATAAATGGATCAAGGTCCCATGAATTATTTCATGAATGTAACGAGTGATGGAAGTTGACCTTCAAGCTTCATTTCTTGCATTCTGTGAGGGTTTGGGAGCCTCAAATTCAAGAATTAATCTTCCGATGAAATTACTTAAAAAATGGATCAAAAACCTGTATATCATCCCAAAAAACATTTTCCCATTATTATATTATCTCCTCAAAATCCAAAAATGAAAACTTACCCTTGTTTGGCACTAGGCCTAGACCTTGCCGATAGGCATGCTTGCCTTTTGAGACTCAAATTGACATTCCCCTAGATTAATTTGACCTATGATGGTTATAAAACATCTCATGTGACCCTAAAAACATTTTTAAATCAACTTTAAGTCGTTTAAATGGCAAAAAATGATAATGACCCCAAATTTGGCTTTTAGGCCTAAGGATTCCCATAAGGCATACATGCAAACCTCCTAGGTTGGAACAACCTATATGATTCTAGAACTTAAATTTTAGTTTTTTAGGTTTTTTTATGTACCATATAGATAATACAATCAATAAATTACACTTACTATACTTATGGTCCAATAATTAATCAATTTTCTCAAAACTGGAACCTTCATGCACACCAAAACTGCCCCTATTCTAAGACAAAATAATGGGTGTTTTCCCTATTTATATTTGAAAAATAATTATTTTATTGTTTATAGTCATATATATGTCTTAATTTTAATATTAATCAAATTTTATCTCTCAAATCCTCCATTTGACCCCTCAATTCTCCAAATTTACAAGGTAGACTTTTTGAAAGTACCAGATTGTGAAGGTAGGTAGGGTTGACTTGTGTTTGGAGTTCCAATGAATGGTTTTAGGCTTGGTTAGGACTGAGATGGGTTATTTATGATGCAAAAAAACTATATAAACCATCATTATCTTATTATATATTCAAACACCATGTTCCCTACTTCACGTGACCTCATTTAATGCAATCTCCACCAAGGCTAAGTGTACAGACTAAGACACTTTTCCCACTATTTTAGGCTTCAAAAGAAATTATTTTGGCCTAAAAATTCTATTAAAACTATATTATATCCTTTAAAAATCCATAATAATTATGTTTCCTGATAGTATACTCCATTTGAGCTCTAAAGGTCACCCTTTGTTCTTGACTGAGACTAATCCCTAGTACTAGTTGGAGGTGGCTATTTTACCATGGTTGTAGTCTATTTTGATGTTTGATAACATTGAAATTTTTTTTATGATGTCATTTACTTAATTTTTTTTAATATTTCATATCATTTCACCCATTACATGCCCTATGAACTTCAAAACCCTTTTCATTGCTTTTTGAGATCCTAACCTCCACTCACCAGACTGTAGGTGCATATGTAGGCTTGATTTAGGTTATATTAGAGTCCTTGAAGAATTATTATATATGTATGAAGGTTTATTATACTATATTTAGTTCTATAGTATTAATATTAAGATTTAAATTCTCCCTAGGAACCTTCAATACTATCTTTTGTGCTAACCATTGAAAATTTACCCTCATTACCCCGTGACTATGTATGGCTTCTCCCAGGCATGCTTGCAAGTGTTTACTAGGTAATTATTGATTATTTTATAGGTTTATTACCATATTATGAGCATATTTTGATAAAAATATATCCTTATTCCTCAGAAAACCTTGCAAAACATAAAACAACATCGAAACTTTACTAGTTCACTGCCTTGACTGTGACAGTCATCTCCAGGCATGTACAGACAAGGGATGTTGTGGGAAGCCTCAAAAGGTCAAATTAACATTTGAATTGATTTTATACTTGCTAATTATTTCAAATTAACTCATTTTGAATTAATCCCACTTGATATCATGGATTAATGATTTCAAGATGAAGATCAAAGTCACTTTTCCCTAGCATTCTATAGATATCACTACTTCAAATCAGTGATTTTGGGATACTTTCGAGCTGCTCAAATCTCATATTCCACTCCTGAATTTGGTTTCAAAATTGGCACAAATTTTATCCATATATGAAAATATAATATGGGTACAATAATAATTCTAAAAAATAAGACTAGTCTTAACTTAGGAAAGCCCAAAAGACCCTTGGGAACTCTGTTTGGGGTGTTTAGGGATTCAGTCTCTAAATCACATTAGTATTCTTGGAGCTATCTATTATTCCTCCTAGGCTCACCATGGGTCAAAAACATCAAATACACTACCAATGATTCATTTGAATCTGTATTATCTTAGAAATTTAACTATCACTCATGGACACCTCCATGAAGTAGAATTAGAACCTGTAGTGACAACATTACATCACATGTATAGACAAAGGCATGGGGGAATAAAGTTATGCAATATGAGTAGGTTTATAAGATACCAAAACATGATATATGATCCCAAAACTTAAAACCATTTTTCATTCCCTTATGCCCATGTGGGAAACCTATAGAAATCAGTTAGAAGTGAAGCTCTGCAAGCAAATATGGAACTTTGATCTATAGGCCAACAAATAAGATTATAAAGGATATATCAATAAATTTACTATTAAAAACAAGTATAAACATTAAATTATCCTTGATAATAAATTATAATCACCTGTAACACACTAGCACACTAATCCAAATCAAGAAAAACTAAAGTAGGCTCAAAAGGAGATCCCCTCTTCAATGAAATTTCTCAAAAATTTGCCTGAAGTGTTAACAATTTATTCATAAAGTATAATAAACCAATTTGAGATTTATTTTCATTAAATTTAATTAGACTATGATTTATATCCATCCCCAAGACCATTCATCTTGATTCCACCTATACGACCCATGGTGAGCATTCAAAGTTGAGCCTTCTTTGTGTGTCAATGGAGAAAATGAGTTATAGAAGATATTTTTTGCATTATCCAAGTATAAATTTTAAAATTAATGTGGGTAGGTTAATAGTTGTTCTTCCCACATTTTTGGCTAAAGTTAGACTTGGGAAATTTGTATAAGTGCCCAACAACTCCTCTTTTTTAGGGAAAACTACTCTTTCTTGATCAACCTACAAATTGTTAGTTAGGGATAGGTAATACAAACTCATTATGACCCATGTCACGTTATATGGCATTTTCACACTTGCACACTTCCCAAAAAATTTGTACAAAACATAAAATGCATCTAAAATGACCTTTAAATGACCCAAAAATGATAAATAGACTTAGGGTAATAATAACCAAAGGTATTATAACATTACATGACATTAATTTACCCTTTATACACCTTATAATATCTATTTCAACCCCCTTATAGACCCAAATAAATCAAAATTTTGCCTATAGGTGCCCTAGTTTGACTAGAAAGTCAAACTTGGTCAACAGTTGCTTAGAGTTCATAAATTATAGAAAAGAATATTCTAAAGCAACATCTATAGTCACTAAAAACTATAAAGTTACAAATGGGATAAATTACCTTAATTTTTTTGAGAAAAGGATCCTACCTACAAAGTGTCATTTGTTGGTTGATGACTATGAAGTATGTGTGAGACTAATGTTTGCATTCATATAGTTTAGGCCTAAAGGTAATGTCAAGATATGAAATAAAGTTTTTAGGTCATAAATAATGAGGGTTTATTAAATTTAAATTCAATCAAGCTTTCACTATATGCATTTAATAAACTATAGTGCCATTTGAGCCAAAACAAACCTATAGCTTCCAACTGACCTATATATTGATGATAATGGAATGAGTATGTGATCCCAAATAAAGAGAAAAGTATATTTAGGTGTGATAAATATAGTGACTAGAAGATAATAAAGCATGTGATTATAGTTTCCAAGTATATGACCACCTATAGTAATTCTTGATTCTCTAAATGAGTACCTACAGTCTAACATAGTCACAAATTAGCTCATACTAATGAAAAGATGCAAGCTTGGATAATGATTAAAAACATGAAGTGAATTAATATGTATAAACTAATTATAGAATGGTGATGGAGCTTTCCATGTATCTCTCAGAAAAAAATCAACATCTATAATAATCCTTTGAATTCTTCCAAATTGCCACCTACATGTGACATAGTCAACATAGTCTACAGACTGGCCAAGAAAATGGAGAGTGTAGGTTTGAGAAGGTAAGAAAAGGTGTAGGATGGTATGACCATGTTGAAACCATTCTCATATTGGTAATATCACATTCTGATGTGATCTCAAGAAATAAGAACACCAACCCATAGTCAAAATTCTGAAGTTTCTCA
This sequence comes from Torreya grandis, assembly GCA_037957365.1. Classification (NCBI taxonomy): domain Eukaryota; kingdom Viridiplantae; phylum Streptophyta; class Pinopsida; order Cupressales; family Taxaceae; genus Torreya; species Torreya grandis. The sequence goes on from JARHVA010006285.1 coordinate 364,460, forward strand.
AACTTTGTCAAACCCTACACAATCATTATACCCAAATGCTAGTCTTAAGGGTTTGTAGTGTTGAAAAATATATAAAGGTGATAAAGCATTAAAATTTGGTGCAGTAGGTCCTTATGACCTAAGATTTCCATCCATATTCTAACTATGGTTAGATAAATAGGGGAGATGCCCTCTATTTTATCACAAATAAAGGGCACTCCAAAGGCAGTCTATCCTATAGACCATGATATATTTATGGGAAAGGAATGAAAAACACAATACCCTTGTCTATCATAAGGTTTAAACACATAAGCAAATACAGTTAGGCCCATTAGGCATAAAACTAGACCTATACCCTTATGGCCTCTAACTTGATTAAAATGACCACATAACTTCCTAATTAGTTTAAGAACCCTTATAGGAGAGTGGAATACTATTTGGAAACATTGGTTGGAAAAGAACATCATAGAATTATCCATTTTGGCCTAACCTTCTCTCAAGCGTACTTAGAATGAGTTAAATTATCTTGAGAGCTAGTTTAATTCACTCATATTTGTATAGAGGGTGTGTATGAGACCTTAATGAGATATGCACAGTTAAGGGGGGTCCTTAACTTATTCATAATGGAATTTGTTTGGTAGTTTATCATCTAGATTTTATGAATCATTGTTAACAATCTACCCCTCTTAAAATCATTGTGCAAACCTGATGGAGAATAAATGATTGGAGATGCATATAAAAGTGGTCAAATGGCCTAAAAGGTGTTTTGAACATGTTTATCACTCTCTTAGGGTCCTCATCATTGAGTTTATTCATACCATCACTTTTATAGATAAGCCAAAATCTAGGTTTTCTATAGGTTTTGAGGTGAATTATAGGTACAAAGGAGAATTCATAGATTAAAGCCTTTAACAGAGGTATGTAGGGACTTTTTATAACTCCATATACTCATTTATCACCATAGTGAAGCATGAAAATACTTTTGCTAATCCATTCATTATAGGCATTATAAATAAGCATAGTGAAAGAAGTGGTTTTAAATATTTTGAGGTCTATTTTATAGATGAGGGGATAAATATGTTATAAATATATGTCTTACATTATTTTAATGAATTTATTTAAGCAACTACAAGTCACTTAGGTGATATGTGTCAAGGCTTAGTCCTATAAAGATAATGAATGGCTAAAAATAGTGAGTGACAAGTGACAAAGGGGAAGTCATAAGTTGAAGTGAATATATTAATGTTACAAATATTTTTTACAATATCCTATATAAGGAAATATGTGTCAAAGACTTCCTAATTTAGTTTTAGGTAGTCAAATGACCCTCCATCATCAAGGTAGTTTCAAAGAAGAGCATGAAGATTTTTTATGCCAACTTGAGGAAGGTGTTATGTTTTAGACTGACACATGTTTATGATAACTTCTTGACCTATTTTATAGATCATTATCTTGGATTGTAATTCATTTCTAAAGTTTGAAACTTGGACTTGTGACCTTTCATCTTCACTCCTTTCTCCTCTACTATGCTTTATATATTCAAGCCTTTTTGGCTTTGTAATGGCTCCAAAATTAGTATGGTGAAGCCTTGATGGTTTTGATACCTCATTTGCCTTTAAATAAAGTTTTATAAAGTTGATTTATGATATATAATATCTTTCCTAAGTGTGTTAAGTGGTTTATGTGGTTGATAAATGATGATTATGCTCTCTTTACTTCCATTCTGCTCTTGCATGTTTTGTGTGAGTGATATCTATTCTAACAGGTTTCATAAAGTGTATGTGTTTTTTAAGTGTGTCTTCAATTTTGAGATAGAATAGTAGTGCCTAGTATCAAACCTTATTTTCAATAACCTCTAGATAGGTATATCAATCTACCTTTATGATAAATAGTTATGCTAGAAGGGCATAGATTTAAGGTCAGTTTGGTATTCTTCTTTATTGGCATAGATGCAAGTGTGTTATGTGGAGTTATCTTTAGTGTATCACCTCATTATCATAGGTTTATTTTATGTCTCCTTCCATTTTTACCCCTAATAGTGATTATCCTAGTGTATTTTGAGCCTAAAACATAGATCAAAGTAGCTATCCCTTTAAAACATAGAGATCTATATCTTGTGGTAGCTTGTCTATGAGGAGAGATAGTACCATGTTATCAAAAAATTGAGAATGTACACTTGAATTATGTAGGGTGAAATTTTAGGCTATAATAGGACCCTTTCTGTCTCACTAGATTTTAACAAGAAGACTGGGGTAATTAAGAGATTAACTAAGAGGAAGGTCACCCATATAGACTAGACAATTGTGTATGAGTCAGAAGAGACCTTGTTTCAGCTGACAAAGAAGAAGAGAGCCAAGCCTCTCTAGTAGAAATAGTATGACGAGGACCCCATATTAGATCTAAATCATATGGTGATGTAGGTAAAAAAACTAGTAAAAGGAATGCAATAAAGAGCAAATGGTTTATAACAAAAACATAAATCCACATTGCCAGAGGAGACCATAACCAAGGTGGGATGGGTTATGGAGGTAATGTTTGATACATCGAATACCTTGTATCAATACAATATAAGATGGGATGAAGTCTATAATGGAATTATCAAGTTATAAGTTCCATATGGGATGTATGATAACAAGGTAATAAACTTAGTAAAGTTGATTAGGATGAAAAAGTATAAAGATTTTAAATTGATCCTTTCAAAGATTTGAGCATTGTTCAATCCTATATAATTAGAATAAGGAAGTATTTGAACTAGTGGATTGATGAAATGAGATCCCTGGTCCATTCTCTCACCTATTTGGGTGATATAATGATAACTCTACTTAAAGAGGCTAAGATCACACACCTTGCTAACAATAATGGTTCCATTTTTGGTAAGGATGCCTTTAGAGCCCAACTATAAAACTTCATTTCAAATTTTAGAAAATAAGATCTAGCTTTGGGAGTGAATTTTGGGTAGGAAATGGTATAATTGGTTGCATCTTCCAATTAGAGAATAGAAATTGTTGCGGTAATCAATGAGGCTATAGAACCTCTCTTGAGTAAACATGATGCAATGGCAAGTATCACCATCAAATTACTGAAAGAACCTATTATAGATATAAATTTATTAGATAATGATAATGAAAGATGATCTAAAGAATGGAGAGGGAATATATAATCTTAGAAATAATTAGGAAGCCATCCACATATGGTCACCACAAGAGCTTCTTCCTTCTTAGCCTATCTTGGGATTTCTTCTTCTTTAGCCACACTAGGAAGTACTCCTTTTTCAAATGCTTTGGGTTCACTTTCATCTTCTTCTAAATTGAAAGCTACATCATCATAAACATCAGTAGGATCTAAGACTAAAACCTTAGGAGTGAAATAGCCACTTGCCAGGATTTTTTTTGATGAATGTCATGTTTTAATTCCCCTTAATACATTGTAAAATATTCCCATATTTTAATAGGAAACAATATTCAGTTTTTAGGACATGAGGGACTTTATCCACTAATAGATGTCATGTATTTAGCTCTTTTTCAACCAATGTAACATTATTAGGCATGAAAAAGGCCTATATATAGGGGTTTCCCCCCTCAATTGTACTTTATAACAAAATTTTGTTAAATTAATGCAAATAGAGAGAATAATTCCTATAATTTATTCACCATTTCATCATTTTCATATTTTATTATTTCTCAAGTTTTGATAATGACAAATTATTTCAATTTTATAATGGTTAAGTCTTATAGTAGTGTTTTGAATGCATCTTGTTAGTTTTTGGCTATGCTAATAAAGTTTGTTATATATGCTTTATTTTCATTCTATTCTACAAATGAATGTGTTGAAATTAATTTGTCATAGGTAGCTATTTTAAAGCATAATTTTTAGATATATGCATTAAATTTACACTAGAATCCCCACTAAATTAATGGTATTTTGATTTTAGTACTATAATCTCATGAATGTTAGTTTTATTTTCACTATTATTAGAAAGAATTAAAGGAAATTTTTTAGTCTTTGTTATTGCAAAGAAAACTTCCTTTTCTAGTCTACCTTGCTTATTTTTACAAAATTTTAACATGAATCACTTTAGGTTAATGCTCATTGTAAATATTCACTTGTTTATTTAGAGTTTGGGCATAAATTGGAAAAATAAAAAGAAATTTACATCATAAAAATGAAGAAATTTTAGATAGATTGTCATTATTGAGTTCTTGTTATCCCTACAATAGGGTCTACTTACATATTAAATGTGGTGGCCACATAATAATTACACAAAAAATCAATTAATCCCTAAGGTCTTTTAATACCTAAACTATAAGCTAACAAATAGTTCTCTACCCTGTTGATGTATATATGTATCAAGGATATAATGTGAACCGTATGGTGAAGAAGTTGGTTGATTTTTTTGTTAGACCTAAATTTCATGTCAATCACTATTTTTAGGATCCTGGAAGAGAATTTTTCTAAGGCTATTATATTTATGGAAGAATTGGATGGTTTTTGTTCAATTGAGTAGAATGGTGAATCTGAGAAAAAAGTGTTTCTCCTTGAGGTGTCATTTCTCAAATCTCCACTTCCAAACTTGGAGTTTTGTTGAGCATCTCAATGTTCACATGTGTGTATTAAAGTAGTGACATATATCCTTAAATGATTAAATATATGTAAATTTATGGCCCCTCTTTAGTTTGAAAAATAAGACCCATGGTTAGTTGAATCTTCTAATCTAGCTAGTCTAAAGTTTTGCATTAGGGAGCTAGAAGGGGAAGGGCAAAGTGTAGTGCAAGGGGTGTCTTAGGGTGGCATGTTAGTTTTAGCTTAGTATTAGGAACTCCCATTGATACTATTAAAACAAATTATTGATATTTAAATTTTATTTTCAATTTGGGATGGTGAACCTCTAGTAGTTATGGAATGATAATTGGTAATTGTCTATTATTTGGTGGTCAGTAGTCTAGTTGCTCAAATAGTTTTATAAGAGAAATAGACATTTTAACTATGGTCTTTATGTACTTACTAATTATAATAATATAATTTATTTGTTAATTTTATTTTTTTGTTTTGGCCATATGCCTTATATATTTTTATCCATAATCTAGGCTTGTCTCTTTTTCTGGTGTGCTTTATTGTCCATGGGTCCCATTAGCCCTGAGATCAATCCAAAAAGAAAATAATTAATTTTAGATATATGAGAGAGGTTTTTAAATAAAATATTATTTTTGATGAAACCTATACATTAATTATAAAATAAGTACACTATTTTCATAATACATCAATATTTACTAACAATATCAAATTGTAAAACTTAAAAAATCCATATCAAATTTTGGCAAATAAAAAGAGGTTTTTTAATATACCAACTTGAATAGAAAATAAATCCAAAGAATTTAACATGGATCTATTCAAAATTTTAAATATGTAAATTAAGGAAGAAACAAATTATAATTGTTCAAACATGAATCTTGGCAACAAAAGGAGGGTAAAACCCTATGGTAAGGTTCTAGATCTAAAAATAAATCACAAGTTGAAAGCTTAGAAGGTTGGAAACCTTAGATCACATTTTTTTACATTCACATAGGTTAGGTTCACCAAATGTTTAACCCTAAAATATATATTATGTTATAAATAAAACTACTGAGAGGGGGGTGAATTAGTTGCCTTAAAACAATCCTTTAATTTCACTTATTATTCATAAAGCATTCATTCACATACATACATTAATTAATGTATAAACAAGAATCTATGAAATAAAAAAACCTAAGAACTATATGTGTGTGTGTGTGTGGGGTAAACCATCTTTGGTAATAAATATAACTAAATCATATCTTGGAATACATTTATTTAATAAATAAATCAATATTTAGTGAGGCACCAACCCCACAAGGAGTACCGACCCCTCACTTGTCAAGCACCAACTCAATTAGTCCTTTAGTAAGCACCAACTTGAAAATAGGTACCAAAACCCTAAGAAACTTAGAACCATATAAAGTAAATTTTAACCTATGATCAAATATCACTCACTCAACTGAATATGACCACTTTATTTTACTCTTCTCACTCTTCTATCTCTCTCAAATAGCCTATTAGGCCTTCTCACTCAACTAGCCCTTGGAAAATTAGGTCATATGACCTTGCTCATAACATATAGAAACATAGTTATATATTAAATAAATATTTATAACTCATATTTTACGGTATTAAATCCCTTTACCTCGTTTCCAAAACTTTATATCATTTGCTCATGTCCTTAATATTCTAACTACTCAATTAGGCCTATAAGACTTTCTATTTGTACTTAACTCTTGATCTTAAACATATTGGCCAGACAAGAAAATTTAAATAATTAAATAAACCTTGGAATATATCAAAAAAAATTCACAATTGAAACAACAACTACATAGTTCATTCATTACCCTTGAGGACCAAAACCACCATTAGGCCTAATAGAAAACTAATGAAATTAGGCCTTCTCAAAGCACATGTTTCACCTTGTCATCCTTAGAATTAATTGATCCTATAAAAAAGGATGAAAAAATTCATACAAAATTAAACTATACCCATAAAAATATCACCTTATGTCCCCAACACCATTTATCTCATTTCACTCCTTGAAGCACATAATTAGGTTTAGTCACGATTAAGCCTTCTCACTGCTAGAAAGTCTATCTTGAATATATTAAATATATACTTAAATTTTACATATAAAAATATAAATAAATAATATTTATATTACCTCCATGAAATTAATTTAAACATAAAATCCATTATATTTCATCATATTAGGGGAAAATACCTCAAAATGATCATCTTCATATGCTCACTCAAAACTGCACACAGGCCTTAAGAACCCAATCAAGAACCTTTGAATTTTCACTCCTTAATAGGAATTTATCAAGAATAAAAATGTGTTAAAATTAACCTATGATACATTTATAAAACTTTATGTGAATTTTATTCTTTAGATATATGTAAAAATACTCAGGAACATTATTCTCACTCAACATAGAAAACTTCTTTTAGCTCCAAAAACATAGTCATGAAAACTAAGTCTTAAAACACCTATGAGAACAATTTTATAAAATTATAATGGGTTTAGATGATACTTAAAAATAATTATAACATATTTAAAAATATATATTACATATTTTAATATGAATATTGGTCTTACATCCCAATCTCACATCTTTTCCCTACATAAACCTCACTATGTTAAATAGGTCACTTTGAGAACAAATTTTTCCTTGTTTATGTGCATCACAAAAAAATTATATTCAATCAGTAAAGGTGATATAGGTATTCAAAAATAACTCCATGCATTTTTATCCATACTTAATCCAATGCAACCAATCCCTAATCTCATTCTCACTTCTACCTACTTTTCTCACTATCTTCCTCATTACGCCTATTTAACGATAGGTCAAATTTCATGACCAATTTAACATATTTAAGGTCTAAAAAATTATTAAAAAAACTTACATTTGAATAAAATAAAATTCTCACACATCACCTTCCAACCATTTTCATGCTTTGACTTAGTCGACCTTGCTTGACACATAAAAAAACCCAAGAAACAAGGGGTTTGTTGTAGCTTCCACTCACTATTATGTTATAACAATTACACCTAAAGAAACCTGGGAGAGTCTTATAAATTATAAAATTATTAAAATATATAATAAAATTCATTTTTATCCATTTCCAACAAGATATTTCCTATCGGGTCATTATGAAGGTTTTAAGAAGGTTTTGACTAATATCCCTTCTTAACAATTATTTATAAAGGAGTGCCCCTAAAATCCAAAATTAATGAAAAAAATTAAATATAGTACCATTAATAAACTTAAATTAACTAATCAATATCTCATGTAAACTTTTCATGTGACAACGATCATAAGAAAAAACCTTCTCGGGTCTACAACACCTCTTTTTATGCACATAGAAAAATTCAACACCAAATTATATGATTTATCCTTTATAATTTGACATATAACTTGGTAAAAAACCTTGAAACAACATATCACACTTATTAAAGTGATATTATGAGCTATTTCATCTAATAAAATAAAGTGGACCCCTCATTAGGTCACACTAGGTGTCTTTGCACACTAGACCTTGAACTTCCAAACATACTTAGACCTTGATCACACATAAAACCTATTGTAATATTATTAAAACCTCATAATAATTTCATATAACCTCATAAAATTCTTAGATACTTCCAACCTTCTTCACACAAGTATCATACTACTCATCTCATCATGTTAACAGGCCTATACCTTCTCACTAGGTCTCTCAATAAAAGGACTAAGATTAAAAACTAACCTTGGAACACATCTAAAGAAATATTAACCTCTTTCACATGTTTAAACAAATTTATACATTCTCTCATTCCTTTAATATCATAATTCACTAAGCTTATTTACACTTTATGCATACACCTTCCCACAGGACTAGACTAGGCTTTTGAAGACACTTAGTACTTAACAATAACTTACCTTACATCATGATATTGACCTTAACATGCCATTAACCTTAGGATAATTACCAAGTTTCCTTAAAATTATCTCTCAAAAAATAATCAATAGGTTTCCTTTATATTTTCTCTTTGTCATAAGACTTCTTTATGTCATACCACTCTACCATGCATGGCCTCAACTCTTGACCTTGACATTAATGACAACCATATTGATTTTTAAATCAATGGAAACATTAATGAATAAACATGAATAATATGAAAATACCTCAATAATATACCTATTTTTAATTGATGTAAAATAGTTAAACAAAGTTGATCACTCACATCTCCCCAAGCTGGATCTTCTTAAAACTAACCTTTCTTCCAAATTGAAACTTTTCCCCCATCTGACATTAATGACAAAGGGTCATATTATTGACAAATATCTGATCCTTATACCTAAAAAAACATATCTAATATTGGATCATGATTGGCTCCCCTTATCTCCATTATATATTTAGATACTTATCATGACTCTGACTTGGTTTGATTAAGTCATCATACAAAATCTTTGTTACCCATCTCTTGTGATCACACCTCTAGAAGACACTCAACCTTGGATCTAAATGTCAAAAAATATCACAAATATCCCCTTAATACTAAGAATATTTCATGATTCTACTCACTGACTAAGTACCTCTATGAATCTTAATGGATTCACCTCTTCTCTTAGGGTACTAAAATAACATAAACTCAAGATATTCCTAGATCTCCATGTCCTCACTAGATTGAAATTCCATCATGATTCTCTTAGGATTGAATATCCCTTTTTGTTTACCTATTTAATCTCCATTTTAATAATATTCTAACTTGGTCTATTGGTCTTGACTCTTTCATCCATAATTTGAGGTGATAGAGAGAATTCTTGGTACTCCTTTGCATCTAGCCTATGTTCCACCCTGACAAATAGTCCTCTTGGGCTTACAGACTAGTCATCAACCTTAGTTGCCTTGGGTTTCCACTCACTATCTTGTATTCTTTCTTGTACTCTAGGTTCCTTGATTTTCTTATTTTGAATTCATAATACATGCTAATAGAACTTTTCAATATGACCAACCTTTTGATAATTGAAATAAACTATTCTTCTTAATGGAAAAACACCATGACCTGTACATCTTGATTTATTAATTTTCTCATAGTTACATGCATATTCACTCTTTGATGGAATTATACAATGCCTTTCTCTATGAGCAAATTGATTACATGAATAACAATAGCCATTAAAAGGATTAGCATACATTATACCATTAAGTTACTTGATAGGATTAGTCTTTATCCTACCAACACCATCATTATTTGATTGACCTTTGACCTTCTTAATCTCATTAGTGTTCTTCTTTTAGTCTCCATTGAAACCAATACTTGTTTTTTCATTATAAATCTTTTGACTACTCAGTATTTTATCTAGATCATTGGTACTCTTTTCAAAATTTACAAAGGACTTAACCTTATTTTATGCTTGATCCAACTTAGTTCTCAAGGAATCCACTTCAATTACATACCTTGCACATTATTCTTCTTTGGCCTTTAGGCTTGTAGTCACAATCTCAAGTTGAGTCTCCACCTATTTGACTATTTTATCTTATTTCTTGGAGTTGTTTCTTAGTCTAGCTTCAAAAAATTTGATTTTAACCTCATAATATTTGAGAAGATACCTCATCACCCTATTCTTCTTCCTCACCATCTTCAGTTCTTCTAGAGTATTCATCAACTCAGTCTCAAAGTCTACCTCATCTTATTCCTCATTTGAATCACTAACAATGCCTCCAATCTATATGGATTCATCTTGAATTAAATAGCTTGCTTCCTCAGCCATAAAGATTAATTCATTAACATCAAGACCATAACCTTCATGGTTCCTCTTAGAATCACTTATCTCACTCTCATCAAATGAGTTTCAATCTTTCTTGGTGTAAAATCTTCTTTTGTTCTTGAAAATTTTCTTCCTGTCATCATACATTATAAAGCTTTTCTTTATCTTATTATACCTATAAACAAAATTATCATTATAATTATCTTAATTATATTTTTCATTATGCTTATGAAGGCACTTTATATCAAAGTGTCCAATCTCTCCACAATTAAAACATTAAAAGGGAAACTTACCCTTGTATTTACCTGAACCAATTTTCAACTTGCTTCAAAACATAAATATCAACTCATCATCATCAATATCATATTCATCATTATCTTTGAATTTATTACAATGTGTATTCTTATATTTTTTCCTCTTTTTTTCCTTGAAATTAGCTTCCTTCTTTTTATGTTTTCCATCACTTGTCCTCATCTCATAGGTTGTTAAGGTGCCATGATGTCCATCTATCTCTGGCTTGTATAGATCTTACATCTCTTCAAAAATAGACACTTTATAATAAAATTTGAGAGTTAAATAACTTAAAAAATTTTGAAAAATAGTATACTCTTTCAATTCTTCACCTAGGCCTCTTATGATGTTGACCACTTCATTAACCCTTAATAAGTAAGCTACAATGGTCTCATCTGCATTAACCCTTAGGATTTCAAACTATCTTATATGGGTTTGTAACTTAGCCAAATTGACCTTGGAGTATCCCTAATGGATAGTATTTAACTTGTATCATATTTATTTAGCATACATAAAGTGCATCACCTTCACAATTTCTACCTCTAATAGGCCACACATAATACCATTCATTGATTTGGAATTATTTTCACTAGCCTTCTTACTTATTGCATCTATAAGAGAAATGAGGGGTGAAGTATATCCATCCAAGAATGATTTAAAAACATCACAAATTTATTAAAATAAATATTTATTCATCCGAATAATCTAAAAATCATAATTATATCCATTAAGCAATGGAGCCTTGCTTGTATAAAAACCACCTTGTGTTTGAATATTCATATTTGATTGCTTAGGATCTCATTTAGGTTATTAGGCCTCCTTAAAAATAATTTATCCAATACCAAATATTTGAAGTATATATAATGAGAGTGTGGGGATAATTAGTTTCCTTAAAATAATCCTTCAATTTTACTTATCATCTATATAACATTCATTCACATACATATATTAATCAATGTATAAAAAAAAATCTATGAAAGAAAACAACCTAAGAACATAAGAAATATGTGGAAAACACTCTTGGGGAATTAAAAAAAACTAAATAATATATTTTAATACAATATTATAAGTAAGTAATCAATATTTAGTGAGGTACTAGCCCTACAGGGAGAAATAACCCCTCACTAGTCAAGCACCAACTCCACTAGTCCTTTAATAATCAACAACTTGAAAGGAGGCACCAACCCCCTCAATAAATCAGAAACAATTCATATTCATTTGAAACTTTGATCACTTTTGGAATTTTTTGTCTCATTAATATGACCACCGTATTTTTCTATTCCCACTCTTTTATCTCTCTCAAACAACCTATTAGGCCTTCTCACTCAACTAGCCCTTTCCTTCATAGAATTAGGTCATATGACCTTAATCATCACCTATAGAAACATAATTATATGTTAATGAAATTTTCATCACACCTATCTGATGGTCTTGAATACATTTACCTAGTTTCCAAAAATCTATATCATTTGCTCATGTCCTTAATATTTTAACTAGTCAATTAGGCCTATTACACCTTCTCTTTATAGTAGACTCTTGATCTTACCCTTATTTGTTAGACATAAAATTTAAATACTTGGATCACCATTGTAATATATAAAAATAATTCAAAAGTGAAACAAACATTACATAGGTCAGTCATTACCGTTAAGAGCCAAAACCACAACTAGGCCTAATAGAGATCTGATGCAATTAGGCCTTCTCAAAGCACACATTTCACCTTGACCTCCTCGAAACACCTTGAGAATCTAAAAGTGGATGAAAAAATTCATAAACACTTCAATTATACCCATGATAATATAAAATTATTTCCCCAACACCATTTATCTCATTTCAATCCTTGAACCACATAATTAGGTCTATTTGCAATTAGGCCTTCTTATTGCTAGAAAGTCTATCTTGAATATATTAAGCATACACTTAAATTTTACATATAACTATATCAATAAATAATATGTATAGGACCTCAAATTCCTTAGGTTCAACATTAAATCCATTAATTTTTTCCATATAGGTCAAAATACCTCAAATTGATCATCTTCATATGCTCACTCATAATTGCACTTAGGCCTTAAGAATCTAGTCAAGAAACTTTGAATTTTCACTCATTCTTAGGAATTTATAATGAAAAAAATATGTTAAAATGAACCTATGATACCTTTATAAAAACTTTATGTGTATTGTATTCTTCAAATCTATTCATAAAGACTTAGGAACATCATTCTCACTTATACATAGAAAACTGTATGTAGCTCCAAAAATATAGTCATGAAAACCAAGTCTTAGAAAACATATGAGAACACTCATATGAACTTATAATGGGTTTATATGATCCTTAAGAATATTTATAACATTTTTATAAATATATATTACATATTTTAATATTAGAATTGGTCTTATAGACCAATCTCTCATCTTCACCCTATATAGACCTCACTATGTTATATAGGTCACTTTAAGAATAAATTTTTTCTTTTTTATGTGCATCACCAGAAATTATATTTAAGGTTTAAAGGTTATATATGTATTTAAAAATTAACCCATGCATTTTGATCCATCCCTAATCCACTTTAACCAATCCCTAATCTCATTCTCACTTCTGCCTAGTTTTCTCATTATCTTCCTTATTAGGCTTATTTAGTGATAGGTCAAATTCCATGATTATTTTATCATATTTAAGTTATTAAAACTCATAAAAAACTTATATTTTCACAAAATAAAAGTCTCACACATCATCTTCCAACCATTTATATGCTTTGACATGGTCAACCTTGCTTGTTACATAAAAATTTATGAAATAAGGGGTTTCTTGTAGCTTACGCTCACTCTTATGATAGAAAAAATCCACATATAGAAACATTGGAGAGTAATATAAATTATATAATCATCAAACTATGTCATCCAATCCATTCTGATCTATTTCTAATAATATCTTTCCTATCGGCTCATTATGAGGGTTTTACAAGGGTTTTGACTACTTTCCCTTATTAAAAATCATTCATAAAGGATTTCACCTAAAATAGAAAAATAGTTCTTGGAAATTAAATCTATTAACATTTTAAAAAATCCATGAACTACTCATTATCTCATGCAAAGGTCACCCATGTGAATGATCCTAAGAAAAAACATTCTCGGGTCTACAATACCTCATTCTTTGCACATAGAAAACCTCAACACCAAATTTCATGATTTATCATTTAGTATTTGAAATAATACTTGTTTTCAAAAATTGAAACAAACCATCACACATTTTAAAGTACTCTTATGATCTTTGGCATCTTGGGAACTAAACTTGACCCCTCATTAGGTCATACTAAGTCTCTTTGCACATAAAGCTTTGAACTGTCAGTCATACATAGACCTTGATCACACATACAAACTTTTGTAATATAATAAAAACTTCATAATAACGTCATAAAACCTCATACCATGCTCATATACTTCCAAAATTATTCACACAAGTCTCATAATGCTCATTTCATCATGCTAGCAAGCCTACCTTCTCACTTGGTCTCTCAATGTAAGGACTAAGCTTCAAAACTGACCTTGGAACACTTATAAAGGTTTATTTTCCCCTTTAAAATGTTTACATATATTTACACACTCTTTGATTCCTATACTGGTATAATTCACCAAGATTCACTATGCTTTATGTATACACCTTCTCACATGACTAAATTAGGCTTCTTAAGACACCTAGTACTCAAGAATAGCTTGCCTTACATCATGATCTTGTTCTTGAAATTCCATAAACCTCATAATAATTACCAATTTGATTTCAAATTATCTCTCAATATATAAATAATATGTTTCCTTTAAAATTTCTCTTTAACATAAGACTTCTTTGTCTCATACCACTTTACCATGCATGGCCTCTCAAGTCTTGACCTTGACATTAATGACCTCCATCTTGATTTTGACATCAATGACAAAATTAATGAATCAAAACAAAAAATGATAATATAACTTATCATATTAAGGAATATAAGATTAAAGGGTATAAAGATAGCCTATGACACAAGGATGGTAAACTATCTCTATATCAAACCAATTAATTTAAAAACTTAGATAAATAATATTTTAAATTTATATACTAAGATGTACTAAAAATAAAAATTAAAACTATGTTAGATATTATAATAATAATTAAAATAAGATAATTAAGTAGTTTTTATGCTAATATAAATCTAGATATAGAATAAGTAGGAATCAAACTAGAAGTAGATTCTATGATAGTCACCATATTCTATAAATTTGACCATTATGACCTCAGACACTTACATCAACCTCAAGTGGTTATGTTGATACTTTTTATAACCTAGATGTCAGTGTCTAGTAAAAATTATCTATTGGATATAAAGGTGACTAACTATAATGTTTTGGGTTCTTTGGCACCTTCACTCTAGTGCATCTAGATCTAGCTCATAAAATGTCACTCCTTATCAAATAGTAAAAACCCTAGTTCTTCAAATTCATAGTGGATGTGGTAAAAATGGGATAATAGGCTGATAGTGTGGAGCTAACCCTAAATACCCATATTTCAATGGATTCTACCTACGTATACACTACTTCTAATAGGGCCTCAAACTCATGTAGTTATCCCCTACATGTGGGCTTGTGTGTGTATAAGGATGTAATATGTGATAAGAAAGTAAAATAATGACCTAGCTTATAACTTGGAAATTATGGCTCTTGGGCTAATCCTTTAGTACTTTAGACTTGTAGATGTTATATTCCTATGATTGATATGTAAATAAGAGAATATAGGGAATCTTTCATCTCTTAAATACTTGGTTGAATGCTTTCAGTAAGTTGCAATTTTAGTTACTTGGTTTGTCCTAGGTTTATGCTAGGTTAGGAATGAATGAGGATTGATCATTTATTTATACCAATAATTTTTGAGAATATATTGCATTAAATCACTTAGGCTAACCATAAGGATGCATTAGATTTGAAAATTAAATGACTTTTAGTGCTTTAGACACTTACATTGGAGTTAGAAGATCAAGGATGCTTTAGAAGAGATAGTTGGGTATCATTATATAGAATAAGAATCTATGTAAGGTTATATCATTATTAGTAAAATGAAATCAAAAATAAATTGAAGAATATAATAGTCTAAGTCTATCCATTAGGATTTAGCAAAGTCAAACAAGAGGTGAATGAAATATAAATTAAACAAACATGTTATACCTTCCTTATAGCCTCCTTTGCTTGTCAGTATGAAGAGGTATGTGCTTAGATTGTAAACTAGATATGTTTGGAAATGTTGAATCCATAAGTGGAAAATGTTTTCCCTTGTCTGCACTTGATTTGGCTTGAGAATTGTGAAGCTCTAGTGTGATTTTGGCATAGTAAATTTAGTTCAAGATAGCTTTGTTTGAGTGATGGCCTTGAGATTGGGTAGAGCTTCACTGCACTGTTTGGTTGCGTTGAAAGAGTGTGAAGAACCTTTAATTTATAGAGATGTAAAATGATTGTGGACTATCTATCTTGAGAGGAAGATCAAGGGCCTAAGATTACTCCTCCATTTTCATAAATGAAAGAGATAGAGTGTGTAAGAGATATGCATGGTGTGTATGATAGACCCAAATCATGAGGTCCTATTTGAGTGTGTAATAAGGATGTAAGAGTTTGTAAGATATCTTATATACACACTTGGTATGATGATGTCACTTGGCTGAGGTAATAATTCAATTTATACATTTAAAAATAGATAATTCCAAATCCATGTAATTTTATTTTGGGGTAGATTATGTTAATAAATAAGGTTATTAATTAAATATTAGAGGAAAATTGATTTTGGTAAGGTTGAAAGTGTTAATAGAATACATAATTATAATCAATAAAAAATATGATTTTGAGTGTCTACATTTTGCCATTATTTAAGAAGGCATTTAGGACATAGATACATTAACATATTTTCAAATAATGAACAAATATTTAAGAAGAATTTGAAAAATTAGATGAAGAAATAATTAGTGATCTATAATTCCCCATTTATAAGGCATGTGGGGATGAAATATGTGTATGGGATCTTGAAAAAAAGAGAAAAAAGAAAGAATAAGAGTGAAATTAACCCATAAATGAGATTAATCCAAATGAGTTAATCCTTGAACACTTTGAATTCTAATGTTTTAGAATAATAGAATTGAATTTTCCCCAAGGCAGGGGGAAGTGGGAAGGATACATCCCAAAACAAGTATCACACATTGACTTGCCCCACACAAGGTAAAGGTTGTGGGCTGGGAATTTGAAGAAAGATTAAATAATTAAATTGTTTCAAATAGGGGAGGATAATTGACTAATAATTTTCTCCAATAGGGAATATTTGATCATTGATCAGTCTAAAAGAGTCTACCCTAGTATGGTGAATTTGATCATTGATTGGTATAAATGGTTTACCCCAATAGGGAAGATCTAATCATTTATCAGTCTAAATGGTTAGTTGATTGACTAGAAATCATATCTCAAGGACTTAACCTGATACATAGATTAATTATGATATTAATGGCATACATGTAGGTGAGATGGTATAGTGATTTTTCAAAGAATGAAGAAGCCACAAAAAACTAGGCACATGAGAATGCTCAAAGTAATGAAATACATGATTGGAAGAAAATAATAATGTGATAATGGTATAATATGAATGTTAATAAGAATGAAACAAAGGGTGGCCGAGCTAACATAAGTAACTAGTTAGTAATAATTACTACCTACATATTCCATAAGGACCTTAGGTTGATGTAGTTATCATGTAAATTGCGATAAAATAGAATGAAGGAAATGATTATGAATTTTTATATATGCTCAAATGTGTTGTGAGTAGCATATAGATTAGTCAAGTTGGTCAATTATTTACAATGGTTTGGTAGATGAAGATATTTTTCCCATGACATTGTATGTTAGACCTCTACAACTTCATTTTTGATGTAGAACATGATGGTATGTACCATGATATTAAAAGAATTGATGACCAAGCTGTAATATGCATAAGGACTAACCCCCGATCGAATAGATAATTGAAAACAACACACCAATGACAAAAACCATGATGAAAATTATGATCTATGTTAATGAATAGACTCAAGTAAGATTACATGACATTTAACACCATTATGATGACCTTATTAACATAATAGACTAAGTTGAGGAAACACCAATAAAAATAAACAAACAAACACACATAAACAAGCTTGAAAATAAAAGCAACAAAAAACATCTTATTATTTAATCGAGTTAAAATCCATGTGTAAAGGATTAATAAGACTGATAATTGTATGGTACCCCTAAGTTAGGATACATGAAATGGAAGGACACATCTCAAGGTAAATTAAATGATTGGAACCAATAATGGATCTACCCTAGTAAGAAGATTTGGGAAGGACACATCCTAAAGGTTGCTAAAATTAGTGTCTCAAGGATAATGATTGGATTTCGGATAAGAAAAATATTTTTGTGGCTTTATATCTCTCTTAGAAAATTTAAACCCTCTTTTTAATTTTTAGGATTTTTTGACTTTTTTTAATATTTTTGGGTTTTGGCATCTCAACTCATTAAAGGATTACGAGATGCATAATGGTTTAGCTCATAAAATAAAGAGAGTGTAGGAGTGGTAATTTGTAAAAAAATGAGAGAATGGCTTAAAATTTCTTATAAAATGGTGAGAGCATTGCTTAAAGTACTTTTAAAATGGTGAGAGCATGGATTAAAATTCTTGTTAAATGGCAAGAATGTGGGAGTGGTAACTCAAAAAATGGTGTGAGAATGTCTTAAACTGATCATAAAATGGAAATAACATGGCATAAAATAATTGTAAAATAGTGACAACAAGGAATATGGGTGACCAAGATGACCTCAAAAACTAAATGCTACCTACATAGTCAAAATGGACCTTAGGTCATTGTAATTCAACTTAAAGTGAGAGATAATACTAATCAACAATAGGTTGAGGTAGGAAAATGGAAAAATGGAGTTAATAATGAATGAAGGATAAATGGATAATTATATATAATAATGGATGACAATGAGGGAAAGGACTAGGAGTCTCCAAGGACCATGTAATGTGAAAACCAAATGTGTCTAGTCATTAAAGTATCTTGCAATTAATATGCCAAAATGTTTCCCAAATAGGTCTTAATATAACTTCTACTTTGATAACAAGGTCAAGATTTGAAGATGGTGGTCATAATATGATGGGCTAGAATGAATAGGATTGAGTAGATAAAATGGCTAGAATGTAATGGAATGATATATATAGATGAGGTTGCCCCTAAGGGTCAAGGTACTTGTAGATACCAAATTATTTACATATGATTCTAGAAACTTAGTTTTCATCATGGTACTTGCCCAAAATCCCACAAACATGGTTTTCAACTTTGGACAAATTATTTATCTTTTTATTTTCCTTGTTTCTTAATTTTATTTGATTTTTTTATTTTTAGAATCTCAGTGCAATGGAGGATTATGATATGCATAATTTATAACCTTTATTGTCTAAATAATATCTATTAAAAATAGTAGATCTATCTAAATCCTAATATTGATTTGAACTATATTACTATCATTATCTTTGTTGGTTGTTGATTCTACTTCCTCTAAACCTCTAAACAATATGTCTCTTTAGCCTCTAAAAAAAGAGTGTTTCCAGGAATGGTAAATATGGATCGGCAATAGATAAGGGATCTGATTGGATAATGGAATATATGTCTTGAATAAATAATGGGATCACAATGGAATGTATAAATTTTTGGGGATAAATGAAGATTGAGATTTTTAGGCACATTTAGTGTTGCTAATTCTAGATTCAACATAATTTTGGTTGTGGCAAGGCCAATATTGACTTTAATAACATTTTCATCAAGAAATGAGGAATTAATTTGCTCATATATAGTTTCCTCAAAGAGGTTTTCACCAACAAAGTATTCTTTATTTTTATAATTTGGAATGTCCAATTGTGCCTTGAATAAGGTTTCACTAAGTCACATTGATAATTAATTTTCATTCTCCCTTAGTGCCGTAAGCAAGGTTTCACTAAAGGATTCTAAATTTTTATTGTGATTATCATCTAGCACCTTAAACAAGGTTTCACTAGAATATGATGATTATAAAATTTAATTGTCCCCTAGTGCCTCAAATTAGGTTTTACTAGGATATAGTTCTTTTGACTGAATGTTGTCTTGGTTCCCAAAAAAATTTACCACTAATATGTCACCATGGAATAAATTTAATAGTGTTTGATTTTGTTGATCTTAATTGGTATTTATAGGTGGTGGAATATAAATATAATGGCTAGGTTGGTTAATGTTAAAGGCATGTGTAATGTCAATGGAAGGGTAAAGGGTAACACAATCCTTGTAAAGGGTACTAGGAAAACTTGCATTGATGTTGAAATAAACTTCCTCAAAAAGTATGGAAAGATCACAAATGTTTTCAATTATATCTTCCAAAACATGTAGCTGATGTTGTGACATTTACTAAGGTATGTTTATTATACAATTTATGTTTACTTAATTGGATTTGGTAAAAAAATATAACCAATGTCATAATATCCACTAACATGTTCTACTTCTAAAGATAATTCTAAATCTAAGGGGATCTGAATCCAATGTTCAGACTAACATTGATTTTTATTTTGATGCTAAAATTTATATTAGTTCTAGAATGGACCTAATTCTATTATTGTTTCTATAATAGAACCTAAATTTGATGTTGTTATAGCCACAAAGAGGGCCTATTAAATTATGATGTCCACAAGTAACTTATTAACATTTTACTTGGAAATGAAGGCTTTGAGATGGAAGAAACTTTATAAAATGGGGGATGTTTGGAAATGGATGAATAATGGGATATTACTAAATAATAATAGGCCTTTCAAATATGGGCTCATCAAAAAAGGGTCTTGTGTCAAATAGAGATGGACCAAGAAGGTTTTAGATTTGGTCAAATATGGGTGATTTGTCAAAAATATTGACAATGAGTTAGATATATTGATCTTGCTTTGGAAGTGGATGTATTTGATCATGCTTGGGAAGGGGATCATGACATATCTCAATCGATAATTTATTAAAATTGAACACACTTGTGTCTGTTGTGGCCAACACACCCCCTCTTTTGGAGAAGTGGGTGAACCCTCTCAAAATGCTCAAATATAAGCTTCTAGAGTTTCAATCCCTTTCTAGTCGACCTTAGGCTTGTCTATCTTGATACCCTTATTTTTCCTTGGTCATCCATCCAAGTGTTTAAAAATCTCTGTAATGGATATTTGGTCTATAATTAAGATCCATGTAATATTATAAGTCTAAACATAGTCTAGTTTTTATTACATTCTATGGAATAAAGGGTTTTCACACTTAGAATATTTTATTGCACTATGTTATTCATTGATTTGGACTCATGTTGGTTTTCTCAAACTATCAATCACTTGGATTGCTACTTAGTGTCTCATTAATATTTAGTGGAAGATAGGTTAGATTTTAATTTATTATGAATTTTTTTGACTTCATCAAATTTTGTGAAATTTCATAGGAAATCTTGATGAATGAGGAAGTGCCATGTGGAACTTGCCATAGGTGTCAATTTCTTGAACATGTTAGATATGTCAAAGCTTGGGAGATCTTAATCGAATGAGGAAGATCCACGTAGAACTTGTCAGAGGTATTAGTCTCTCTAACCTATTAGAGATGTCAGAACGTAAGAGAGCTTGACCAAATTAGGAAGCACCACATAGAACCTATAAGAGGTGTCAATATCTTAGACTTGTCAAAGCTTGGAAGAGATTGAATGAATGAAGAAGCATCATGTGGAACCTATTCGAGGTGTCAAACTCCTAGAACTATTAGATATGTCAGAGCCCAATAGAGCTTAAATGAATGAGGATGTACCATGAAAAACTTATAAAAGGTGTCAGTCTCCTAGACTTATTAGAGATGTAAAAGCTTAGATTTTGCCTGAATGAAGAGGTGTTATACACATCTTTTCAAAGGTGTCAGGCTCTTGGACCTATTAGAGATGTTAGAGCTTAGGAGAGCCTAACTTATCAGACCATGTCACATGGCACTTATGTAAAAAATATAAATAAATTCCCATGATTCCCCAATATGTTTAGAATGATGTATAATTATATTCAAAATCCAATCAAAAGATGTTAAACATCACCTCACTTCTCTAGATGGCCAAATATACCACTCAAAATAGTAAGAGTGTAGCACCTAGATATTCTTGGGTGGAATCCTTTGTAGATAAGACCAACTAGTGATAGACATGTGGTATAACCTATAACTTGAGATTACATAGAGGTAAAGTAATTTTGGGCCTACTATGCATCTTGCATTAACTAAATGGGAAACTAGGCCCTGATTGGAAATTTTAAAATGTCTCATCATAGACAACAAATCTAGGTAGGGAGCATATATTTTAAATTCCCAAGTTAATTCCCAATTGGGAAATAAATGAATGGATTAACATACCAACTCAAATTTGAACTCATGTTGGGTGAGTCAGCATAATTAATCAATGCAAAATATATCTACAAAGCCCTATAAGTCCTTAGATCAATCGAGTATACCATTACCACTCTTGAATCCCTAAAATTATTATTTATAGTGCTTTCTCACATTTTTTTGTCTTTCTCATCACACCTAAGCTTAGTAATTCCTAGCCCACAAAAATTTCTACTTATTCTTCCAATCCCAAACGTGAGATTGAATATAGGGATACAACCTTCTCACCCAACCTAATGTCATTTAACCATTACAATAAGGTCTTCAAGGCAATGGAATATGTGAAAACATCCATCTCAGATGATGATGATGATGATGATGACGACGATGATGATGATGATGATGATGATGATGATGATGATGATGATGATGATGAAACATAGTATCCCAATGATCTCACTATGTTATGCAAATAAGGATACATAAGGTTGTAGACAAGCCTAAGGTATTCACTTATGTATACCTTTTCCATAGCTTGCAATAGACTTCTAGGCATGTTATCTGATATGGGCACAACCTAGTTTATTCCATAAATATAGAAAACCTAATCACAAACACATCAGGGATTAATTTTAAGTAGTATTACAACCTCTTGAAATACACCTATAACTATGATGTTAGCATAGTTGATGTTTGGACCAAGGCCCTATTGATTATTGAATGTGTATCATAAGTGCCTAGAGGGTTCAAGAATAATAATCATTTTAGAATTCTATAAATTTAGTTCATGAGTTACATGTTATGATAATCATAATATCTATTGATGGAATAGAGGCAAAACAAGTGGACTATTTCATAATATTTATAATGTTTGGTGTTTGGGAGCCACCATGGCTAAATAGTTGATCTATGCAAAAAATGAAGTATGGTATGCTAATAATGATTAATTATGATCAATAAATAATCTAAAGACTAATCTAAGATGGATATTTACAATGAAAATTAATCTAAAGTGATATGATTAAAAATGAGTAAAAGGAAGGGTACGGTCAAGAATAAATGTTATTGATCTTCATTCCAAAGATCATGACAAAGTTCAAATATCATCCAAGCATGCACTTGACCAATGTATGACATGAAGTATCGTAATCTCAAATCCTATCACACATCAAGAAAACATCTAAGAAATGTGGGAAATAATGCAAATAAGAACCAAGTTCACTTAAAAAATTTACCCTTTCAAGCAAACAACATTAGCCCAAATGCAAGAAGAGTAAGAAAACGAAATGAACCTACCAAATTCTAATTAACCTAACATTGGCAAAAGTTAAAAAATTTGCCTTCAAATGTACACACTAAGAATTCATAATAACCATTCATATCTATAATTTAGAACAAACAATTAAGAGAAAAGACATGACAATAAAAGACACAAGCAAGTTTGGACAAACTTTGCAGAATTCCTTGCTTATAGTAATTGCTCAAAGTTTATAAAGCAATTTTGGCTCTAATAACTCCCTCTCCTTTTAAAAATTGACAATACTTATTTTATATACTAAAAAAGAGGTATACAAGTTAGTCATATCAAATTACACTTGTAAAAGTGTTAGGAAAACTATCCTTTTTGTTACATTATATAATAAGTGATCTTTTCTAATGGACTGACCTTTAGACAATGTGATATTACAAATTGCACATGTCTATAAAAAAAGAATATCTTATTTCAAAATATTATACAATGTTGTTTATAAAAATAATATTCTTATTTCATCTAACTTTGAGACCCACTAGCTGATGAAGTCAAGTGGAACTCCATGCCCTCCTGGGAAATGGTTTTTTGATCTATTAGTGCCATGAATATAGATCAAATTGCTTACTAGTAGATCACACTTTGATTTTAGATTGAATTATAATTGTATTGATGGTATTTCAACTTCTTTGTCTTGATTTAAGGTGATCACAAGATTGAACTATGGATTTTATAAAGGTTGAAACACTGGTTTAATGGTGGTAGTTATTCAAACTATGAGTTTCATGCCTCAGATCATGATTTAATCTCTTTATTTTACCATAGATCTACAAAATATCTTGAACTAACTATTCTAAATTATGTGGCTCCACTATGGCATATTTTAGGTTGTGTCACTTACCACTTCCACACTTATTCTCTACCTTCTACACTACCATTATTTTTTGGATATCACACTTTTACCATGTGGTTTTCCCTCATTTTCTCAAGGCTTAGTTGAAAATCCCAACTTTACCTCACTTGATCTTGCTCTTTCAGATCAATTTGCATAGATCATCACTAATCGTCAATCTACCTAGGCCCACTATCTTTTGAATTCAAATGGCCAATTTACTAGGTTAAATTTGATGTTTGTATGACCATTAATGACATCCTCATGACCATAAATGACATCCTTGTAATCGTCATAATTTAAACCAATAATGTTTTATTGATGATCATAACATTAACATTCATGTGACCATTAACGACATCTTCATGACTATTAATGACATATACATGTCCATCACAATTTAAATCCATGTCATTTTCTTGTTTAGCTTAATTTTGATATTCACACAAATGTCAAAATACATCCATATGATAATAAAATCAACTTATCTCCTTACAAGCTTAATACTTGTCATTTTCTAGTTCTCCCTATTCTATAATCATAAAATAAAAGAGGACTTAACATATAATTTAGACTAGGGTCTCAAAAAAATAACTTAGGACATAATTTAAATCCCAAGATTTTATATGCATTAATAAAAACAAATAAAGCCTAAGTCTAAACTAATGTTTAAATAAAATGCTCATGTGTGTGCCACTTAGAAACTGTTTGATGATTATATGATCTTTGTACTAGGATCATACACATCATTTTATATTTTTATTATGCTCCTATGATGGTGACACTTGTCACCCTCACAGATCTCCATATAACCTTTGACAATTCAATATTGCATGCATCATTTGATCAACTATACCAGACTCTTGCAATGGTGACACTTGTCACTCCTGTGAAGATCAATAATTTTTTTAACATTTCAACTTGATCTCACATAGTTAGATCAAATGGGCCCAACCAAACACATGTTTTAGGATCTTGGCTTAGAATTTTTGACTTGTACTTTGATCATGTGGGTATGCCACTTGGCAACTCTTTATTTAGTTTGTTCTCATTGATCCATAAACTCCATTGATAAACTCTAAGTGAAAATTTTTAAGTATGGATTCTAAATTTATCAACTTATAATATGTTGGGATGATTAAATCTGATTGAAATCTAATCCAAATCTTGTTTCAAAATTGAAATAAAGGTGAATTGATAAATCACATCAGTTATCCATTGAAACTGCTAGATTTTCCAAATTCTTGATTTTATCTAATTTCTCGTAAATGATCAAATGAGTAATTTTTTAATTTTGATTAAAATCTGAATTATAATCTATAAATTAACTAAAAATGAAATGCAAAACTGAATTCAAAGATCATAACGCGAAAATTGTTTATAGGGTTCAGAATTCCTACATCCCCAAGTTTGTATCGAACTGATCCATTAATGCTGCTAAATTTTTCAAGTTAAAATATACTTACAATCAACAATAGATCATTTCTCTCTACAAAAGATAGTGTTTTAGACCTTTGAAAATCCTTGGCTAACTCAACACATCCTTCACCTTCCTGAATCACACATAGAGGCTTTTCCAAATCAAAATTGGCAATTTATATAGCTGAAAATGGCATCACCAATTCTCCAAAATGGGCAAATGAATATACTTCATGTAGAGTATCATAATTATAAACAACTTTGTAGTTTACTCTGAGCTCTGATTCAGCCTCTAAGGGCTCCAAAATGACCAAATATTGTAAGTGGGTCTATATTTTCCCATACACAGTCGGTTGCTTGTGTCTATTCAAGTAAAAATTAGTCCCTTTTATAACACTTCGACCTCTATGGATGAATTGGTCAAGGCATTAAACTTTTAGGTGGTAGGTCAAAGGTTCAAAACTACCTCCCACCTTTCTAGGCACTTGGGAAGAGTGAACTAGGCACTTAGCATGACATTTGAAAGTTCTTCCCTCCTTTTTTGGTGCCCTTGACTATTCCTTGTCCCACATGCATTGGGTAATTCTGTTTTCCATGCCTTAAATAGATGATTTTTTTTCTATTCAGATACCTAAGACTTAGGCACCAACTTAGGCTACACTTTGACTTGGTCCATACATGATGACGTGGCAGATGACGTGGCATTTTCTTTAGCACCTTGTTTCAAAGTTTGAAAATTTCAAATACCATGTGAATAAAAAACAAAAAACAAATTTTTTTTGCACATAATTATTTTTCAACATGTCAAAATGTCTATTGGTCCACTTGGCATAGTTCAATAGTGCCACGTCACTTTTGACACCTCCTATCACAAGATTTCTTCAACTAGCCATATCTTGAGCATCTAGACTCCATTTTTCAAACCGTGAAAAGTGATGGAAATATCTCGATGAGCTCTATGATGTGAAATTGGATTCATCATGATTTGAAAACTTTTTTCAAAATGAAATCTGGATCACACCTCCCTACAAAAGAGGCTTTTGGTCTCTAAAAGCTGACTATCACCTAAAATCTTATAACTGGTCTACTGCATCCATGAAAATAGAACCCAATCATAGCAAGAAATATAAAAAATTGCATTAAAATGATTCACAATCAAACTATATAAATTCCTATTCCAAAGGCATGAGTAAGTGAATCTGCAATTGCAAAAGTGATTACAATATATCAAACTGCCTGCCCAAATGTCACATCTTGTAAAGCGGTGAATTGCCAAAAACTGAAACAACTCCCAATGTAACTGCAAGACAAGTTTATAATGCTAAAAACATACAATAAATGTTGTGGACATGTTGTAATACAATTCCCTAGTATGGGACTTATATGCTAAGCAAATGCAAACAACCAAAAGTGTATGTTGCCTAACATCTAAACATGCCCATAGGGTCTTAAATGTATCTATTCATCCATGTTCCAAAAATAGATACATTCAAAATAACAGTCTAATAAGTGTTGTAAGGAATTAACTCAACCTAAAACATGCATTATACTATTATCTCCAACTGATCAAATGAGTTCAAGTCCTCCAGATAACTCACTCAGCATAAATAAGAGATTCAAAACATAGAGCTTTTCAATATGAGAATTAAAATACTTCGAATGATGAACCTATCTCCAAGTGTTCTCACAAACTCTACTCTACATCTATCAAAGCTTGTTCATTCCCTTAGGTGAATTTTTAACCATGCTTTGGAAAAATAATGTAGTGATAATCTACTTAACCAATTCTTTCTTCCTAGTGAAATTGATTGTCTTAGTGGACTCCTTATCAATTGCATATTGTTGACTTAACCTCTTCAATGGATTTTCACTTGTAGGTTTTACCTTATCCTAGTTTGTATTGTCAACTACATTATGGATTAAATTAGCTTCACTAACCTTAGTGAGAGGTTTGTAAATCATCTTAGTTCTAACATTACTTGAATTTGAAGATGCATGAAGCTTAAAACATCTATCAATCCTATGTCCACTCACTTTGCAATGAGTGCAAACATCCATCTTAGATGAGAGTCCCCTTTTGCCAATTCCCAAATTAACATAAGAATGGTATTTAAAACATGTAATATTCTTCATCAAAGCATTTTTTTTCCAATAAGTCTTAGCACTATGGTTATTCATCCCACAAAAAGTGCATAGAAATGATTGCATTTTCTTCTATACATTATATCCAAACTTATTAAAAGTATCAATTAGATCAAAAGATTTAGTGTAAGAATCAGGAGGTGGAATCTCAATACCTCTTTTACCTTTACACCTTTGAACTAGTGGCCTATACCCTTTGCTATTGGAAGCTCATCTTCCTTTAGCCATGGAAGAAACTTATCCATCATCCACCTGCACACTAGTATAACCCAAACCTACATGAAGAGGTCTATGCTCAACCTAAATTGGGTTAGTTACACCTTGGCTATCTCTACCAAGTCCTCATACATTATAACCCATTTTAAACAACAATTTAGATCTTATGCCCTTAGTGTATTTTTCAAAATCACCAAAAACAATATTACTAGAATCTAAATCTGAAGTGGTAGAAGGAGATGAAGATTCTTGTGGTGAAAAACTTACACTGCACTCAGTCATAGTCTCTACATCTAAAGTTGAAGGCTTTACCTTTTCACACTCACCACATTTCAATCTAATCAAGAGCTCATCTCTGGATTTGAGCTCTAATTTTAAACTTGCAATTTGCTCTTCAAGGGAATAGAGCTTGCATCTCAAGAATGCATTCTCATCCTGAATCTAGCTATTGATGCTTTCAAGATCTTCCATCTTGGATTTATGTGACAAATTGCCCATGGTTTCCTACAAACACCTAGTTTCACACTACACACTACAATAATAATCAATCTACAAACCAATAATCCAACTATTCTAGAAGCAATTGTCAATACACAACTAGAAGCAAACCCAACTTTCTAACTGCTCTGATACCAACTTGATCCATAAACTCCACTGATAAACTCTAAGTGAAATTTTATAAGTAAAAATTCTAAATTTCTCAAGTTATAATATGTTGGAATGATTAAATCTGATTGAAATTTGATCCAAATCTTGTTTCAAAATTGAAATAAAGGTGAATTGATAAATCACATAAGTTATCCATTAAAACTGCCCAATTTTCCAAATTCTTGATTTTATCGAATTTCTCATAGATGATCAAATGAGTAATTTTTGAATTTTGATTAAAATCTAAAGTATAATCTGTAAATTAGCTAAAAATGAAATGCAAAACTGAATTCAAAGATCATAACATGAAAATTGTTTACAAGGTTCAAAATTCCTACATCCCCAGGTTCATATCGAATCGATCCATTAATGTTGCTCAAATTTTCAAGTTAAATATACTTAAAATCAATAATATATCATTTACCTCTACAAAAAATAGTGTTTCAGACCTTTGAAAGACCTTGGCTGACTTAGTACATCCTTCACCTTCTTCAATCACACGTAGAGGCTTCTCCAAATCAAAATTGGAAACTTATATATCTCAAAATGACATCACCAATTCTCCAAAATTGTAAAATGAATATACTAAATAGAGCATATCAGAATTATAAACAACTTTTTAGTTTACTTTGAGCTCTGATTCAGCCTCTAAGGGCTCCAAAATGACCAAATACTATAAGTGGGTCTATATTTTCTCGTACACACTCGGCTGCATGTGTCTATTCAAGTAAAAATTAGTCCATTTTATAACACTTCGACCTCTGTGGCTGAAGTGGTCAAAACTTTAGCCTTTTAGGTGGCAGGTCAAAGGTTCAAAACTATGTCCCACCTTTCTAGGCACTTGGGAAGAGAGAACTAGGCTCTTAGCATGACATTTGAAAGTTTTTCCCTTCTTTTTTGGCACCCTTGACTATTCCTTGTCCCACATGTGTTGGGTAATGATGTTTTCCATCCCTTAAATAGATAAGTCTGTTTCTATTCAAATACCTAAGACTTAGGTACCAACTTAGGCTGCACTTTGACTTGGTCCATGCATGATGACGTGGTAGATGACGTGGCAGATGACGTCGTAGTTTCTTTGGCGCCTTGTTTCAAAGTTTAAAAATTTCAAATAACATGTGAATATAAAACACCAAACCAAATTTTTTTCACCTAATTATTTTTCCATGTGTCAAATGGCTATTGGTCCACTTGGCATATTTCAACAGTGCCACGTCACTTTCGACACCCCCTGTTGCAAGATTTCTTCAACTAGCCATATCTTGAGCATCCAGACTCCGTTTTTCAAACCGTGAAAAGTGGTAGAAAGCTATCAATGAGATATACACATTTAAATTGGTTTAATAATTATTTGGAAACGTTTTCCATAATTAACTTTGGATCATCCATGGGTATAAAAATAAAGGACTTAACATAACAATTTGGGAAATATATAAAGGACCCTACATAAATATTCTAACCTAAGGTATTTGTTGTATTAATGAAATATAATTAGGACCTGGGTTAAAATATATAAAAGATTCCCTATATTAATATCAACCCTACTTAAATCATAAAATATAAAAAGGACCCTACATAGAGATTTTACGCCAAGGTCTTTGTTGTATAGATACAATTAGGGCCTGGGTTAAAATCTTAGACTAAGTTCATAGTAAAATGCTCTCTACTTAGGGGTGATACTTGGAAATATGGTATTTTTTTAGGGATTTTGTCTAGGGGAAATGTTTTTAAGACCCTAATTTCATCAAACAGAATGTCTGAAACATAAAGTTCAAAGGGATTAGCCTTTGAGAAAAAGCTTGAAGGGTAAGTGTATTAGGTGTGAAGGGCATTCTTTGGGGAAATTTTTCTAGCCAAAATTTCCAACACATTTCCATCAAAGACCAAATTTTTATCGAAGTAAATTCTTGTGGAACAAAATTTTTGAAGGGCAAAAAATGCAAAAACCAAAAAAATTACAAGACCAAAAAACCCAAAGGACAAAACAAGACTAAGATCTAGAATAAACAAAATAAACTAAGTCCATAACATATTTAAAGTGTTCCTACATAACTTAAATAAAATATTCCATCAAATTTGAATTCAAAATAAGTTCTTAGACTAAACTTAGACTAAGGGTTTAACAATTCAAATTGATTTTCAATAGACCAAAGGCTAGTAAAAGATCAATTTAAGATTAAAATCATGAAACTCAAGCATCGTTCATTTCAAGTAGACCTCATTGGACATGTAGATAGAAAGCATAAAGATCCAAAGTTATCAAATTTAGACAAGGGAAAACTAGAATCATGTGCAAGTATGCTAACTAAACCATGTGTGGATGATCTTCAAACAAAAATACTATGTAAACACATTAGTGACACTCTGATCAAGTGAATTTTAAAATTTTACTTACAAATTTTCATAATTTAATAGAAGGGTCCCCATTTTTTACGAATGGGTGTATGTTGACTTAAAAAAATGGTGACTTTTGGGGGAACATAATAATATGTTAGAATTTAAAGACTCTAGTTTAGACTAATAATAAGGTTACTCATGTTAACTGATCAACCACCATTATTTAGGTTAATTTAGGTTTAAACAAGTCTTTCACATGCAAAATTAAACTCAAACATCAAAACATAGTCATGTTATGTATGTGCTTTGATTCCACTTACTATTTACCATGGGCTTCATGGTATAACTTCCAAATTTCATGACTTCAACCCTCAACATTGACTTAAAACATATTTGGATGGATCTACTTAGAAAGATTTTGAATTTTTCAATAATTTCTTATTTTTGTATTTTTTAGATCATTTTTGGATTTCTAAAAAAGGTTGGGAACCAAGTTATTTAGGCTTAAGGATTTGGTCAAATGTTTGATATTCAAATAATCACCTATGGTTTTAACCTTTGTCCCAAGCAATAATGTTTGTTAAGTACAAACATGACTATGTCCTAATAGTTTAAAAATTAATCCCACATGTGATATTCCTATTAAAGACATGTTTAGATCAAAACATTGTTTAAGATCTTATGGAACAATTAACCTACCCACTAGTCCATACTAGTTTCTCCAAACTATAACATACAACTTGCATTTCAAATCCATCATCAACACTTTCTTAAGGTTCATACCTGCATTCTTGAACTTGTGGATTTCATGAGTAATTAGATGAAGCTTGAGTTGAGGGAAATCTAAAGGACTTATTATAAGCATAAGAATCAAAATAAATAATCAAATAAATATGTATAAGTGCTATACATAAATAGGGGATAGGAAAGAATGAATAACAGATAAATTATTCTGAGTCATATACTAACTGCATAAAGAACCTACCTATAGGATCAAATAGAAAGTTATATATCCTACCTTATAATCTTGAGGCATGATTATTTCCATTCAGTGGCCCCTTCTTGTAGATAGGAACATTTGCATGCTTGTGTTTTCTAGGTGATGTATCTTAGTTTCCTATTTCCATTTTCTAGTACATAGGTTGAAGATATGAGTTTAAAACCCAATCATATTCATCCCAAATTCTTCTACTTTATGGTAGGAGTGTTATTTCTGCTTCATCCATAGACATATAATGTCTTATATCATCTTCACTTAATAATGGTATCTTGGCTAGCATCCTTAGACTAATGTTTTATTGGGTTCTTTTTGATGTGGAAATGGACTACTAATCTTTGCCCAAAAATATTCCAAGTCATCCCAGAAGGCTTCTTCATCTTTATCAATTGAATGATTTTCATCTATAATCTTACCATCAAAAACATGTTGGTCCCATACTCTTAACCTTTTGATAAATTCATATGACAATTCTTAATCATTTTTACCTGCTTCATCTTCATCCTCAATGAAGAAAGGTAGTTATTCTACCCAATTAAGTTCTATCTCATCTAGTAATAGGATTTCTAGGGAATCATTACCTTCTTAGGACACCTCAATTTATTTCAATAAATCTTGGTGTAATTTTTACCCACAATCATCTTCTTTAGTAGTATCATTTATTCCATTAGTGATTTCATATGAAGTGTCCTTATAGCTATCTTCTGAAGAAAAGTCAACTTGTATATGATCTTGTTCATGGAGCTACTCATCTTGAAGAGTTGTTCCTTCTTATAGAGTATCTTTAGGTTCAATTTCCTCTTCAAATAGAAAATCAAAAGCCTCTATCATGAAACCTTGAGATGTCCTTGCAAAGCCAGATGTCCCTGTAATATTGTCTTGGTTAGGCATAATTTTAGTTCTATCCATTTCACCTTGAGATGTTTCAAAAACATTGCAATGACCAGATAAATCTATATAATTAAAATTAATTTATATGTTTTTAGATGATCTATTTTTACTGTTATCATGAAACATGTTTGGAGGCTTATTAAACCTTTACTAATCATAGTTTCTATTAGAGGCTTCTCTTGTATTTCTTACTTGTTTTTACAATTGAATAAAGTCAGTGCTAAATTTTTGGACCATTTTTAATATCAAGTCATTTGAATTTTTTGGTGTCTCAATCTCAAAAACTAGAGCATTACTATTGGCTATGGGCATTAGAGTTCCATGATTTTATGGATGAAGCTCACTAGCAGTGATATTCAGAAACCCTAGGTTTTGGTGAGGATATGGATGACTCAATAGTAATTAGTTCCAAACTAGAGGTTGGTTCAAAGTAGGAATATTATGATTGGGATTAGGGATGGAGTATGCCATTTGACCTTGGGGTTGCATCTAGTCATTAATGATCCATAACTTCAGCATAAGCCAATGTTATTGTATTGATGATGTTTGCATATCTTTTCAAGAACATAGAGGTCATGGGGTCTATGGTATCCCTATAAATCTCTAAAGCCAAAGCCACATCAGGTTATATGGGGACATGGTCCTTCTAAACATATTTTGGAAACTATCATTAAAGGATTATATGGTCTCATTGAAATCCCTCTTAACTATGATGAATTATTGGTAAAGGATGCAAGGACTGATAATTTTGCCAAATTGATCGATGAAAATTTTATTAAAGTCATTCCAACTAGTAATGTAAGTCTTAGTTAGGTTGAGAAATTAATCATATGTATCATCTCTAAAAGTGAATGGGAATAATCTACATGTTACATCTTCATGAAATATATTTAAGAATGTCAAAGCAGCCTTGAATAATTTAATATGTTTTTCAATAGTGCCAACATTATTAGGATTGAAATAAGATAAATACATTTTAGGATTTTGAGGAAGATCATGTACTATACCTGGCACATTGATTGAGGAACCACCTATCCAAGCCATACCTTGAACACATGATCACCCTGACTTGGTAAAGTTGGTTTAGACTTTGAAATTTTATACTCACCTTAGTCTTGCTTTTGACAATTTTGGCTTGTGACCTTGAAATATGTTTAAAATACAATGCATCAAACTGATCTTTGTAAAGTACAATGATTAAGTTTGCATGTTAAACCAATTTTGTATAAATACATGTAAATCATAATTATTTTAACTAAATAAGCTCAAAGATACATCTATACTAATGAATGAGAGGGATATTTACACCTTTAATCTTGAATAAACTCAACTTTGAAAAGAACTAGTCAATCTTTGTATAAAATTGTTATTACTAACCTTAAACATGGGGAATACACAAAGCATGAACTACCTTCGCATGAATATCCATGAATATTCAAATAATAGTGATATTTGGCTAAACAAAGCCCAAAAATTGGTCTAAAAACATAAATATTGATGATATTTACCTAATTGAGCAAAGGATCACATAAAGATGCAAAAAATACACCAATCTTTGATCAAAACACACCAAACTTATCAAAGATTCTAGAAATTCATAAAAATCTACTTATGCCCTCCTTTTATCTCTAGTGAAGCTCCTCATGTTGATGCCTGAATGTGTATCATAGGTGTTTAGATGTTTAATAACACTTTTAATTTTATAATTATAGGAATTTATTATATGAGTTGTAGGTTCTGATAATACTATTATCTATTGATGGAATATAGGCAAAGCAAGTGGACTATTTCATAATATTTATAATGTTTGGTGGTTAGGATCCATCATGTACAAATAATTAGTCTATGCAAAATATGAATTATGTTATGCTAAGAACATGAATTATGATCAATAACTAGTCTAAAGAGTAATCAAAGATGGATATTTACAATGAAAATTAAGCTAGAGTGATCTGATTAAAAAGGAGTAAAAGGAAGGGTAGGGTAGGGTAGGGTAGAGAGGAAATGTTGTTGATCTTCATTCCAAACATCATGATAAAGTTCAAATATCATCCAAGCATGCATTTAACCAATATATGACATAAATTAGCATGAGATCAAATCCTATCACACATTAAGCAAACATATAACGAATGTGGGAAATAATGCAAATAAGAACCAAGTTCAGTTTAAAGATTTACCCTTGAAAGAAAACAACATTATCCCAAATGCAAGAAGAGTGAGAAAATGAAATGAACCTAAGAATTTATAATTAACCTAACATTGATAGAAATTAATAGCTTTGTATTCAAATTTACACACCAAAAATTCATAAGAACCATTCAAATCTAGAAGTTAGAACAAATAAGTGAGATAGAATCCATGATAATAAAAGACACAAGCAAATTTGGACAGAATTTACATAATTCCTTGCTTATATTAATTGATCAAAGTTTACAAAGTAATTTTAGCTCTAATAAACCCCTCTCCTTTTTATAATTGACAAAACTCCTTTTATATAATGGAAAAGAGGTATACTAGCCAATCATATCAAATTACATTTGTATAAGTGTTAGGACATCTATCCATTTTGTTACATTCTA
Organism: Torreya grandis; assembly: GCA_037957365.1. Classification (NCBI taxonomy): domain Eukaryota; kingdom Viridiplantae; phylum Streptophyta; class Pinopsida; order Cupressales; family Taxaceae; genus Torreya; species Torreya grandis. Next base: position 399,854 of record JARHVA010006285.1, read on the forward strand.
GAAAAAATGATCTTTTCCAATGGACTAACCTATAGACAATGTGCTCTTACAAATTGCACATGTCTATAGCAAAAGAATATCCTATTTCAAAATATTATATAATGTTGGTTACAAAAAGAATATTCTTATTTCATCTAACTTTGGGACCCACTAGTTGATGAAGTCAAATGGAGCTCCACGTTTTCTAGGGAAATGGTTTTTAGAGTTGTTAGTGCCATGAATTTAGATCAAATTGCTTACTGGTGGATCAAACTTTGATTCTGGATTGAATTATGCTTATATTTACGATAGTTCAAATTTTCTACCTTGATTTAAGGTGATCACAAGTTCAAACTAAGGATTTTTTCAAGGTTTTAATAGTGATTTAATAGTGGTATCTATTCAAACTATGAGTTTCATGCCTTAGTTCATGTTTTAACCTCTTTTTTTATCATGGATCTACAAAATATATTGAACTAAATGTTCTAGCTTATGTGGCTCTATTGTGGAATCTATGAGGTTATGCCACTTGTCACATCCATGCTTGTTATCTACCTTATACACCATCATTCTTTATGAGCTATCATACTTTCACCACATGGTGGTCCCTTATTTCCTTAGGGGTTAGGTGAAAATCCTTGATTTGCCTCACTTGATCTCATACCATCAAATCAATTTGCATAAATCATTGCTGACCATCAATCTACCTAGGCTCACTATCTTTTGAATTCAAACAACTAATTTACTAGGTTAAATTTTACATTCATATGACCATCAATGATATTGTCATGACCATCAATGACATCCATCTAACCATCACAATTAATCAATAACATTTTATTGATGATCATAAATTTGGCATTCATGTGATCATCAATGATGTCCTCATGACCATTAATGACATCCATATGACCATCATAATTTAAACCCATGTCATTTTATTTCTAAGCTTAATTTTAATGTTTGCATGAATTCCAAAATACATCCACATGACCATCAAATTGACTTAACTCCCTATGATCCTATTACTTATCTTTTTTTGGTTTCCTCTATTCTATAATCATAAATGAAAAGAGGAGTTAGCATACAATTTATACTAGGGTCTTGGAAAAGAACTTAGGACATAATTTAAATCCTAAGGTTTTATATGCATTAATAAATATTAATAAAGTCTAATTCTAATCTAAGGTTTAAATAAAATGCTCATGTGTGTGTGACTTGATAACTACTCATTGCTTCTATACTCTTTGTACTAGAATCCCATGCATCATTTGATCTCTGTATTGGGCTCTCACAATGGTGACACTTGTCACCCTCATGGAGCTCCATAGAACCTTTGAAAATTCAATGTTGCATGCATCATTTAATCAACTATACTAGGCTCTTTTGATTGTGACACTTATCACTCTCATGGAGATCAATAAGTTCTTTGACATTTTAATTCAATCTCACATTGTTAGATTAACTGGGCTTGAGAAAATGTGTCATAGGATCTTAGCTTAGACTTTTGACTTGTACTTTGATCATGTAGGTATGCCACTTGGTAGCTCTCTATTCAGTCCATTCTTGTGGGCATAAAAATAAAGGACATAACATAATACTTTGGGAAATATATAAAGGAACCTGTATAAATATTCTATCCTAAGGTCTTTATTGTATTAATAAAATATGATTAGGACCTAGGTTAATATATGTAAAAGATCCCCTACATTAATTTTGACCCTGCATAAATCATAAACTATAAAAAGGACCCTACATAGAAATTTTAGCCCAAGGTGTTTGTTGTATATATACGATTAGGGCTTGGGTTAAAATCTTAGACTAAGTTCATAATAAATGCCCTCTACTCAAGGGTACCACTTCATAGTAAGGTATTGTTTTAGGGATTTTATTCAAGGGAAATGTTCTAAAGACCCTAATTTTTTTGGATAGAATGTCTAAAACACAATGTTTGAAGGAATTGGCCTTTAAAAAAAATCCAAAAGGGTAAGTGCATTAGGTCCAAAGGGAATTATTTTGTGTAAATTTTCTTGGCCAAAATGTTTGACACATTTCCCTCGAAGACCAAATTTTTGTGGAACAAATTTTTTGAAGGCAAAATTCTTGTGAAATAAAAGTTCTAAAAGGAAGAAAATGCAAAGTCTAAAAAAATTACCAAACCAAAATACTTGTTCCTACATAACTTAAATAAAATCTCCCATCAATTTTGAATTCAAAAGAAGTTCTTAGACTAAGGGTTTAATAATTCAATCTAATTTCCATCAAACCAAAGGCTAGTAAAAGATCAAGTTAACATTAAAATCAAGAAAACCAAGCATAATTCATTATAAGTATACCTCATTGGACCTAAAAATATAAAACATATAGATCTAAAGTTAGAAAATTTAGACAAGTGCAAACTAGAACCATGTGCAAATATGCTAACAAATCTAGGTGTGGATGATCTTCAAATAAAAAACTATGAAAACACACTAGTGGCACTCAAGTGAATTTTCAATTTTTAAGTTGAAATCTATACAATTCAACACAAGTGTCCCCATTTTTCAAGAATGGGTGTATGTTGACCTTAATAGCCCCATAATAGATATGAGGTCCTTAAGGACTGGGCCATCGACTAGGAGTGATGGGTCATCAAGGAAGACATGGATGCTTACCCTTGAGGAAGGGGGTTTGCATTGGGGTGATCCTATTAAACTACCTATGTGGAACCCATGATAACAAACATGTTATATCATGTGGGTTCCCTTATTGATCATAATCCTCAAAGGGGAGGAAGTCTTAGACCTAGGGAGCATAATAAATTTCAAGCTCATATAGGAAGTATCAAAGGCACAAACTAGAGGAAATTTATATATGTTGAGTTACATGGTGATGTTTTATATGCCACCATTATGTTAAAACTATCTACATTTCCACTGTGGGCACCTAGGGGCATTATGGTGCATGTAGTTTCCTACAAACCATATGAACACCATTACTAGAATCACTTCTAGGAAATATCTGAGTCATTATAAATGGTAGTCTACATGTATATCGATGAGGTATTCATGCCTTGACTATCTAAAAAATTTAGGTAGTCCCTTCCCCCATTGGTGATTACTAGTACTATAGGGATGATGTCATCATCTGAGTTATAAGAGTTTATAGTTCTCCCCTCCACTTGCCCTATCAAGTCCTAGATTAACTAGCTAAGTAGGAGATAGATAATCAATTGGTGGATAACATGTTTGGCCACTACCTCAAATACCAATAAAAGGCTTTCCCATCCTTATCCATAGTCATATTTTGACACATATACAAAAGTATACCTGTAGTATAAAAAATGGCTATAGGCAAAGATGCTTACACCCTTGGTAGAGAGAAGCACTAGGAATGGGACACTCATAGGATCATCAAGGGCTCACATGACAAAGTATCAAACTCATTTCAATATCACTTATAGCCACATACCTCACCTAGATGAAAAGATCCACGCTAACCCAACTAATGACAAGGAGGTGCTAACCAAGATCAAGGTGAAGAAGAAAGGGAAGTAGGCCCAAGTTGGGCCATCTACTCAATTAGGCCTATAACCTTAGATCTCAAATAATATTATGTTGAGGGTTCCTACTACCTCTCCATGAATTTGAATCATCCAAACTCTACTCTAACTTCATAACCTCTATCAAATAAGGATACTCAACCTTACACACTATAATTTGACATTAGTAATATCCCTAAGTTAAGCCCAAAACATGACCAATAATAGATGTTTATGTAGGTTCTTTCCCCTACCACCTCCATTCCTTAACACCCTAGTGAAGCACCCTTAACTTCCTTATCCCTACCAGGCCTAATCTAATGGTGACTCCCATGTTTCTCATTCTAAACCTCCTATAATTCACTTAGATACCTCTAGATTTAACCACATACAATATCCCCACACCCCATGTTACCTCCACTCAGCCCATTCTACCCACCAAGATCCCTTAAGCTTACCTCTAGTCTTTAGAAGCTTCTATTACCAACCTTCAACATCTCTTTTGGTCCTTCCATGGCTTCATAGGTTCCTTCCATTATCACCTCCATTCCTTAATTTCCTAGTGAAGCACCCCTAGCTTCCCTATCTCTACCAGGCCTACTCTGATGGTGAATCCCATGTTTCCCATTCCAACCCTCCTATATTTAACTTAGGTACCTCTAGATTTAACCACATAAAATATCCCTACACCCCATTTTACCTCCACTCATCCCATTCTACCCACCAAGATCCTTTAAGCTTACCTCTAGCCTTTAGAAGATTTTGTTACCAGCCTTTAGAACCTCTTTTGGTCCTTCCATGGCTTCATCCACCTTTATGTGCTCCCACTTCAATAATACCAATGGAACCTCCAATAATGAGTGTACTAGTGTGTGTAGTTTTGTCTACTCTAACCACCTCAATGGTACCTATAGCCACTATGTATACTCCCTGATTATCCCTTATGACCACTTCTACCATATCTCCTACTATTATAGTGCAAGGTGATCTAACCAAGATGCCCAAAATAAAGTAAAAGGTAACCCCTGATACTCAGTCCCCTATTACTACCCTTTTCCTTCCTAAGCCTACCTTTATCATTATAATGGACTACCAAGGATTTTAATTTAACCAGCTAATTTCCTCATTCTTTTTAAATACTCCTCTCCCTAGTTCCATGATCCCATAGGTAAATTTAACCTAGAGTCAATGGCATGCCTAGATAATCCAGATGTAATCCACATTCATCCTTCCCCATTTCACCCTCATGCATCCTCCTACTACATTTATATCTTCATTATTTCCCTCACCTTCATCCACTCCTACCTCATGCCTCTACCTTCCACCTCTATCTCTTTGACCCCACCTTTATCTTATTCTACCATGGGAGTTGCCATAGGATCACAAAGGCCCAAAATGATATTGCAAGGTGATTTGGGGGTTTAATAGGAGTTTGATAGGGAGTTTAATAACATGAGGAGGATCCTCAAACATAAATTAAGTCAAGGAAGAGACCCAATGGTGTGGTATATAAAGCATGACCTCTTCTCCTTCACCAAAGTGAGAACATTCAATGAAGAGGAGAAAGTGGCTAAGGATATAGTATCCATGGTCCAAACCATTTATGACATGTCTAAAAATGTCATGGAGGACATTAAAGAGTAGGTTTGGGTCCTTGATGCATAGGTGAATTACACATTTACTATATAATTGATTTTTTAGGTCAAAGATTCCCTTATGTAACTATTCATAACTTTAGAAGAAGTAGTCAAAACATTGACCACAGTAGGGAACACTTATAATGAGTGCATGCATACTTAAAGAGGATTTCTTACATGGAAAATAATTGTAAAAGGTTCATTGTGGTTATTAACAAAGGCATGGTCCTGAGCTAAAAATCATGCCTATTTTAGACTTGACCCTGTATCAAACATATGCTGGGAGCATGAGATCCTCAATTGAAAAGTACTTGCCAGTGGAGTAGATGGTTATGAAACCTATGGAAGAAGGCAAGGAATAGATGTTCACCTAATTCAAGGAAGTAAAAATCAAAATGATATTCCATCCAGATGACACCTTTCTAGATAGATGAGAATTTGAGATCTATTTGGGTCATTTCAAATAGGTCATGAGGAGAAAAGTGGTAAAGGCCAATAAGGCTAGAGCCAAGGTAATTCTAGATATCTCAACCCAATCCATGATGAGTATCAACTAGGTGTCAAAGGTGAAATTTTCCATCGAGGCCCCATTCTAAGTACATCAATGACTAATGGCCCAATTAGAGGTGATCTTCCAAGATCCTCCCATGAACTTGGCCAAGATGGACAAGGAATTTGATTTGGTGGTGGGAGATGGTTCTTCTCTAGATCCTTAGTGTATCTACTAAGTGGGCCCCTAAGGAATATTTTTGGGGGAGTGGGGAATCTTCTTTTTTTCAATATTTATAGTTATAATAAATTTGGATGGCTATCATGGCCAAGGATGGGAATCTCATGCTACTTAAGGGTGAGCCCCATCCTTTTTGTATATTATAAACTACTTTCTCTTTGAATTGTCAACATTTCCCTATAATGAAACTCTATTAAAATTATAATAGAATGATTTTATTTGTTTTAACCTTGTCTTTTGATCACTAAATGTGGTCCAGTATTTATAGTTTAGAGTTCATATTTATGCAAGAAGAGTGATTCTATGTTTATTTTGCAAAGATGAATATGGTAGTTAGATTGTGCATTTTCTAGTCTAATTCCTTGTATGTTATTTTTAGTTTCCTTTTAAACAACTATGTTTTATGTGATTTTAGTTATAAAGTGTTTAAAAATCTTTGTGTGTCATTACTATAAATTTTTGGAGTGTTTAAATTTTGTGAAGGACCTGCAAGTAAAATATTCATATTGATTCCCTTATAATCTTGCCCACTAAGTTGATAAATGTTTGTGCAATAATAAAACCAAGCACACAGTGGTATGATTGTGACTTACCATGCTTTAGTTCACATGAATTAACATATTATTGAATAAAAACATCATTTTATACCCTAAATTACTCTCTCCTTTTTATGTTTACTTTGGAATTGAAAAAATCTCCCTTATTTTATAAATTGGTAAGGTTAGGTTCAAGAGTAATCAATTAATAAGAATTCCAAGCATTTATTAGATAGACTTTGAGCCTCTGGTGGTAGTAATTCATCCTTTCTAAGTAATAATAGGTTAAAATACTCAGTCTTTGGATTGAACCAACATCAAAATTAAAAAGGGGATATACTTATCCCATGAATTATCACCCATTTTTCTTTCTGTTGAACTCAACCTCATGAGTGCCTTCATATGTAGGATTTTGGGGTGAACAATAGCTAGTACTAGAAGGAAGGCTATTTAGATGAGGAATAATCTTTTATATTTTTCATTTCCTAAACTATTATCCCCTCTAAATTACATTTTATTATCTATTTCATTGAACAATAATTGGTTCTAAAAGGAGGGATATTTGAATGAGCAATACTCTTTCAGATTTGTCATTTGATAAACTTTTTGCCCCTCCACTTTGATTTATATTTTCTATTTCATTAAACAATAACTAGAACTATAAGGAGGGTCATGGTAGAGAAATATTAAATCACTAGTCTACCCATGAACAATCTAGATCCTACTACATGGATCGCCAAGTCCAAGACTGGTCATGGTAGACTAATTGTTTCCCTTTTTTAGTTCCATAGGAGAGAATTATTTGGTGGAAATATAATTAGACCTGCATCTATTTCCATTAGTTCATCCTCTCAGTCTACCCCAAACAAACCACCCTTAATGACTACCAACATGGCCTGGTTAGTTAGGTCCACTATTAGTGTTCCTAGAGTCATCCATAACCTTCCCAATAACTCAAAAAGGTATCTCCCACATTTCACACCTAGTGTGGGATGGATGGCAAGAAAGAATATAATGTCATAAAAAATTAATCTAAATCTTCTTACTGTCAAGCATGAAGATGTGGCTCACAGACTATTATCCTTTATACTTATAGACTAATAATATGATTAGTTATTAAACATTTTTGAGGACTCCATTATAATCTAGGACCATTTTAGAAGTACTTTCCTAGCCCAATTTGGGCAAGTCATAGATCCAAGCATCTTATATCAATAGTTTTCATGCATTATATGAGATCCCAATGATCTCATTAGGAATTTCAATGCTTTTTTCTAGAATATGTATATCTAAGTCATAAAAATTTATAAAATTGATGCTCATTTAACATTATATATGTACAAAAATTTATTGGACTCATGGACTATGATGTTCTTAAGGTGAGACCCTATGGTGATAACCTTACCCTAGATATCTATTGAAGATATCAAAGCTAATAGACAACTTAATCATCAAGGCCTTATCATGGATCCCATCCCTATTACATTACCCAATATACTATTATTGAGCCTTTTTCCTAATGTAAAGAAAAATTTACCAATGCTCCAATGACTACCTATAACAAACTAACTTTTATTGAGGCATGTTGTAACTAACTAACACCCAAGTTTTCTTACCCCATTAAATACTAAATTAACACCTTAGGCCTATAATGAAACACTGATACCTATTGTGAACAATGTTCAAATCATACCTTAAGAGTCTACAAATAAGGAGTTGGATGCTATCTAATAAATGGTAAAAATATTATGTAATGACTTCCTTTGTTGTCAAAGGAAAATGGGAAACTTTGGTGTTGAGAGTTCAAATAATAACTTCACTTACTAGAGTAAAAATATAAATTACAATCATACCCATAATCAACCAGAACCTTCTCCCAATAAATTACCAAAAATCAACATCTATGAAATATCCCTTTCTAATTGGTGTTATGTCCATACCACAACCCAACATAGAGAGTCTGATTGCATCGAATTATATAGTGCCTTTAATATTTTATAAAGGTAAATAGAAGAGTATGAGGTATTTTTGAACTAACTTGATTCATCTAATATGGTAGGCCACCTAGCAAAACCATGGTGTTAGAAATCATGGAGGTCCCTAGCTACGAAGATAATGAGCTAAAAGAGAGTGATAGTGAAGTACATACTTTGAAACAATTTCAAACAAGTAATTATGCCCTTAGGAACTAATAGAAATAACAACCCCTCACTACCTCAAATCCTCCAAAAAATGGCATAATTCCCCCTAATATTAAGGCTAAGAGTGAACCACCACCTCCATAACTTATTGAATAAAAATTCCCTATGGAAACTCAACCATATCAAGGCAAATCTCTATATAATATCATGAAAGATATGAAAAATATCAAATCCAACATCTCATTACATGATTATGATCAAATCACTAAGAAACATGATCTTATTTTAAAGTCACTTACTAAAAAAATTGTCTAACCTAAGTAAAAATTAACTCACACCAATGTGCTTATCCACAAAAAAAATATTGAAGTGTCTCCCTTTCTCCTAAATGTTAGGTTATTTGGGAAGAATCTACATAACTACCTAGTATATTTAGGGGATTTAATGAATGTAATTCCTATAGGCATTTATGAAATATTAATCTTAGTCCCCCTAAAGTGAGATAAGGTGATCATCTAACTAGACAAGTTTGAGGTTAGGGTAGTAGGTGAGATACTCAATGTGCACATGAAATTATAATTAGAACATAAGATCCAACAATTCATAGATATTCAAGTTGTATACATCCCAGAAACATAGGGGACATTACATGGTAGATATTGGTCTAAATACTTGAATGGATACATGGCCTCAAACTTCTATCACATGTGACTACTTTAGATGGGTGTTGCCAAACAAATAATAATAGATAGAATGTCAGGGATGAATCATATTATCACATAGTATAATCTGATCAATGAGAAATTAAACTTTGTAGTCTCTAATTTAGGGATATAAACTTTGGAAATAAAACTTTCAAAAAGTGAAATTGATGTCAACATTAAGTTTCCTAGGCTATGGTCATTTTATGTGGATGGAGCTCACTCTAAAAAAGGTTTTGGACATAGAGTCTTGATTATCAATCCCCAAGGTAAAAAAAACATTTGGATATTTATAGTTTGTTATTTCCATGGACTAATAACTTAGTATAATATGAGGCATTTATTTTAGGACTATAATTTAAATTAAGTCATAAAGAAAAATAACTAAAAATATTCAACAATTTGGATCTTTTTGTGAACAAAGTAAAGAGAAACTTCAGAAATTTGAAAATTATCATATCTTATAAATTATAAGCATAGAGCATGAGATTTAATCAATTTTTTTGGTGTATTCAATGTCGTCCCTATCCCTAGGGAATAAAATCATATTCCCAACTCATTAGCATCCTTATATGCCAACTTAACTCCCCTTAGTGATACCGAGTAGCATGAATTCACTACTTAATTAGTTCCTTACCCTTTTATTCTAGATAATGTGATGAATTTCTAAGTATTTGAGGATGACCAATAAATTATTCAATTCCTTAATAATGTTTAGGTATTAAAACCACAAATAATAGATGAAGAGGTAACAGATAGTCTTAGAGTTGAACTCAATGACTATTGAATTCTAAATATATAAGGGAATAAAATTCCAAAAGGGAATATCTCTCTAATAAAAGCATTTAACACATTCAACCATGTTTCCTAGATTAATAAAACCAAATTTACAAATTATAAATGTTAAACCATTAATATTAGTTCCTTAGAAAGACCCCAAACTATCAACATAGGTATTTATTGGTCAAAAATAGAAATAGATCAAATTCAAAAGTTGATACTAAGTCATAAAGATGTAATTGATTGGGCCTATCATGACCTTAAGCTAGACCAAAGACCATTTTGGTAGAAGCAAATACCTATGAATCCAATACTTGAACCATTAATACACAAATAAGTTCACAAGATTATTTTGACTAGAATAATATTACCAATTCACCTTCCCACTTGGTTGAAGAACTTGGTTCCTGTCTAAAATAAAAATGACAAAATTAGACTATGTATAGACTTCTAAAATTTGAATAGATCTTTATTTAAGTATAATTATCCACTACCTTATTTTGAATGGTTAATAGATCTTAGATAGTGTCCTTTCTAGATGTATTCTCAAGATATAATTAGGTTTTAATGAATTTTGATGATCAAACAAAAATTACATTCACAATAAAATGGGTCACATTTTCCTATAATAATGTCATTTAGATTGATTAATGTTAGAGTGACATTTCAAATAATAATGAATTTTGCATTTGAAGGTCTAATTGGTAAATGCATAGTAATTTATATGGAATATTTAATCTTGTTTTCAAAATCTAGTTTGGATCACATCCACCATTTATATAGAGTGTTCAAAAGATGTAGAAGGTATCACATTTCCCTAAACCCCAAAAAGAGCATGTTCAGTGTCACCAAAGGTAAGCTTCTTGATCATATTGTCATGAAAGAAGGTATTATCATTGAACCTTAATGAGATGAATTAATTTCTAAATTGCCTCGACCTACTAGTAAAAAATAGATGAAATCTTTCTTTGGAAAAATCAATTATTTTCGCAAGTTTATTTCTAGATTTGCTGAAATTATGAAGCCTCTAAATGCTATGTTGAAATAAGATGCTAAGATAGAGTGGCATACTAAGTCAAAAAAAGTATATCAAGACATAAAGGATTCCATCATGGAATAACCATTGATAATCTATCTAGATTATGCTAGAGACTTATACATTTATCATTTTTCCTCTAAACACACCATTACTACCTATCTCATGCTAATATTAGATGGAAAAGAACACCCTATTGCTTTTATGAGAAACAATCCAAAAGATGTATAAATGAGATACTGTACTTTAGAAAAAAATTCATACATATTGGTCAAACATATGAAAAGGTTTAGTCACCACATTTTTAGGAATAAAGTTCATGTAATCATGTCATACTGGATATCAAGTAAATGTTGGGCCAAAATGAGCTAGGAAAGTGTAGAGGTAGATGGATGACTAAGTTGAAAGAGTATGACTTGGAGGTAAAAACTACTAATCTTTTTATAGGATAAGTTCTTACTTAAATGATAACTTAAATCTATCTAAGTATCACCATGCATCTATTAGACTAAGATCAAGTATTTTAGGAGGATCGATACACCCCAATTGTCCATTGCCTTCTCTACGAGAACCCAACTATTGGAATTAATCAAATGTAAAAAATATATCTTAGATTGAAAGTGACATAATATATTTTAGATAACGGAGTTCTCTTCAAAAAAATCATGAAGGCATATATCTTAGATGCCTTTTTGAAGATGAATTTAGGGAAGTAATGGAAACTTTCTATGAGAGGTAGGGTGATGTTCTTCTTGCAATAAGTACGAGGGCAAAAAAATACTTCATGCATGTTATTATTAGCCAACCCTATTAAAGGATGTACATGAATATGTTAGAATGTTTCATCAGTTTTAGACCTTATTCAAAATATAAATCCACACTATAATTCCATTACAACTAGTTATAGAAGGGATATTATTTCCCCAATAGGGAATGGATTTCATGGGAGTCATTAATCAAAACTCCTTAACAGGCCACAAGATTTTTCTTACTACCATATAATATTGCATGATATGGATAGAGGTAACTTAGAAACAAAGAAAACCACTAGAACTAAAGTAATCAAATATGTAAAATATTGTGACCACTTGGTTTGGGACCCCTATCTTATTAGTTTGTGATTATGGCTTTGCATTCCAATCCATAGATTTCACTAAGTGGGCATATGATAATGGGATAAATTTAAGGTTATCATATAATTAATACATATAATGGAATGGATTAACTAAATTAACTAATTATAACATGACCAAGTCCATCCAAAAGTCTATAGATAAGAATCCCCGAGAGTGGCATTCATTACTAAAGTTTGCTCTTTGGGTTGATCACACCAAACATAAAAAAGTACTTAAAAGTTTACCATTTATATTAGTCTATGGACTAGATCCTTTTATTATATTTAAGCTCAAAATTCCCACTTACAAGTTTATTCTATAATACATAGAACATAATGAAAAGGTAAATTTTATGTTTTTGGACATTGTACAACTAAAACAAGCTCAAGATGGAGCCTTACTAAACTTGGGCAAGCATCAAAACACTATCAAGTGATAGTTTGAAAAGAATTCCAAGGTGAAGTCCTTTAGGATTTTGGATTTGGTACTAATATAGGACAAATCCCATGATAATAAAGGTCTACATTCCAATCTTGATCCACTTTGGATTGGCCCATACCAAATAGTTGAGCTACTTGGGCAAAATACTTTCTACATCAAAGACCTTGAAGATAATGACCTCTCTCTACTTGTGAATGGATGGTTATTGAATAATTAATTCTCTACTATCTCTTCCAATATAATTTCATAATAACATTGTTAATATTGGTAATGTTTAGATTAGATTATTCTTAGGTTAGTCTTCTTCTATTGTGTGTTTTATTTTGTTACGTGTTTTCTTCAATTGTATGTTTTATTTTATGATTTGTTTTATCCTTTGTCAACATGTGTTTTGGTTACCTATGCTTGTTTTAATGACCTTTCAATAGTTTTGATCTAAATTCCCCATCCTAAGAGGGTAACCCTTACCACAATGGTTCACATAGAGTAATTGATATTAGATAAAGTGATAACTACTCTAAAGATGACCAAATAATGAAAATTAATACTAGAGTTGGGAAATAAAAGGTGAACCTCCAATATTGAACATAGTGATAAGTAAGGAAAGTCTTTAAGAAGAACTAAGAGAACTAAAATCCATATATTTGACACTAAACAAGTGAATTAATAAAATTTCTACTCTATCCAAGGTAATCATAAGCACTTCAAAAGAAAAGAACAAGGATTCTATAAATGGCCGAGTAAATGAATAGTCACCTAAATATTGGAAGCCTGTTGATGCTACCATAAACCTTCGATACCCTAGTATCCATCCCTCATAGATCATAAATTAAATACCATATTAAAGGAAATATAAAATTCAAAAAATACACATATTAAGTTTCTTCCTTGAAAAGTGTGATTTCGCTAATCTCCATCATAGGGTTTCTGACCTAGCTAGAAATGGAGTAAGGTTATAAGTTTGACAAAAAGCATATCTATTAGGGATATAGATGAATATCTAGTATAAAATCTATACTGAATATTTTTCCCATTAGTAAAAATTCTATTAAATGCATAACCACTCCAAAGTCCTTCAATATCTTATACATACCTAAGCTTACTAAAGTAGTCCATTAGATTTAAAAAAGAAATCCAACACTAACACACAAAGTGGCCTCATAAGGAGTTAGAGCCTAGTATGTTACTTGTTTAAATATAGTTAAGAAATTTTTATAATCAAAGTATATTAGATAGAGTTTAACTTAAATATCTATATGTTTAATATTGGATGATCATATTTTGGGTTTTAAACGTTGGGATGATGTTTTCCCTAAAAACTCACAATTTGTTGTGGATAATACACCCCCTCCTTCGAATAAGTGGGGGAACCCTATAAAAATTCTCAAATCAAAGATCTCTAATTTTCAACCCCTTTCTAATCAACTTCAAGATTATCTATCCTCAAATCCTTATATGCATTAGTCTTCCAAGCATTTAACAATGTTTATAATGGCAAGTTAGTCTCTAATTAAGATACTATAGTATTATACACCAATTGTGTTATTTTATTACACCAACTATGTTATTCATAAATTTGGGCTCATGTTGGTTTTCCTATAGTATCAGTTACTTGTAGTCCTACTCAACATATCATAAAGCTTTGTTGTAGATAGGTGAACTTTTACTTGGTTATGTGGTTTTTTCAAATTAGTAGTTTTTTCATCAAAACACATAATAAATCTTGACCAATGAGGAAGCACCATGTGGAACTTATTAGAGGTATCAATCTATTATAATTTTTAGATATGTCAAAGCTCGATAGATCCCAACTGAATGAGAAAGTGCCATGTGAAACTAGTCATAGGTGTTAGTCTCCTAAACTTATTAGAGATGGCATAGCCTAGGAGAGCTTGACTAAATGAGGAAATGCCATGTGGAACCTATTAGAGGTGTCAGTCTCCTATAATTTTTAGATATGTTAGAGCTTAAGAGAGCTCAAATGAATGAGGAAATGCCATGTGAAACCTATCAGAGGTGTTAGTCTCTTAGACCTATCAGAGATGTCAAAGCCTAAGAGATATTGATAAAATGAGGTGTAACGTGTAACCTATCCTATGTGTTAGTATCTTATAATTTTCAAATATATCATAGCCTAACCAAATGAGGAGGTACCACATGTATCTTTTTAGAGGTGTCAGTATCCTAGACCTATTCGAGATGTTAGATCCTGGGAGAGCCTAACCTATCAAACCACACCACATGGAACTTCCATAAAAACTATAAAGAATGGCCTAATATGCCATGATATGGTTAGAATGAGTTATAGTAAGATTTAGAATCTAATTGGAGGATGTAATGCATCACCTCACTACTCTAAATTACCAAATATATAACTCAAAATAGTAAGAGTACAACACCCTAATGTGCTTAGGTGGCATATATTGTAGACAAGAACAAATCATGATAAACACATGGTGTAAACTAGATCCACTTGAGATTAATTAAAGGAAAATTAGCCATGGGACTAACATGCATCTCACATTAATTAAATGGGAAAGTAGGCTTTGATTGGACAATTTAAAACATCTCATTGCAACTGCCAAATCAAGGTGGGGAACATCTATTTGAAATTATTGAATTAATGCTAGATTGGGAAATCAATGAGTAGATTGAGCCACAACTTTAATTTAAACTTGAATTGGGTGAGCCAACATAGGCCATTAAAGAAAAATATATTTACAAATCCCTATAATTCCTTATATTAATAAAGCATATCATTGCCACTCTTGATTCCTTGAAATCCTTCTCTATCATGCTTCCTCATACTTTCTATGTTTATCCTCACCCTTGAGCTCAATAATTCCTATCCCACAAAAATGGTTACTTATTCTTCCAATCCTAAACTAAGTTTGAATACATGGATACAACCTTTTTTCCCAACCTAGTGTCATTCAACCATTATAACAAGGTCTTCAAGGTAATTGAATATGTAAAAATGGCCACCTTAGATGATGATGAAATAAAGTATCTCAATGATATTGATATATTGGTGAAGTTAATATTGCACAAAGATGTATCCAATCATGAGGTATTCCCTTATGTGGACCTCTTTAGAAAAATACTATATTCTTTTAAGCACCTTCTCTAAGATGATCATGACCTAATTTACTCTATAAATTTAAAAAACCTATTCACATGCATATTGGGGGCTAGTTTTAAATAGTATTAAAACCTCCTAAAGTACACATATATGTATCATTATAAAAAAATTGATGCCTAGACCAAGGTGAATAACATTTATAAGGTCTTGAATGAATGGGTCAACAAGGAAGACATAAAAACCTATCCTATCCACCTCTTCAAGTAGGGGTTCAGGTTGTATTGATAATACTAAAAAATTTATGTTGAGATAACAACACCACATGTTAATATATTATGGGTTCCCTTGGTGAGAATAATACTCAAAGGGGAGAAAGTCTTGAACCTGGGGAACATAATCAATTTCAACCTCATCTAGGTAGTATAAGAGGCACAAACTAGAGGCAATTTTTATATGCCAAGTTATATAATGAACATTTTTTATGCCACCGTTATGTTTAAAATATATATATTTCCACCATAGAATGTTAGGTTCACTATGGTGCATGTATTTTTATATAAACTATATGGCCACCACTACTGAAATCACATCTAGGAAATCTATGTGTCATTCTACACAGTAGTCTATATGGATATCAATGAGGTGGCCATGCCTTGGATCTCCAATAAAATTAGGTAGTCCACCGTCCCCATTGGAAATTACTAGTAATATAAGGATGAAACCATCATTTGATTTTTAGGTATTTGTAGGGCCCGACTCCACCTATCTTATCAAGTCTTAGACGAACTAACCAAATAGGAGATAACTAGTCAATTGGTGGATGACACATTCAATTGCTATTATATGGACTTCCCATCCTTCCCCATAGTCACCAACAACACATATATAATTTTAACCCCATTAATAAAATGGTTATTAGTATGGATGTTTATGCCCTTAGAAGATTAGAACATTGAGAATGACATCCTCATGGGGTCATTAGGGTTCATGTGATGAAGTATCAATTTAATATCAATATCACTTATCCATGTACCTCACTCAGATGATGAGATCCATTTCAACCCAACTAATGACAAGGAGGTTCTGACCAAGATCAAGGTGAATAATAAATGGAAGTAAGCCAAACTAAACCATTTGATCAGATTAGCCTTATAACTATAACTCAAATCTTAAAGAATATTACCTAGGGGGTTTTCACTCCCTCTCCTCCATGAATTTGTCCTCCTCTAGTATCTACTCTCTCTCCACAAACTCTATCAACTTAGGGTGTTGGACCCTAGGTTGTATAGTCACTATAATTTAACATTGGTAACAACCTCAAGTTAAACCCAATTCATGACCATCAATAATCATTTTTGGAGGTTCCTTTCCCTACCACCTCCATTCTTCAATAGCCCAATAGAACAACCCCTAGTTTCCCTATCCCTACCAATCTTGATCTAGTGGTGCTCCATCCTTTTCAATATCACTTATCCATGTATCTCACTCAGATGATGAGATCCATTTGAACCCAACTAATGACAAGGAGGTTTTCACCAAGATCAAGGTGAATAATAAAGGGAAACAAGCCAAACTAGACCATTTGATTAGATTAGACTTATAACTAAAACTCAAATCTTGAAGAAGATTATCTAGGGGGTTTCTACTCCCTCTCCTCCATGAATTTGTCCTCCTCTAGTCTTTACTCTAGCTCCACCACCTCTATCAACTTAGGTTATTTGACCTTAGGTTGTATAGGCACTATGATTAAACATTGGTAACAACCTCAAGTTGAGCCCAATTCATGACCATCAATAATCATTTTTGGAGGTTCTTTCCCCTATCACCATTATAACACTCCCATAATCTACTTAGTTACATTTATATTTAGCTATATATAACATCCCCACACCCCATTTTCTATCCACTTAGCCCATTCCATCTATCAATATATTTTCATCTCACCCTTGGTATTTAAGAGCTTATGTTTCCTATCCCTCAACAACTCCTTTAGTGCTTTCATAGATTCAACCACCCCCAAATGTTCCCACTTTAGTTTTAATGTAACCCATGATAGTGAGTGTAGTAGGGTGCATAGTCTTGTCAGTTCCAACCACCTTAGCAACACCTATAGTCACTCTATAAACTCCATAATCAGCCCTTACCACCACTAAAACCATAACTCTTACTACTATGGCATAAGCTAATCTAGGCAAGAGGCCCAAGAAAAAGTAAAAGGTAACTCCTGATACTTAGTCCCCTATTTCTCACCTTTCCATAGTCCTAGGTGCCTAAAGATTTAGATTTAACCAACCAATTTCCTCATTATTTTTGAATACTTCTCTCCCTAATACCATGATCCCATAGTTTAACTTGACCTAAAGTCAATGGCATACCTAGATGTTCTCATGGGATTCCCTATTCATCCTTCCCCCTTTTACCCCCATTATTCTTCCTCCATTTATCTCTTCTTTACTTCTATACACTTCATTCAATCCTCCTCCCCCCATGCCTTCACCTTCCACCTCTATCTCTACCACCCCACCTTCATCCTATTCTACCCTAGGAGTTGAAATAGGATCATAGGGACCGAGATGATCTTATAGAGTGATTTAGAGGTCCATTGGGAGTTTAATAGGGACTCCAAGAACACAAAGAGTATCCTTATGCATAAATTTAACTCAAAGAGGATATCCAATGGTGTGGAAGACCGAACACAACTTATCCTTCCTCACGAAAGTGATAAAATCTAGTGGAGAGAACAAGGTGGTTGAGGATCTAGTATGCCTGATCCAAGCCACTCATGATATTTTTGAAAAACATGTGGAGGACATGAAGGAACAAGTTTAGGTGCTAGATATGCAAGTGAAGATCACCTTCCCTATACAATTTATTAGTTAGGACAAAGAGGCCTTCATGAACCTTTTCACAACTCTAGGGGAAGTAGTCAAAACATTGAACGTGAGCAAGGAACACATCTAATGAGTATAAACATACTTATAGAGGATCACTTTCATGGATAATAAGTGTAAAAGGCTTGATATGGTTATTAATAAAGGCTTGTCCTTGGAGCTAAAACTCATGCCTCTCTTTGACCTAAACTTGCATTAAACCTATGTTGAGAGCATATGAATCTCAATTTAAGAGTACTTGTTAGTGGCATAAATGGTCATGGAACCTATAGAAGAAGGTAAGGAATGGATGTTGACCTATTTCAAGGAAGTGAACATCATAGTGTTATTCCATCTAGATGGAACCCCTTGCTAGATAGAGGAGAATTTGAGGTCCACCCGGGTCATTTTGACTAGGTCATGAGGAAAAAAGTGGTAAAGGCCCATAAGGTTGAATCTAAGGTAATTCTAAATCTCTCACCCTATTATATAGTGAGTATTATATAGGTTTTAGAGGTGAGCCCCATCCTTTTCATATATTTTAAACCATTTTATTATGAATGGTTGACATTCATCTATAATGAAACTCTGTTAAAATAATAATATAATGATTTTAACCATGTCTTTTTCTCATTATATGTGGTCTAGTGTTTCTAATTTAGAGTTCATGTTTATGCAAGAGGAGTGATTTCATGTTTATTTTATAGAGATGAATATGGTAGTTAGACTATGTAGTTTATAGTTTTATTCCTTGTATGTTCTTTTCAGTTTCCTTGTGAACAATTTACACTTTATGTGCTTTTAGTTATAAAGTGTTTGAAAAGATTTGTGTGTTATTATTAAAAATATTTGTAGTTTTTACATTATATGAAGGATCTATAAGTAAAATATTCATATTGGTGTCCCTTAGAATATTTCCCATTGAGTGTGTATATATTTGTGCATTCACAAAACAAAACACACAATGGTATAACTATGACTTAAAATGATTTTATTCTTAGTTATTAGCATATTATTGATTAGAAACATCCTTTTATACCCTACCTTGCTCTCCCATTTTTATTCTTACATTGGAACTGAAACGCTCTCCCCTATTTTATAAATTAGTAAGGTTAGTCTCAAGAGTAATCATTAATTAAGTTAAATCAACTAATAAGAATTCTAGGCATTTATCATATAGACTTTGAGATTTTGGTGGTAGCAATGCATACTCTCTGAGCAAGAATAGGTTAAACTACTCAATTTTGGATTGAACCAACATTAATCTTAAAATTAATGAGGGGATATATTTATCCCATGTATTGTCCCCCAGTTTTATCTCTAAAACACTCGACCTTGTGAGTGCCTTCAAATACAATATTTTAGGGTGAACAACAAGTTCGTTAATAGATAAGGGCACTTAGAGGGGTAATGGTAGAATAGGTCTGATCAATTGGATATTTTATGTTTGTAATACTATATTGGATTGAAAACTACTGAATGAAATGCCAAAAGAATATAGAAAGTGAGATAGGTTTTGGCTAAGATGTGAGAGTTTATCTATCATATTTTGATGTATGGATGGACATGATAAAATGAGTTTATGATCACAAGATGCCATGACTCAGATTAACCTTAGATGAATACTCCAAAGTAAAGATACATGCAAGGGGAATAAATTGGGCCCAAAGAGTGTGGATTGGCTTAAATAGAATGGGCCTAAAGGGGGCAGCGGTCTTGGTCTTAATGAGAATGTGGGAACAAAGAGGGTGGATTATCTTAATGTAATTGGCTTGGGTTTATTTGGACCCAAATAGGGAAAAATAAACTAAATTAGAATTTTCCCAAATAGGTAAATATTATAATGGTATGATTCAAATGAAGAAAAAGCATGGATGACATGATTTTGTTGTTACCAATAGATAGGTGAGGTAGATTGAATGAAAAGACAAAAAGTTTGAATTGGCATGTGGTTAATTCAGGGTAATTGGAATTGGTCAAAATAATTTTGGTTTAGAATTAAAATTAGAATTTGGTTCAAGACAAACCTGATTGGATTGAAATATAGTTAAAGGTGAACCTAATTTGGCTTGGATTGGCTTGGTACATGGCTCAAGATGAACCTGATTTTGATTAAAACTAGACCTTGGTCAAAGTTGACTTGATCAAGATTTTGAACTTGAACTTGATAGACATTGAATGCTTAGTTGGGTATGTCAATATAAATGTTAAAGTGGAAAAATTCAAAGTTTTAGAAAAAGTAGACAACATAATAATAATGGTTTAGACCTTGGTATTGAATTGGCTTGAAATTATATTTAGAATTAAATCTAAGACTAGGTTTGGAATAAAATAGATGAGATAGTGGCATGGTTTGGATAAGAATTTAGACCTTGGTATGGAATTGGTTTGAACTTAGAAATTGGATTAGAAGTAGGACTAGGTTTGGAATAAAATAGATGGTATACTACAATGGTTTAATAATAAATTGGACCTTGGTTTTTCAATTGGTTTTAAAGTTGGAAATTAGATTAAAATTAGTACTAGGTTTGGAATAAAATGGATGGAATTATTATAATGGTTTAATAAAAAATATGACCTTAGGTTTGAAATTGATTTTGAATTGGAATTTTAATTAGAACTTGGACTAGGTTTAGGTTTGGAATAAAATAGATGGCATAACAACATTGTTTAGATAAGAATTCTGACCTTGGTCTTGAAATTGGTTTTGGATCAAAAGCATGCATTGGAACTAGAACTTGGTTAAAATTGGATAGCCTAATGGCATGGTTTAGACAAGAATGGTATGAATTTAGATAAGGTTAAACAAGACATCTAGAAAGAGTGATTTTTGACTTAGAATATAGACATAGTAACACCTCATTGTAAAGGTGTGTATAGACTATGTCTTGTATTTGGTTTTGGGCTTCACTTATTATTGGATTTGGTTTTGAATATAAATAGGTTTTTGACATAACAATCAAGCATCAACACATAAGCATCACAAGGCTATTTTAATAATTGACATGGGTTTTAATTGTATCCAATAAATATTTGATATACTTGCTTTTGAGAGAAGTTTAAAGTTTAATCCAATTAATTAAATTTAATGAAGGTGGTGTGTAATCCCAACCTCTCTCAAAAGTTTGTATGTGATAGGAAATATTTGGGGGTTATTACCTTTGCACCCACCATCAGTGTATGTTCTATGGAAAAAGAGATTTCTATAAAGTAACATAATATTAGGCTATTCATAGAAGGGTCTAGCCTCTTTGTGATTACTTCTTCTTTTGAATTTTAGTGAAGTGATTATTGGTGTAGACCTTTTTCCGATTGGGTTTTGCCTACACCTTTTATTAGTATTGCTTAGGTTAATAAAGCATGTTTAATAAAGTGAGTAGTTTATGAGGTGTAACCTTGCTATTATTTGGTGTTTCTACCTCTTACCTCTCTATTTTCTATTTAAACATGCTACCTAGCTTGTATTTGGTATCTTGCCCTTACATTCTCATTATGATATTTTTTTTTGGAGCATTTGCATTACTCTCATGGAGACTAACTCTATGTTGTTACTCTTTCATGATGGTTTTAATTGATTTCATTTATGTGATGTATGCTTGCTTGACTCACATGATCATTCCACCATGACCATTCATTAATTTAGAAATCCTAGAAATTCTTTTATGGTATCAAAGCTCTTGGTATCTTGTATCAAACACTATTATTTATGTTATTTCTTAATAAAAATCTTTAGTTTTGTGTATTGTATTCTCTGTCATTTGTTAAAAATTTTGTAGATCTTCATGTTAGTCTATAATATTATTCTTAACAGTAATGTTGGCATGATCTTTGGATTTGAAATGCTAGTATAGTGCTTTGACATAATCTATTCACTGTGTTAAATCTTCTAGTGATAACTCATTGTATATATAAGATTTCTCAGATTTATGATGCAAGTTTACTAAATTTGACATCTATTTTATACATTAGCATCCCCTCTTACCATTTATGGTCTTGGCATCATTTTCTCTAGCCCATAAAACATGGGCACTAGGAATTGGATTTGCAAGAGGAGGGATCTCTACATTTTCTCTTGGCATCAAGTTATTTCTGTATCTGCTAGGCCTCAGATCTATGTTTGGTTTGGCATCTTGTTTTTTTATTAGGTATTGGTTTACTTTGGAATCATTCACCAAGATCTATGGCATTTTCATCTTCTCTAATTTAGCATTGAGTATCCATGAGGTGTTGAAGGACTTGAACTAAGGCATTGATCTTCTTAGAGTTTGGCATTAAAAGATTAAATTTTGGCATTTAGATTTACTACTACTAAGGTGTTGAAAGAGGTCTCAACTCTACATGGACCTGATCAAGATTTGACATTTTAGTTTGGTGCTGGGAAAGAGTTTGGATCTATAATAACAAGGCATTGTGATTTTTTTAGCTCCTAAAATGCTGCTTCCACTAAACTTGTTGCATTGACATCATTTATTAGTCTATTTTGCCTATCATCTTCTTGGCTATATTGGAGATTTTATGAGGGAAATCCTTGATTTTATGTTTTTTATTGATCTACCTATGTGGTGGTTGCATATCTACACAAAATTTTGGTTCTATATATTCTTTGATTAGATCTATTTATTTTCACCATTAGATCTATTTTTTTTACACCTTGGTATTTTAGCAAGTTTGGCTTGGCATCTCTCTTTTACATGTCATCATTATTCATCCTAGGTCAAAGATATACAAGAATGATAGAGAATCATTGAAAAATCTGAAGAGTGGCATCCTTTTCTACTTTATTGAGATCTACATAAGAACTAGGCATTGCATATCTCATTTTCTGCATTGAGTTTCTTCTCTTTCTACAAACCTGCATTTAAATGCTTGAATGATTGACATTTTTTGATCTATAATCTACTCATAAAACTTGTGGCATCTTATTCTAGTGGAGAAGGTATTAGATTTGGTGCTTTATCTTGGAGGAGAGTAGTGAGGTAGGTTCTTAGCATCCCATCTCTTTAAATCTGACTTACATTGAAGGGAGAAAGAAGGCTAAAACTACTTATTTTCTTCTTGTTTAGCATTGGATTTGTGAATCTGAGGTGTTGTTCCATCGTGTATATCATTAAGAGTGCTGAAGGAGGATCAAATTTGGAGGAAATAAATAATTTTATACTTCTTTTTCTCATAGTTTGGATAATGAACATGGAAGTTGGTGTTCTTTTCTGAGGAGGAATGGTATTATGTGTCAGTGTTGTACAAATCACTTCGCTTTGCAAAAGTTTGTAAACCTATTAATGCCATAGAAAATTTAAAATTTAAAATCATTTTTTAGTTTCATTTAAAATAGTTTTTTTATTTTATTAATTTTAATTAAAACACCTTCATACAAGCCTTTTCCTATAAAATCACATAAGGGTGTATGGGCATGGTTGTCTATGACATTTGATTACTTGAGGAGGTCTGCAATTTAGTGTTGGTTCTAATGAGTGGTTAGAAGGCTAGGTAAACCCTTAGAATTAGGCATATTTTAATCATTTAGTGTAATTTTTATTTAAAATGGGCTTTTGATGAGAATTTGATTTGTTAATATCTTGTAAATGGTAACTCAAAATTGAGTACCATCTTTTGTAAAATTATCTATTTTATTATTTCCAATGCATTGGGCCAATTTTCCTTATAGAATGCACTACTATATAAAGTTCCAATCACACATTTACTTCTCCTGATACATACTCATTATCGATAGAGTCTGACATCCTCTTGATTGGCTTGTTTGCATCTCATGTTTACTAGTTTGGTTAATTGCATTAATTACTCATTCTCATGGATGCATTATCAATTGAGTTTGACATCCATTTATTGAGACATGCATTATGAGTTGTGCGTTGTTTACTCATACCTATGTGGACATATTATCAGTTAAGTGTGATGTCCTCACATTAAGCATGATTATAATTGAAAATATATGGGTCACTATTGATTATCTTGGGGAGATATTTGTGGGCCCTACATTCTCTTGTGTACACATTCAATTTTCATAACTGTTACCTATGCCCATTTAGTGACTACTTGCATATATTACTCTTATATTCCTTGATGCATTATTAACAAAGCCTGATGTCGATTTGTGCATGCATTATCACTTACGCTTGATTGCTCTCATTTTATTGGACTCATTTTTGGTGTTATCTGAAGTCTATCTCTAGAGCATGTACTATTAATCTAGATGATGAAAGTTATTTCATCTCTAGTGATCCTTCTTTGAAGGGATAATTATGCTTCATGGCATGCTTATATATAAAACTTGCTCACACATAAGAATTGTATTCCATTTCTATATGGATATATTTTTGCACCCACTGATCCTACTCGATTCAATAAGTGGGATAATACCTATGACAAGAATTTTTCCACTCTATTACTACATGTTTCATGGATCTTCATTACCATGTGGAATATATAGAGAGTTCATGCACTATTTGGAGCATCCTTCAGTCTCTTTTTGGAGATCTAGCTGAGACTTACATCACACCTCTTCCACTACCTTTTGTCTCTTTAGAGACAATTGTACTCTCACATCCTAATTTTATTTCTTGTGATGACATATCCATGGTAGATAGTGTTCTTGCTTCTATTGAGCTCCCACTATAGAAAAATATTTCGCTATACTTTAGCTATCCTATTATAGATTCTACATTCATTCCTGTGTAGATTGTTACTCTTTCAAAGCCTTCAAAAACTTGCACTTTAGAGGAATCTACTATTTATAGTATGAGTACACCTATTATGAAAATAGATGACTCATCTCTTTCTATGGAGTTTCTTTCTTTAGTTGATGAGTCATGCTCCACTCTTCACATGGACATTATTATAGTGAATGTTTGATGTCATTCCTTTGACTAGTTCACTTTAGTGATATTACTTTTATATTATGTGCACTTTCTTGCCAGACCTATGCCACATATATTATTTGGACCACATTTAAAGATATTCATACTGCTACCTACATCATCTATTATGTAATGGGTAGAATTTTAGTACGCACATTAGGTTCTTCCAATTCCAAAGGGAAGAAACATTATTAAATATAGATGGAGCTTCTACAGTCTTCAAGTAGAGGATATTATCATCAACCTTTTTCATCCAATGAGATATACTTGGAGTACTGGTTGATTTAGCATCATCTTTTGAGGGGGATTTTTAACTCCTTTCCTTCTCTCTCTATTCTAGGGGGTGTAATCTCTTTTTGGGAGGGGTTTCTTAGATAATAATTTTGACCTTGATCTTGAAATTGGTTTTGGATCAAAATCAGGCATTGGAACTAGAACTTGGTTAAAATTGGATAGCCTAATGGCATGGTTTAGATAATAATGGTATGTATTTAGATAATGTTCAACAAGACATATAGAAAGAGTGATTCTTTACTCAAAATATAGACAAAGTAACACCTCATTTTGAAGGTGTGTATAGACTATGTCTTGTATTTAGTCTTGGGATTAACTTGTTACTAGATTTGGTTTTTATTATAAATAGGTTTTTGACATAACAATCAAGCATCAAAAAATAAGCATTACAAGGCTATTTTAATAATTGACATGGGTTTTCATCACATCCACTAAATCTTTGATATACTTGATTTTGAGAAGAGAATTTTAAATTTTTATCCAATTAATTAAATGTAATGAAGGTGGTGTGTGCTCCCACCCTCTCTCAAAATTTAGTATGTGATAGGCAATATTTGGGATTTGTTATCTTTGCACCCTAGATCAGTGTATGTTATATGACAAAAGAGATTTCTATAAAGTAATATAAAAGTAGGTTATTCATAGAAGGGTCTATGCCCTTTATGACCACTTCATTTTTTGGATTTTAGTGAAGTGCTACTAGATTCATTTTAGATTACTTAAATTTTTACTTGGCTTTCTATATAGTCCCCAAAGGGGAAAACAATTATCAAATAAGTGATCTAGGCATCAGGTTGTTCATAGGGGATACATACCCTATCTAAAAGACCCTAAATTTATTAATGGTGATGTTTAATGGCTTAGCATTGGGATTTAACTTATTTATTTCATGAAAGACTTTATGGGGAATTTTAATAGGCCCTAACGACACATGCCAATAATTTATATCCCTCATCAGATGTATGGGGCTGGTATGAATGTTGGGTGATGAAATCATAGTCACCATGCCATAAGAAATTATGAGAAGGTGATGAACTCCACTCCACACAATCAAAAGAAAATGAAATTTATTCCCATTGTAATTCATAGAAATTCTAATATGGGAAAATGAAGAGCACAATAGGAAAATATCTCAAAATAAAACAAGTGGTTACCTTCATATTTCTGAGTCACCCTATCAAGGAGAGATCATATATGTGAAGGGACTGCACAAGCACACAACCAAGAAGAAAATGAAAAAAGTGCAAGAAATTAAATGACAAGGAAATAAACTAAGTTTTAAAAACCCAAATCAAAAGTGTGTGTTCATTTTAGACCTAAATAAAAATGTTTAAAAAGAGGAAATGTTTTTTTTTGAAATTTAAATCCACTTCTTTGGCCAAGGACCTAAAAAAAGTTTTTCTAAGGGTTTAATGTGTTCTTTGACAAGCAAAACCTATGGAAAACAAGTTTGATTTTCAATATGTTCTCTTTGATGGGAAATATGCAAGAAAACATATTAGTATCCTCATATTTTATATTTAATGAAATATATATATACAACATGAAAATAAATTAATGGAATATTAAAAAAATCACCAGAAAACATGTGGTTTAAAAAAAAATAGAGTTCAGATGACCTTGAATGAACCTCCAGAAGTTGGAAAAAAATTTATAGGACAATTTTACTGATCTGTTAGATGATTTCACTATTCTATTTGATAATTTCATTATTCCATTATATAATTTCAATAATCCATTAGATAATTTCACTATTTAATTTAAATTAAAAACAAAAAATAAAATATAACATAAATGATTTCATTTTTCTCTAGTGTGTTTTCACTATTCTCTAATATTATTTCACTATTTTTTAGACCTATAAAAAGTTTTAAAATAAAATATAAATGATTTCATTGTTATCTAGTATGAATTCAATATTCTCTAAGATGATTTCACTATTTTTTAGACCTAAAAAAATAGTAAAATAGAACATAAATGACTTCATTATTCTTTGGTAGTATTTCACTATTCTTTAAGATGATTTTGTTGTTTACCTATGTGAATTCATTATTTCTTAATTTGAATTCACTATTTTGACCAGAGACATAAATTAGTAAAATTTTAAAGAAAAAGAGGAAAATTAACTTTGCAATTGGGTTAATTCTAATAATTATAAGAACAAGGATGGTTTATAACAGAGTATGGGGTACGTAAGGTCCCATTAGGTGTGCTATTATGTAGAACACAAATCCAAAAAAGGTTAGATCATTGTTAGTGACATGAAATCAAAAACAACTTAAATAATATAAAATTATAAGCCTATGTAATAGTATTGAGAAAGGTCAAACAAGAGGTTAATCAATAGGAAATTAAACAAATATCTTATACCTTCCTTGGAGAATCCTTTGCTTATTGGTTTGAAGAGGTATGTGCTCAGTTTATAAACTATATATATTTAGAAATGTTGAATCCATGCATAAGAAACATTTACCCTTGTTTACACTTGATTTGGATTGAAAATTACATTATAATTGTGAATCTATAGTATGATTTTGGCATAGTAAGTTTATTTTAAGGGAGCTTTTTTTGAGTTATGGCATTGAGATCAGGCAAAACTTTACTACACTAGTTGGTCATGTTGAAAGAGTGTGAAGACCCTTTCAATTATAGAGTTGTAAAATTATTGTGGACCATACATATTGAGATGAATATAAAGGTACTAAGATTAGTATTTCATTATCATAAATGAAAGAGATGGTGTGTGTAAAAGAGAGGCATGGTCTATGTTGTAGACACAAATCACGAAGTCCTCTTTGAGTGTGTATTAAGGGTATAAGAGGAAGAGTGTGTAAGAGGGGTGTAAGATCTCTTAATTTAAAAATTGGTATGATGATGTCACCTTAGGTGAGGAAATATTTTAATTTATGAAATTCTAAAATAGATAATTCTAAAACCATGAAATTTTCCATTAGGGGTAGATAAAGTTAATTAAATAGGAAATTAATTAACTATTACAAGAAAAGTGAAATTAATAAGGTTGAAAGTGTTAATACAATACATAATTTTAATTGACATAAATTTTATAATTTTAAGTGTCTACATATATAATACATTTCCTATTTTTGAACATTATATCCTTTATATACTATATTGACTAGCTCAATATAGTTTTATCTCTCCATGTTAGCTCATGTAGCTACATTAACCATGATCTATATAGTAAATTTATTGATACTATTAAGTTTTACCAAACTTAACAACATTGACTAGGATCGATATAGTAAATTTTTTAATTTATTAAGTTTGTGGATAACATTCATTTTCTATAATCGATCACATACCCTAACAATTATCCAATCCACTTCAACATCATGAAATCACCTATCAAAATATTTATTGATAGTATTAACCCATTTATACTTTATGATTTTCTCTTTCCTACATACTTTTTCTACAAAATATTACCACGCTTATGGTGAAAATACTACCAAAAACCATCTAGATCTATTAGCTGTAACATGGTGTAAATCACTCAAAATGATGATCTAGTTGATTCTCGTATCTTTGAAAACCTATATAACAATACAATTTATACTCCTAATGTGAATGGTAATTTATCCAAACTTCCCTAATTCACCTTTGGAATAATTGATACCAACCTTAGAAACCCCCTCTAGGGAATCTTCCTATCGCTAATTGAGGGAATGGTCTTCCTACCAATACATGGACTCCAACCTCTACTAGTAATAAAAATACACCTATTGATACAACTATAATTATCACACAAATGATTTAACAAATGAATGTTTTTCAAAAAAATAACAACTCCCAAATGATCTAAATTTAAAATAATGTCTTTCAAATAGAAAGCTAGCCTCCGATCATCTTGACTCAACATAATCATAATTTTTTCCATTCTAATTTGAGATTATAATGGGAACATGTTTCCTTAAACTCTTATGCATTATAAAATCCTTCAACATATTAAAAATAAACCTTTTGATCCATTTACTTTATTTATAGATATTGTAAACCTTCATCCAACTATTACATATGATGGGACCAAGTATCTATGTATTTTCTTTAAATATTTTGGTAATCTTTACAAGGAATGGTCAAAACTTATACCTTCACTACTATTAAACTTATAGGAAAAAATATTATAGGAGATGAACTGGTATACCCAACTCCATAAACATTTCATTTCAAAACTAGGATATTTAATCAACACTCTAGTTAAATAATTTCAACACATTGATCTCCTTAAAAATAGCCTTAACCATTTCATCAATGCTAAGAATTTACTTAACAAATTTGCTCATACCTTTATCAAATTATAGAAATCATTAGCTCACAAATTAGATCATAACACCAGTAATGATAATATTTCTAAACTCTTCATCACTACACTTAAACCTTTTCTTCAATACAAGGTTCATATTTTCTCTCCCCAAACTCTAGAAGATGATTTTTATCAGGCTAAAAGAAAAGGTTTTCTCATGGCTCAATTTGAACCTTCTCATAGTCTCATCAAGGATTATTTTCAAAATTTAACTAATGGAATAACAATTGCTAATTATAAATCTAAGCCTCATCAAACCAAAACATGAGTAAATAAATCAAATATTCAAACTTCCTCCCACCCACCCTTAAACACATTAGAAATGAGGAAGTTATTACCTCCATCCAAACCTTTCATATACACTACCAAAACTCTTCCCTCATGGTATGATCCTAAAAACATTTGTTGGTTCAATGCTAATGTTAGTCACTCTCAAGAAACATGTAGTGGTATTACATATTTTTGGTTCCTTTCATGTTAGGAGAAGCCTTTGATCATGATGTTATGACAAGGATTACTCATACTGAGCACCTTAAATCTTATTAAAAGAGTTTTTTAAAAATCTACCAATCATAAATTTCAAACATTGTCTTTTGATTCCAATACAAAACATATAAATTAAAATGTGTGTGCTATTGATTCTAAATATGATCAATATTATACCAATTATTTGTATATAAATGTGACCAAAGTCAAATATCATCATAACCCCACTCACATATATACTATCACTAAACCTTAAAATCCCTCCACTGAGGAGCAATTTCTTATAGATACCAAAACTTACCATTTGTCATATTTAGAAACAACTATTGTCACTAAATATTTCACCCTAGAGAGTTGTTTCAATCCTTCTCTGGATTGAGTAAAACATTAGATTACCACTAGGCTTGTGGGTTTCCTATAACAGAGGTAAACCTCTAGGTTTAAGGGCTAGCTCCCTAGATTAATACTTGATAGATTATCACCTACACTAATTATTTTATTATATGAAAAGGGATATAATGAACATGAAAGGTAACCTATGCTAATGAGGTGATACACTAGATATATCTCCACTAGACTACCATACACTCAAATTATGAAACATGACTCATAATACTAGTCTCAACACCCTATATTTCTCTAACATAAGTATTTAAAACATAGAGGTGATATGCATTGTACTTATTCAAGGTGAGTGAATAAGAGGTTAGATTTCAAACACTAATGGTACTCCTTACACTTAAATATAGACAAATATACTAGCTACACTTCATGTGACTTTTTAGAGGGAGAACTACTTACACCAAACATGAAAGAGTAAATATAACACAAGGATATATACTTATCACTTTTCATCCCACTCTGCACTAGTTCACACACCTATACAATAAGCTATGAAATCAAAACCAAATTGGAAATATTCATTTCAAAGGCAAATAAAATATTCAAACTAGCATGGATTCACCATACCAAGTGTGGATTAGATACAAATGCCAAAATGACTTGCATAAATATACCATAAGATAAGAGAGAGAAGGAGTGAAGTTCAAGGGTCATAATTCCAAGTGTCAAGGCATGAAAACTAGTTATAATTTGAGATAATGAGGTGAAAATTAGACCATAAAGTGGTCTTGGACAAGTTTCCATTTGAAATATGATACCTTCCCTTAATTTAGCATAGAGACTCTTCATTGCCTTACTTGAAATTACCTCTTGGTTATGAAGAGTCATTAGAATGCTTGAAAATGACTTAGAAAGTCTTTGACACATATTAAATGTCATGGGAGGTTGGAAACAATATGTGATAGTCATCAGATATCCCTTTAACTAATAACCTTTCTCTTGACACTTATGTTCACTGTTTGTAGTCACTTACTTGCCCTCTTAGCTTAATCTTGACATTTGTCACCATGGTGATATGTAATTGCTCAAAAATATGTATTATAGAGGTGTTACGACATTTTTTCATATCCCTTTGTTTTCTAATCCATTATTTAGACATAAAAAGTATCTAATACTAGACCTCTCATCTTCTCACTAGGCAGTCACTTGTCTTTTCAGTGTCTATCTAAGACTGCTTATGATGAAAATATTAGTAGAGGAGTTTATATGCTCAAATAAAGTGATAATAGAATATGAGGACTTAGAAAAAATCCTAAACACCTCCCAAAATGGTATTCATCCATCAATCCCCTTATTCACCTATGAAACACATCAAATCTTCTAAGGAACATAATACTAGGTCTATTCATACAGGTGATAGTATGGATCACTTGGATGTCAAAGAGACTAGGAGAGTGATATACATGTTATAGATACTTTCAAGGATAATTGGCCACTTATAGATGCATTTTACTTCATGTTTTATCTATTGGGTCTAAACAAAGGTTTTAGGAGGGTTTTTGGTTGTCTAGATTGTTAACAATGATTCATACAAGTTAGATGTTGAAACTCCAAACCAATTTCACTAAAAATAAGTTAGGGACCCCATTCACTATAACCAACTCCTTGATGTACCATGCATAGTGTCTATACTGATATGAGAAAATAAACACAGCCTCTTGAGCTTTTGACTACATTATGAGTAGGTCTAAGAGAAGGTTAAGTCAAATGGCCAATTTTATCTTATTTCTTGCAAACCAGTGATTGCTATAGGATCTCCACTTATTAATGAATTTTCTCAACTAGTTTGGAAAATTCAAATGATGTTATAAGTGAAGTTGGAAGCCATTAGGGTTCATGTTCAGTTTAAGCCTAATAGGCTTAGACTGCCTTTATTGAGTCTTTGACCACATGTGAGTTATTTTAATAACTATATGTGAGTTTAGACACTTTTTCACATCTAATTAAACATTATACATCCTTTCATAGTCATTAAAGACTCTCCCCTTCATCCATCTCACTCTTTACATATGAAGCTTGCAGTTATCTTACTCATAAGTGCCCTCTATTTGAGATAAAATAGAGGGAATTTACCATATTTTCTTGGATAAACTGATATTTTGGAGATATTTATTTTATCATGAATACCATCTATACAAATTTACAAAACTAGATCACCTATTCAAATCTTTCAACACTCTAAAACCAAAAACTAACTTCCCAAGCCTAGTGATTGTGTAAGGTTTTGGGCTAACTATGGGTTGAGGTTTGAAACCCAATATTTGATCTACCTCTTTACATGTTATTATCAAATGAATATATGTTGGAAAAGTTTGAGAATTTTTTAAATGTATTCACCAACTTTATAAATTTTCCAACCTTTCAAATCATCTCTTCACTAGCTTACGCTAGTCTATAGATTCAATCAAAATGTAGGTGGAATTTAGGAGAAAAAAGGACTCTTTTAGGTGACGAACTATGTGAAATCATTATACCTTAACTCCATTAATTTATCCTTAGGTCAGTAGGTCATATCAAACAAAATAGAGTCACTATGCCTACAGGCCATGCTTCTTATCTCTCACCATCAACACACTATGGGTCTGTAGTTAGACTTTAAATGTTTCTTGGGGATATGAGACCCTCCTATAGGTGAAGACATTTTATTGAGAAATATGTTTCCAATTTTAGATTATCCTAAAGTTTCTAGTTTCATATTTCACTCAAATAGAGTAAATTTGTCTTGGGTTATACAACCATTATGTAAATGTTGTGTTGTAAGATCATTTTAGCTTCAAGAGAACTGTAGCTTATTGAAAGTTTATAGTGAAAACTTGTCTAAATTGGAAGCCTAATTACATTATATTTTCTTGACCAAACAACCACTTTCTTATGTAAATACATCAACCCTAGGCCTATGATTCAAGAGATAAACTATTAGGTCTATCTATTTCTCAATACACTTTACCATAGGATGAGCTAGTGTATGAACACAACCTCAATCAAAGAAGTTAAGGTAAGTTGTCTCAATTGTAACTTTGTCAACCTATGAATATGGAACTAGTTGTGTATGCATATAATGGACTTAACATTATCACAATGATATTTTCAATTCTCTCAGACCTAATTGAAGATCTCAATTGAGTTCAAACACATCCTATTCAACACTACTCTACCTCCTTTTCATTGACCTTAGACCAGTGTTGAAGACTCCTTGTAGGTTTATATGATATAGGACTATGTATGTTGAATTGGTTCTTCTAACCAATATATGACCCTTTGAATATCTCAATCCTAATATTTTCACTTTGGTAATCTTCTCACAAACTTTAAACCTTCTTTCTTCATCGACATGACTGATCAAGGCTTAGTTCCACTTGAATATAGGTGACATTGTAGGGTTACTTGACTATGTCAAGTGTCATAGAATTTTCACTTCTAACCATGAACTTCTTGACACTAAAATTTTAAAGGAGATATTAATAACCATGAAATGAGATATTTAAAACAACATATCACCTTTGTTCTAAAGACTAATACAAGAAGATAATATTTTCAATTATTGAAACACTGTCTGTAGACTTTATTGCAGTCTTTTACTTGTAAAATGAGATAGTCATGATTATTAATTGATATCCATAAATGCAAAATATACTTAAAACCATGTGATAAGGATGGTCACTCCCTTAAATATCAAGTACACCACTTTGTTTGTTGATATCAATGCAAATAGAGAACAAAATTGAAGCCATTGGGGATGTGTAGGTAGTTTAGAGTCACTAACACTCTTAGTGATTATTCATGGGTCACAAACCACCAAAATTGGAAATATTACCATGAAATTAGAGTAAATATATACTAATTTCACCCAACAAGTACACTAGATTAAACTCTGCTCCTTTTGTCCATACCAAGTAGAAATTGGTTGACCTCTTTGACTTGTCCAAGAGAGCCATAAGAGAGAGAGAGAGAGGCCATTTTTTTTTTTGAAATTTTGGATTTATCAAAGCTACTTGAGCATGTAATTTAATTTTGATATTCTCAATATACCTCCCTAAATTGATCACATGTGCTATAACTATATACAATATGTATAACTTACTTAAAACTCCCTTGTTTGTAGTTTATTATCTTGAATCTATATTGAACCTACAATTAGTAAATTTAAAAATAGTTTATTTGAAAATTCCTAATATTGGGGATGTTACATTTTATTTTGACACCTTTTTCCTAAGTGAAAAACTATACAAATTCATTAAATGACTCAAAAGGTGGCCAAGAATGACATAAGACCAACTTAGACAAATATGAAAAATATAAAACATAATGTTTGACTTAATTAAAGACTATAGAACCAATTTTAAACCTAGGATACCCTATTAAAAAATTTAACTATATATGGGGTTGACCTAATTTGACTTGCGGTGAAATTAGTCAACACCAACCACTAGTGACAAGTCGACCCCACATGTGGAACCTCAACCTAGTTCCTCTAATCCTATAAATAACACCATTTATAATCAGCCTAAGCCTCATGATAATTAATCTTAAAAACCTCATTTGAATTTTATAGATGAACATATCTCTATGCCTTTTAAATTATTCTCATGGAGTTAGTTATAAGTTCTCCTTATCATCGCAAATTCCTCATGCAAAAACTATAAAGCATTGATGAACTCCCATATAATGATTCTAATATACTTAATTTATCTTCTAATGGTCCCCCAAACACATAATTTCATGATATTTAATTGATTTATTCTTCCCCAAAACCCACCATAAAATTCCATGAAGATGATATGATTAATGACGAAATTGTTTTTCAAGTTGATGACCCACCACTCTTTATTAAAATTAGAATCAATAATACCTTAATTAAAAAGCTCTTAGTAGATGAAGGTTTAGGAATTTATGTTCCCTCTCTTTGTATCATCCAAATTATCAAATAATACAAATAAAACCTTAAACAAGCTCACCTAATTTTCATAGACTTAATAAAACCAACCAAAAACCACTTGGTTATATTTGGCTTCCCCTCACAATTGGACCCACAAAAATTTGAACCAAATTAATGGTCCTTGATCTTCATTTATCATATAACATGATTTTAGGATGTCCATGACTCATCATATGAGATATATTTTGGTAGCCAATGTATCAAATTTATTCATAATGGAAAACATTATAAATACGAAAAAAATCTTAACCATTGGATCATCCAAATTCCAAATCCTAAATATCAATATTGTATTCCTACGATTGATCATATTCATATTCCTCCTCTACCTTAATTCATCAATATGAATTCAAATTTAAATTTCACTATTGTAGAATTTTATTATGACAAACATAATGAATTGAAACCATTTATCATACCACTGTATTACCTCCCTATATAGTAAAATGGATCCCTCCTTATCTGCTTCCAGGAGAACATATCATTACTTTAATTGATGATATTTCTAATAGTCTTCCCCCATGCAATGAATGTGAAGCCTCTTACACAAAATATGATTTCACTTGTAATGAATGTGAGGTATCCAAACTCTTTTAAGATCCTTTGACCAAGTCTCTATGTAATTTCATTAACATAAGTGTCTCCACTATCACTATCCCTACTAAAATTGATATTGTACTATTTCTCTATCTTATAATGATACCTACATTATGGCCCAAGCCAAATCACAAGATTTGGATGTAATGAATTATCAAACTACCTTACCCAAAAAAAATCCTATAATCATGATATTCATGTCATTCATATATCATTTGATATTGAATCAAAACCTGAATATTATGTACCCCTACTAATCCACCCTTAATAGATATTCCATGGTTTTCAAAGAAATATTTAAACCTAAAAAATTTGATGGTAGTGATAAAATTGATACCATTCAATCAATTTTTCAAGGTATAAACACTTTTGACTAGATCTATAGTGTTCACACTATTTTTCAACTTTTTTACTATGTCAACCAACTTGACATAGTTCAAATGTCAGTATCTGACTGCATCAACCACAACCAATACTTGGCTAGTACAATTATTTATGATTCATCATTTTCAATAACCTTTATTGAGAAATATGATATAATTTTTCCTATTCCTATTATTTCTCAACCCATAAAAGTTTTATCAAACACCATTATATCTTACTGTAATGATTATCCCAATATAATCCACTTAGAATGTCTATCTTATACTCAACATCCTGAAATTACCTTAGATGCTAAGGCTACTACCATTCACCAATTTAATTTTATGTTTTATAGCCAAGATAATAAAATTATAGTTTTTTATGTTGGTTTCGAATACTATGGACCTATACCCATGCTTGTTAGTGATGAAGCTATATAAGAATTACTCCATGCTCATGAGCCCCAATTTCCACTCCAACATCACAAGCTTGGAAATTTTAATAAAAAAGATCCTTGTTTAAATAATTTCGTTGTTAGTATTGGTCCTAAAATGCATCTTATGTAAAATCTTCCTCTAACTCCATATCATTTCTAAGATGGAAATGCCATGCTTATTGAATAAACTATTGCAATTAATTATGGCACCACAGATACTCCTCAACCTATTCTTATCTTTAAAGTACTTCATCTTTATGAATGTGATAACTATAGTCTCTTCTTCAACAAATACCATGAAGATTTTTCTTGGATATATGAAGACATGCTTGGTATTGATCATAGTATTATGTTTTATAAAATTATCACCTATTTTGATGCAAAACATGTGTCAAAATCAACGTAAATTACCTCCTAGGATTTCCACCTTATGTCATAAAAGAATCATCAAGTTTTTGGATGATAATTTCATAAAACTTTAGATTACTTATAATGGGTTTTGAACATAGTTCCTATTGGTAATAAAGTCACTATGGTAATTCACATATGCATATAATTTTGTAATCTTAACTTAGCATATCCCAAAGATAACTGTACATTACCATCAATTAATAATAGTGTTGATTATACAATTAGATATGGCATTTTGTATCTCATGATGTTTTTTGGTTGTATAATTATATTCATATTTCTTCTGGAGGTCAACATAAAACTACTTTCACCACTAAATGGGTATATTATTGTTATGCTAAATTTTTCTTTGGTCTCAAAAATGTTGGAGCTACTTATAAATGTGTAATGACCCATATTTTTCATGATCTCATTCATAAAATTATTAAAAATTATGTGTATGAGTTATTACCAAATCAAGCCATCATAAAAAATATCTTCATTACTTTACTAAATTTTTTTATCAACACATCAAATACAAAGTTAAACTTAATCCTTGATTTTTTTTTTTTGGTGTTTTGGTAAAATATTAGGATTTCTAGTCTCCCTTAGAGGGATTGATGTATATCCCTATAAAATCAAAGATATATTCAACATACCTATCTCTTGTTCCATTTTAGATATATAAACATATCTTGGTAAACTCAGGGAAATCTGATGATTTGTTCCTGAAATGGTTTACCACATCTATTTAATAAATTCACTCCTTAAGAAGGGTATTTTTCATGATTACACCAATACATGTAAAAAATATTTTGATAAAATAAAATAATCATTACTTTATCCTTCTACACTTTGAAAACATTCATCATCCTATACACTTCATCTATACCCATATCAGTTGGGCTAATACTCATCCAATAAGATGAAAAAGGCCAAGAATATGTCATTTATTAAATCAGTTGGGATCTAATATATTATGAATCATGTTACACAAAATTTAAATGTGATTTAATCACTATTTAATTTACCACTAAAAATATTTGACATTATATATACACCCTAAATTGATCAAACAACCACACATATCATGTGTTTTCACAGTCCTTTCATAGGAGATTCTAACTACAGAATATGAGCCTTTTTCACATTTATTCATGTCTTTTATTTTACTCAACTTGGTCTTGTTTCATGCTTGAGTCACCTTATTACTTATTACCAATAATTTGTAGACATTCAGAACCTCATTCCACCTCAACCAGGTCATATTTCCTATGTTCATTCCACCCCCTAGGTCTCAAGCTGATAGGATAGGAGAGATATGATTAGACTATAGTGATGGACCCTAGGGTGTCCATTTCTAACATTCCTATCTAAGTTTATTTTTAGCTCCAATGGTAAATCTACCTTGCTTAATGAGTCCCAGCCCCTTTCTAAGCTTCATCCTTATGTTTTTCAATGTCATTCAAATGTGATAAAGCTCCCAAATTTGAAATAAAGATTCTCCTATATAAAATACTACACAAGGCATTTTATATCTAGAGCTTACTAATTTGGAACATTACATAATTAAAAATCAATCAATAATATATCTCAACATTCTATATCACACATAGACTTGCATGCTTGATCAAGGAAGGGCCTAGGCAAAAGTTCATTCTTGCATCTACCATGCACATTGATTATGCATGTTCCCTAAGGGAGAACTACATTGTATTTGAGACCCTATCTTGAGGGTTAATATAGATAATGATTAGGATAGTATGGGTTCTAGATCATGTGATATTACTTTTGTTAACCTAGTTTTTCCCCTTTTGATTTTGATGTATTTTTTGTTTCATTTGTGTAGATAGATCCAATGTTTTGAGATTGAAATGGACCTATAGTGAGCTCTATCAACATTCAGACTC
This sequence comes from Torreya grandis, assembly GCA_037957365.1. Classification (NCBI taxonomy): domain Eukaryota; kingdom Viridiplantae; phylum Streptophyta; class Pinopsida; order Cupressales; family Taxaceae; genus Torreya; species Torreya grandis. The sequence goes on from JARHVA010006285.1 coordinate 439,435, forward strand.
TAAAATTTCATATAAGGCTCACATAGAGGCAATATATAGAACCCATAAAGCTCAAAACATTAGGATAATAGCAGTAGGAAAGGACTATAGCACCAAACCCCAGGGTGTCCATTTTTGGTGCTCTTGTCCTTTTATCAAACGAAAGCTAGATTCAAGTTCTAGACATCTTCCTAGTCCTATGTAGCAATTTTTTAGCCCCTAGATCATTTGTCTCAACCTATTTTTATAAATAGGTTCATTTATCTCCCTATATAATTAAAGTAATTAATTTTGATAAAAATTTGTATTTACTATATTTGATTGTATTTTTCCCCTTACTCTAGACCCTTTATTATTTAGGAACTAGACCCCAATTTCCCAAAATAGTAAAACATTTGGTGAACCCAACTTATTTTTAAAAAATCCAAAACCTTAGGTAAACTTAGGGTTTTTCCTTCATTTTTTTTTCACATATTTAATTTCAAATTTTTTATGTTTGTATAAATTTTTGTGCATTAATTTTATTCAAAATTATTTTTAGAATTTAAATTATTTCATAATTTTCAAAAATTCTAAAACCATAGCTCAAACCCCTAGATTTTCAAACTAGGTCCTCAAATCCTAAGCCTCAATTCCTTACAGTTTTTAGAAAAATATTCTAGAATTTTTACAAATTGTTAGAGTGTTAAAAGTATTTTCAAAATCTCAATATTAGTAGTTATTTTGTGAAAAATTAAATTTTAAATATTTGATTTTAGTATAATTTTTTGTGCATTTATCATATTCAATATTAGTTTTAGAATTTAAATTATTTCCATAATTTTTAAAAATTATAAACACCTAGACCAAAACACTAGATCCTCAAACCCCAAGCCTTCCTTCTTTTCAATTTTTAGGAAAATATTTTGAATTTTTTGTAAATTATTTAGATTGTCAAAACTATTTTACAAATCTCTATGTTAGTAGTTATTTTTAAAATTATTTGCTTAATAGTTCTTTTACATATTCTCTTTGGTGAAAGAAATAAAATTTCCACTAAGGCACTTCTTCCCTCTCATCCCATAGATCAATTTCTAATTTTTTCTCATAATTATGACAATGAATGGACAAATTTACAAAATTAGACATTAGCTAAAAATGTGGAAAATGATTTTATTTACAATGAAGATAATGACTATTATTTTAATGAGGAATATGATGATACATGTGAAAGTGATAGTGAAGAAAAATTAGATGCATCTTCTTCTCTCAAACCTATCTCTTTTATTCCCTCTTCTACTGAAAATAACTTTGATAAATGGGAAAGATACTTTTTACCTCATTCGCTTATGAAAAATGCAAAAAATTAACAAATTATTCGTGCACTTCCAATTGAACCTTTTATTCATGATAATTTACTTCCATGTGAACCTAATCTCTCTCTCTCTCTCTCTCTCTCTCTCTCTCTCTCTCTCTCTCTCTCTCTCTCTCTCTCTCTCTCTCTCTCTCTCTCTCTCTCTCTCTCTCTCTCTCTCTACAACAATATAAATGCAATAAAAGAAGATTACCAATGCATAGTTCAAATGATGCATCTCATGCTCTCAACTCTACTTTATCAAAAGAATATCTAAATGATAACTCTCTTACTCTTAATTATCATAGTGAAAATGAAAATAATGCATGCATTCCATCCATGGATAACATATATGCATATAATATTCTAGATTCACATGATAATTTATTGCATATTAGAAAAGAATTAAATTCTTCTCTTACACCTCTCCTTAGTGAAAATGGAAGTGATAATGAATATGATAATGAACATGCAAATGAATATGAAAATAAGAGTGATTATGAACAATATTTCAAATATGATAATGCATGGAATAATGATGATTATTATGCACATAGTGAAGAAGAAAATGCATCTCATGGTTCTAACTCTTATTCACTCTTCTTCTAAAACATAATGCAATACAAAATGTTTTTTTAACTCTTATGCATCATCCTATTTCAAATAATTCACATGTTAATGATAACATCACATCCTCTACTCAATTATAATGTGATTCACTAAAACATAAATATACCAATGAATCTCCCAAGCCACCCCCTACTATAGTAGCACCTATTTTTCACTCTTCATCTAAAGAGAATGGTAGCTCACATCCATCCCATCTCTATGACCCAATTACCAAGTGTAGTATTCCTATGGATAAAATTAATGATCAAATTAAATGATTAAATGAAGCACTTAAAGATGATAATATAAAATCCTAAGAGATTATTTATTTGATACATTAAGTAGGTGAATTATAGAAACAAGTACATCTCCTTACCCTAGAAAATAAGGCTTATAATTCTTGGATAAATGTCAATGATTTACATGGTAACCTTATTTTGAATACATTCATAAAAGCTTCATTATTTAAAAAATTCTAGATACCATCATTGCCTCAGTTTGATGGAACTAGAGATCCATTCATACACCTTCAAGCCTTTCAAAAGTCTTTGCCATCTCATGTGAGTCCTTTGATTATACTCAAATTGCTTTAGCAAACATTAGTGGGGGAGGCGCATAATTAGTTCTTTCATCTACTCCATGTCAGTTCCTTGCACACATATAGTGACTTATATGAGGCATTTTTTAGACATTACTAGAAAGCATAGGCCCTCATGTTACATATGATAAATTTACCACATTACATCATAATACTTTAGAGCCAGTCAATGATTATATCTTATGATTCAAGATGTATAGTTAAGATTGATCGATAAACTAGAAAATTTAGAGACTAAACATATGTTTATTAAGGGGCTTCATGAACCTCTTCTTGATCATCTATTATATCAGACATAGTCTTTTCTTAGGCATTTATGCTATATAGTTCTAGATTTGGAGAAGAATTTTGGATTCATTTAGGTAGATTTATTTGATCAAAGTACTCTATATTTCATATTAGTACCTACCTATAGATATAATCACACAAAATCTACCATACATTAAACAGTATAAGAGACCACAACTAAAAATCCAATCAGTTAGGAACAAAGAGCTAGTCTCTAAAGCACAACCTACAACATGCACCATAGAGAACAACAACAAGGCACCACTAAAGTTTAATTAAGAGTGGGATAACCCATGTGTCATAGTATTAGCACTAATAGATAGGAGATTAATCACATTACCTTCTACTCATCGACAAGATTCACATCTCTTACGGAGACAACCCTATTGACCCTTTTGTAATTATCATCATATCCATGGAAAAGAGATAATGATTTTTATAGACTCAAAGATTGCATTAATAAATGTGTTGATAATGGAATTATAAAATTTACTTAGGGGACACTAAGATCTCCTCTATCATGGAACTTTAGACCTCATTCCTCCATGATTGGGTCATCCTAGGATGTTCCTTTCTAAGAATCATTAGTCAGTCATTGTGAGAGTAATGTGGGTTCTATGACATAGCCTCACAAGAGATATTTTATTCTACCAACTCAAAATGTTTGTAAAATAGTACAATGATATAAATATACATATATCAATGTAGTTTGAGGTGTACATAGTACAATTCCATATACACATCCATCAAGTCATAGGCACCACAATAGAGTACCCCTCTAAAGAGATATTCACTATGGCTAGATTTTTAGGGTCCTATCTCATGTAGTAACTCATTATGGTTAAGAGTAAAAGAACCCACATTAAATAGTATTCATTTAGATAGATATTCACTATGGTCAAATTTTTAGGGACCTATTTCACATAAAAACCCATTATGATTAAAATTAGATGAGCCACCATCATAGGTTTTAGCCCCATCTAAACCTATTACTTAGTCATATACACTAGAATAAAGACCATAAGGTGTTATTTAATGCATCAAGACACTATAATTATGGATAGAGGATCCTTCTCCATAGCACATAATTTTAGTTGCACATCTAGTGAGGTTACATTTTGTAGAGTATCTATGCATAGATATAGTTAGTACATAATAAATAATATCAGATATAGCATATGTTCTAACATAACATGAGAATTATGGGTGCTTTTTTAGTTGACCATCCTGGTTTAGATAGATATATGACATACATTCATATAGATATATTAGTTCATAGCTTCACTTAGTAGGGCAATGATGGATCCAAATGACTATCCTTTGTATTCTTAAACCACCTACTTAGAGGGATTAAACACATAGTCTAAACATTGATTATCACACACATGATTACATAGATTCACTTCTCATGGAAATGATGGAGCTAAAGGGCTAGCCTTTGCATTCTTGAGCCACTCTTAGGGAATTAAGCACATAATTCTCTCTTACATCCCCTTCTACAACAACTAACATTCTTAGTTTTGAATAGCCATCCCTAGTCAAGCCAAATTATCTAAAATCTATAACTTACCAATATCCCATTTTATCAATCTTAAAATAATTTATTTAGTCAAAGAAAATTACTAATTACAAAAATAACAAATTTTTTGCTCACATATGATTACAAATAGAACCTACCATCACACTTATCAACATATCATGAACAATCAAAATCACATCACAAACAACATTTATCCAAAACATACACAACCTTGAAATCAATACAAAAACAACTACTTATAAATTAATCATTTGTAAATTAATATACCAACATATTACAAAATCCATAACATAATATGCCTGAGTCAAAACTAGAAATAATATATATATATATATATATATATATATATATATATATATATATATATATATATATATATATATATATATATAATTTTTTTTGAAACATATACATCATATCAAAATATAATAAATCATGAATGGGAATAATGCCCTCACTCTCAGTATCACTCTATCCACCAATACTGGTCGCATAACCCACTCTACCACTTGATGTCCCCACACCTCCTCAATCTCTTGAATTCCTCTTTTGATGGCTCTCTCACTCTAATAGTCAACCATGATCTTCATGTAAATCTAAATATCACCACTAAATCTCTATATACTCATCCATAATCCTCATACTCACTAATCTAAAACTAGGTGGGGGTATCCTATACTTATCTAGCTCATCCCTCGGCTCATCTCTCTCTCTCTCCTACTACTCTAATATATGTAGCTATAGATATAGAAAATATATAAAATAAATGAGAATAAAAACCATCTATAATTATTTCTCACTCTATCAAACTCTCATCTACAACATCATTAAGAACATGACGTGTGAGTTCTTGGAGTGTCAACCCAATGATGGTCTCCCATAACCCATCATCTCCACTCCTTACACCATCTTGTGCTTCATTCTGAGCACCTCCCACTCCACCTACACACAAATTACAACACTAAATTAGATATAATCTTTCAAATCAAACCAAACAAGCATAAACTTGTAAACAATTCAAATATAATTGCTACTTACCTCCCATCATCTAGATCAATGTAGGATCCTCATACTTGGGATCATCCCCTCCATCAATAGGATATAATAAAGCTTAATTATGCCTATCCCAACATGTGGTATATGTATTTATACATCCAACATCATCTCCATTAATAATATCTATAGCTACATCATGTGCATCCAAAGTCAATGGTGTTAACTTAGCCTTAGTAAGCCTCCTATGTGCTCCTACCCTCAATGGTGCATGTGCACTTCTCACCCATATCCATGCTACTTTGGGCACATATTATGGTACCCCAAACTATTTAATCATGTGATCATATTGAAAGTGATCATACATTCCAACCCAATGATCATCTAACCAACAATTGACCATTATATACCATAACTGCAGTCCATCCTTGACATACCCAAAAAATCCTCTATAGGGACTTCATATGATATTATGAGCCACCAATATATCTAAAAGTCATCTATAGTGATCTATCTAAAGAGACTAGATAGCTAATTTACTCATCCACCTCTCCCTAAATGGTCGTAGATGTGTCCACTCTAGCGTAGGTAACCCAATCAGATGCATAACTGCAATGTGCTCATAAGCCCAACAATGAAATAAGGTTTCTACACTCACACCAGCACTAAATTCCTCCTATGTAAAATTGAGATCCTTATGTAAGTGGGCAAGCAAAGTCCTACCCCATGAGAACACAATGCCATACACCACACTATGAATGATCTTATATATCTTATATGTAATCAACACCCCACTGCTATCCATAATAATAAATAAAGCCAACAACACAGACAACCACTTTCATAGATTTAAACACTAGAATGTACTATAACTAATAGCAACACATCATTATCACTACCTATCTAATGTATGCCTAAGGGCACACTAGAAAAATACAAAGACACACAGTCAATAACATTAGCACCCATGTCATCTTGTAATGTGACATATTATCCACTAATCAACATATGCAAAATATGGTACACATCCTTTAAATTCATAGTAATCTCCCCTATAGGAAGCTAGAAAGTACATGTGTTTGCATTTTACCTCTCACGTAAGGTAGTAATCAAATACCTATCCCACTAAATAGTGCCTAGGTCATACACATGACCCAACCTTGCCCTATCCATCATAGCTCTCTCATTAGTAGATAATGGAAATAACCTTAATTTCTCCATCACCTAACCTATATAGAACTCCCTCATCCATACCTCACCTTGAAAAACACCGAAAAATAACACACACACACACACACACACACACACACACACATAGATATATATATATATATATATATATATATATATATATATAAATATATATATAAGTCAACTATGCCAAACTAAACAACTAAGCTAAACAATAATAGGTAATAAATCAAAATCTTGGAAAATCAGGCCCAATGGATAACAACACTACAAAAAGGACACTAGCATTGGATGGGAGCATTAAAACCTAGACAATAGTGTTGAACCTAGGACAAAAGCACTAACTCCTAGATATGAGCACTAGAACTAGTGAAAATTTTCTTAGGACTCTTAAAATAGTTCAAAAACATCAAAATAGGATTCCAAATAGGCAAAAATTAAGCATTAAGTTTACTTACTAGGGTAACATCATCACCAGTCTTAACTTGGGCTACCAGCTACTCAAACTAGGTTGTGGTAGGTGCTTATCTCCTCAACATATCTCTCACTTCAAAGCTCCAAATCTCAAACTAGTCAATGCATAAATGAATGAAGAACCAATCTAATTTTCCTATATAAAACAACTTTTTCATTCAAAAAAACATACCATTTTGCTCTAATTAGAACCTCGTAACTCCATTTTTAAAACCATTTTCTTCCATAGAATCATAAAAATGATGCCTTCTATATCATGAAAGATTCACTCTCTTACTACTTCATTTACCTACAATGACATGCACATCTCTATATTTAAATTACACCTAGACATACACCTTGATCATCACCAATCAAAACTTGTTCTAATTTCAATAACTCAATCTAATTAATCAAGCAACTCCTTAATCAATTCAAACTATACTAACCTTATTTCTATCATTATCCCACTAGTCACCACTTTTAGCTCAACCTCCTCTTTCACAAATTTTAACCCTCTCCCCAAAAGGGAGGAATAATTACTACTATTCCTATTCTTATACCTACCCAACATACCCATCCACTCTCATAAGTGGATTCACCATAGTTTGTATACATCCAATAGTTACATGATTAGATTCAGCTCAGATCAGTCTAAATATATAGTGATTCAAATTATATGGGTCACTCAAAATTACTCAAGACATTCATAGGGATATACCTTTAGTTTGTAGGTACATAGACTATTTAGATATAGTGGTTTAGATTATATATATTCAGAATGACTTTGATATAGATTTAAACTCAGATACCAATTTTGGGGGCATGTACATTACTACATGTCTCACACATATAGCTTCATACAACATGACACAATTATAGGACCAAATAGTAGATTATAGGCATAGTGCAGAGCACAATTTTTTATCTCCAATTTTGCACATGGGACATGGTATGATAGGTCATATCACATGTGGTTATACATATTACTAGATTATACATACACATCACTCACATACCAAATTTGGGGGTATGGTATAAATGTCCATGTTCTTCATCATGTAGGATTATACAAATAGAATGACATGACATGCCATTCCCTTCTCAGACATTGACTAGATTTTTAGAGCATACCTATTTGTACCTAAGTTTTAATTAGGTTGGACTATATGATCATCTATAATAGTTGTTTTATAGCATTACCCAAACCTAGACTACATGAATTTATCCAGGATAGAGGATAGACATTGGTTTTGATCCTCTTAACATTTATCAATTCTAGTTCAAGTATCTAGAATGGGGGAATGATATATTTTGATATTAATAACATATATATTCTATACACACATTCAAAATTACGTGATTTTATGTGGGACAGAGGGTAGACATTGGTTTTGGGCTTTCAAGAATTTCTCATTCTAGTTAGATTTAGCACAAGGGGAAAGCATTGACCTCTTTCTCCATGTCATATGGACTCCACTTCTCGATTTAGTATAAGGGGAATACATTTCAAGGATTCCTTATTTCTCTAAGAACTATTTAGCTCTCCATCCACTTGTCTAGTTAGGAAGTGAGTTGGAACCTTTTGTAGCACATTCATTTATGTGCAAGTAAATTCAAGTATGCATTTTTTTTTTCATGTACTCTAGTAATTCATTTTATTACATCACTAGATTAAAAAGGGGAAAATGTATACACCCTAAATTATTCAAGTAACCACACATATTATGTATTTTCACGTTCCTTTCATAGGAGACTTTGATTGGAGAATATGAGCCTTGTTCGCATTTATCCAGGTCTTTCATTTTACTCATCTTGGTCTTGTTTCATCCTCGAGTCACCTTTTTGATTATTGACAGTCATCTATAGACTTCTGAAACCTCATTCCACCTCAACCAAGTCAAATTTATTATGCTCATTCCATACCCCTAGGTCCTAAGCCTATAGGATAAGAGTGTTAGGATTAGACTACAATGTTGGAACCTAAGGTGTCCATTTCTAACACTCCTATCCAAGGTCATTTTAAGCTCCAATGATCAATTTCCCTCACTTAATGAGTCCCAACCCCTTTCTTAGCTTTGTCTTTAACTTTTCCAATGTTGGGTAAATAAAAATAAAGCTCCCAAATTTGAAATAAAGATTCTCTTATATAAAGGACTACACAATGAATTTTATATATATCACTTACTAATTTGGCAAATTACATAATTAAAAATTAGTCAATAGTATAGATAAACATTTTACATCTTACATAGACTTGCATGCTTGATCAAGGAAGGGCCTAGGCAAAATTTCATTCTTACATCTATCATGTGCATTGATTATGAATGTTTCTTAAGGGATAACTACATTAGATCTGATACCCTAGCTTGAGGGTTAATATAGGTAGCTATCAAAACAATATGGGTTCTAGATCATGTGATCATACTTCCCCTAACCTAGTTTTTACCCTTATGCTTTTGATGTATTTGTTGTTTCATGTGTGTAGATATATTTAGGGTTTTAATATTGAAATAGACCTAGAATGAGATCTATCAACATTTAAACTCCAAAATTTCATATACAGGCTCACACAGAGGTAGCAAACAAAACTTAGAAATCTTAAACCTTCAGGACAATAATGAAAAGAAAATACTATAGCCCCAAACCCTATGGTGTCCATTTTTGGTGCAACTATCCTTTCCCTAAATGAAATCCAAATTCAAGTTGTAAACATCTTCCCAATCCTATGCAACAATTTTTATCCCCTAGATCATTTGTCAGCCTATTTTTCTAGATAAGTTTATTTCTCTTCCTATGCAATTGATCTAATTAATTTTGATAAAAATATGTATTTATTGTATTTGATTGGATTTTCCCCCTTACTCCAGACCCTTTATTATTTAGGAATGAGACCCTAGTTTCTCAATAATAATAAAACGCATTACATGTTTTATCAATCTACTTATGTTATTGTACATTATGATCCACTTCACCATTTATTTATAGATCTTTCTTACCTAGAGATATAATTGACAAATGGATGGTTCTCTTAATGGAATTTGACTTAAGAATTTTGACACAAAAATAAGTTAATGTCTAAGTGATCACCGATAAAATTGTTATTGCATTTACACCAGCTAGTAATAACTTTCAAGATATTCTTCTTGATGAAGAGATATTCTATATTGAATGTCTCAATCAAGTGATTTCACTTAAAGATTCTTATCATAATTTTATCACCAATATTAAGGAACAATCCATGTATGACCCCTAAATTTCTATATCTAAACCTAAATCAAAATTCTTCATTGAATAATTACCTGATGTTATAATTTTTCATGAAGAAACTTAGAAAACTCATTTTAATGGTGTCAAATATTTCCAAGTAGTTGGGGCAGGTTGTGTCTTAGCCAACCAACCCCCATGATAAAGTAACATCTCTAGATTTTCAATTAAACTTAAAAGTCACTAATAATAGGGAAGAATATGAAGCTCTCAAATTAGGGATATAAGTGAACATTGATTTAGACATATAATATTTAGATACCCTAAAAGATTCACAACTCATATGTCATTAATTTAATGGTGATTACCAATGAAAAAGTGAAAATATCATCACATATAATCAAATTATTACCAAATAATTCACATCATTTACTATTGAAGCAATCCCACAAGAACAAAATGTGATCACTGATTCTATTTCTTCATCAAATTCTCTATTTCATCCTCATCAAGTATTTCATGATTTAAATATCATTCACATGAGGAATTTACCATATAATTTACAAAACAAGATTGATTCTCATATCTACAACATTGAGGCTATTAATACTCGATAAATCTCATGGTACAAACACATCATAGAATTCATTAAGAATCATACTTATCATCCAAAAATTGATTCACATGAAGAAACCCAAATTCACAAACAATTTTTAAAATATGTCCTTTGATATGCTATTATTTATTATTTCAATGCCAAAGGTATCTTACTTCGTTGTGTTACTCAAGATGAATTTCCTACCCTTCTTGAGTAAACACACATGGGTATTTATGGTGGTCATTATAAAGAACATGCTACAACCCAAAAACACCTATGCATGGGATAATTTTGACCCCTCTTGAAATAAATTACATTACATTTGATAAAAAGTGTAATATTTTCCAACTTCATGATGATCTCATTCATTCTCCTCCAATTGAACTTCAAACATTAGAGTCTCCCTAGTCATTTTCTATGTGGGGATTAAATCTCATTAAAAAATTACCTAGATCATAGGATGCCCATGTCTTCATCATTACTACCATATAATATTTTACCAAGTGGGTTGAAGTTATGCATCTTGTAAATGCTTCAACTGATTCTTATTATAGTAACTCAGTCTGATATCCCTAGACACATGATGTAATAAATCAGAGCAAGATACATGGAAACTCTATCAATTGTTACTCAGACTAAATATAGGATATTATTCATTTCAATAAAATTATATATCATATAATTAAGAGCATAATAAGTATATTTACAATAACAATTAATGAAATAGCATAATACTTGAATATTATGACTTAGCCACTTCGAGGGGCCAACCTCTAAAATAATGTAATAAGAACATAATTCACAATATTATGATAAAAGACAAACCACTACCTCCTATATACACTCTACTTAACCATGATTATTCCATAATCCAACCATATTACAAACATTGAAAAATGAAATAAGATAATATGAAGGTATGTAAGCCACAAGTCAACCACACGTATCCCTAGACACATTATAGGTTAAGGGAATAACATGCCCTTACCATTCAAAATAACATTACCCTCAAAATTCAATAAAATTAGGATGCTTTTGCATGAATGCTTCATTCTCTCATATTAAATCTTTATAATGTAATTTATTTCATTTGATAAAAAACTCATTAATCTCTCTAGTCCAATGTTGCTTAGTGCACATGTGAAGGACCTCTTCAGGATCTAGAATGAACCAACATTCTTCATCCAATTATGGTAACTCAATCTAAATGAAAATTATATGTCTAATTACCTTCTTTAGGCAAGATACATGAAAAACCAAACATATTTGAGTGGATGGAAGAAATTCTAGTTTTTAAGACATATTACCAATTTTTATACAAGATTTGGTAAGGGCCTTAACACTTAGTGTAATGTTTCTCTTAATTTATGATCATTTATTAGTTTTACAAGTAGATAAGAAACTAGTAATAAGGGTGTGATATAAATACTTGGGGAATGGGGAATTGAACACATAATATAGATGAAGATGGGGAACTCTTCTTTGGATTGGAAGGAATAACCTATAGATAATAAATCACTAATAAAGTGGTTGTTAGAAAGATAGTTAGGTGGACTACCTAGCATGAGATAGATCCAAGAATTGTAATATTTCTAAGAGGTGTTGAGACCAACATACCCCCATTTTATTGAATTAGGACCCTTGAGAAATCTTTAATATAGAACATATAAATTTCAAAATGTCAAAGTCTATTACAAAAGTTTTAAGGTCATCCACTTTGTTTATGCAGAGCGTATTTCATTTAATTATGTTCTAGTATGGACTAACTATGCTAATAATGTTCACTAGGCTCTTAGTTACAAGATCCATGGCATGTTATATCAAGGATTCTATGTTCCAAAACCCTAATAAACCCTTAATTTAAATTTGAAAAGAGGTAGGAACCCAAATTGGCAAGAAAACATTTAAAAAAAATCAATTCAAAGACTTAAAGTATGAAATGCATGCTCCTAATCTAATCATGTTTTTTAACACAACTCAACCAAAAAACTTGATCCCTTTAATAATTACTTTGTCTCCCTAAAAGGTTCCTAATATCCTAGCTAATTTTCATTTGTAGGGTCCCTTTTAATATTTCATGACTTAAGCCTAAGACTTTAATACTAAGGCCATGACATATTTATTAATACAATCATGACCTTAGTCTTAGTATCTGAATCCAAAGATTTTTAATGTTCCCATAGTCCTAATGTTAACTTCATCATATTTTGTAGATCCTATAGCTTTTGATTCATCATTGGATTTAAACCACTAGTTTTAGGATGACCCAAACTTTGGCTTAAATAACATGCACCTTTGGTCATCCAACAACTGACACTTTATCATGACACTTGATCGAATGAATTGAAGCATAGTTAAAAATTGAAAAGGTCATATGGAGTCCAAAATATGGGCACATAACACTATTACATGTGAGGATTAAAAGGAAGAGGGACCTACTTGACACTACATCCAATCAAAAGTAATGGCCTATATCATGATCAAAAAATGTTTCTTTATCAAACGACTTGATCTAATGGATTGAAGTAACACTAAGACCCTAGGAAGATCCATGGGAATGACAAGTGGCACCCTTGCATTTGGAATAAAGATTTTAACGAACTTAAAATTTATGTTCACGTGACCATCACCTAAATTTCAAAAATGGAAAACTTGATGCCCACATAATCGTCAACATTAATTCCATTAAAATGAAACTTCTGCTGGTTTAAACTTTTCATTCATGTGACTGTCAATAGACACTCAAAAGAGTGTATTCAACAGTCACAAGAATATCAATTTTAAACTAATAAAATATCTTACTGAAGGGATTAAATGACATCCCAAAATCCTATTTTAATTTGGAAATGATCCTTAAAGCTAAGGGAAATGCTCAAAATATGTTCATAATGGAAGGATTCAACCTGCAAAATAATGATATATACCAAGCTTGAGTTTATGCCTTGAGATTGATATTACATTTTTCATAATTGACCTCAAATCATGAACTCACCTTATAAACACTAGTAGATCATCATCCCTTGGTGAACCTACTTTGAGCATGGCTCATGGCACGTGATATAGATATTTTGGCCTAATATTTTTGTGGTGTTGTTAAACATAACACAAACCTTAGCCTAAAATATCCATACCTTTCCACCTTTTTAATCACCACTTAGGATTAAATCCATATCCTAAGGTTTGTTTAGTACTTAGTAAATGCAAAATAAACCTTAGCCTAAGGAATGTAAGCCTAAGCATTAACTTTAATAATGAGCTAACTTAATGATCAAGCATTTTGTAGATCCTATGCTTCAAGATTCATCATTAAATTTGATCTAATGACACAAAGATGACTTGATGACTTTTCAAAAGCCTGTAAGCTTACCACATGGCTGATACCCACATGATGATTGATTAACCAAAATATTTGGAGCATAAAGAAGATATGTAAAAATTTCAATCTCCATAACCACAAGGATTTATACCAGTGGACTAATCAAAGTAAAGGACCTATATCATGATTAATGACTTATGTTAAGCCATGATTTTCATCCTATAGAGCAAAAATAACAGAGGTATTTTTAAATTCCAATGGCTAGTGTTCAAATGACATTTATGAAAAATGTTGTGAAAGATCTAGACAATTGCCACATAAGCTCCATGTAAGCAAAAAAGGATAAAACTAAAAATCTCATGGGTCCAAAAACACAAAGGTATAGAGGGAAAGGTCCAAATTAAATATATAACACATATAAGTCAAATCCTATATATATTCCACAATTAAATCTCCAAAACCTAGACCCTATATAAAGTGACCCAAAAATCTCAATTTACTACAATTAAATCAAAGGATAACTCCATTTTGTTTTCTAAGCACAAGGGGGATTTTATAGAGATCATCTATGATCTAGTGTGGATAATTAGCAAGAAATTGAGGCCATGGATACTAGTAGACAACAATTTAAGGAGGAAGCAAAGCTTTATTTGACAACTGATAGTGAGGGTTGGGTGTTCAAAGATATAGAATTGGACCTCGTAGTGTTGAACATCTATTACATCAAAAATTGGTCTAAACTTTTCTTCATGATAGAAAAATTTTAACCCATCTAGAATAAAGAAATTACACCTCTAATAGATGATATAATGACCTAATTACAATCTAGTTGGCTGACTTCTACCATGCCATCGCAAAACTAGAGGTAATGTATTACATTGATGTCCTTGCCGCAATTTTTATTAATTTTAGAATTGATGGTGAATAGATTATTAGGGAGGGGAACTCAAAAAAGTTATTATACATTTCCCCTATCACTTTTGAAAAGTACTAGAAGTTCCCCCTTTCCCATGTGAACCTTCTCAAAATGAGAGAATGGACCGATACCAATGACCTATACTTCATCCTAAGACCCTGGCTTCATCACGGGCCTCACACCTTTAAATCCCTTGATGGAAAAATCCCTATCATTCAATTAAGAGAGGGCATTAGGGTGATTATGACTTTGTTCAATAGATATTTTGGTGCCCCTTTGACCACCTATATTAATAAGGTTTAGGTCTCATATGTACACTTCTTGGTAGAGGAAAAACTTACCCCTTTGATAGGAAATTTGATCATCACCTTCCTAGCCAAACAATTCATAGCCATCAATAGAAATACTTTCAAGAAATTCTACATGATGTCATACCTCATAGACTGCTTTCACACCTCAACTACCTTCCCTGGTATTAAGAATTGGTCCGTAAAGGTTATGACAATTATCTCACACTACTACTCCAAGATACACATCTTCAAGTACCAAAATCACATGTAGCTTATCTATGATTGTGTTTTCCTAGAAATAGTTGAAGCCATCACAGGTGTTCTAATGCCTAGGCTCCACCCCCTCATCAAGAGGTAGGTTGAAATGATAGGGGACATATGGTATTATCTTGATTGCATAGTCATCAAGATAGAAGGAATCATGTCACAACCCTATAGACTACTAATGTATGTCCCAAATAAACTTGATGAGTATGATATTACCTCCCAACTCATCCTTGACATTGACAAGGTTTACAAAGATAAAATGAAATGTTTGATTTACCCTTTCCCCTTAGATATTATGAAAACCCTAATTAGAGATTGGTAAAAAATAGAAGTTATGGTCACAAATAGGAAGTGATTTGGATTAGCTAGATGAACTCAAAATGTGGGATCCAAGGAATAAAGTGGGAGATAATTTAAAAGACAAGAAACTTAAGCTTAAGTATGTATAAACATTAGGTGTCCATGACACCATATACATTAGAGACAAGAACTATGGAGAAGTATTGGCCAAATTCTAGGGTCACAACATTAAGCTAGAGCATATATTGGTCAAAGACAACAAGCCATCTAGGGAAACATGGCAAATTCACCCCTTATAGTATATTTTACTACTTGGGCCATTTGGAATGGATCATGAGCAATCTTAGATAAAGCAACCAAAATAGTCCTAACAGTAAGTTGGGTTGATTTAAGATGATCAATCTAAAGGAAAAGATAAATTGTTAGAGGAAAGATTAGAAGAAAGACTTGGGGAAGGACCCTTACCTTCAACCATGCAACAAAAACCACCTTTTATAATGTATGACATTGACATGATTGTCTTGGAGCTAGAAGAGACACTTGAGGGTTTCGTAAATGATATTTTAGAATCATATGGCTTATGTGGAGAAAAGGACCCTTTAGAGGAGGCAATAGGGAAATAAGTAGTCCCACTAGACTCTCAAGAAAAGAGGTAGGTAGAATTGGCATTGGTCCCTATGAAGACCAAGAAAGAAGCCTGTATTGACATTCACTCAGTCCAATAGTGAAGTCAATCTCTTTAGTGATAAATTTACAATCCATGGACCAATCATTCCTGACTAGTTCATTAATGTTAAGTAGCAGAAGATTCATTCTCTCTCCCACCAATGGGCCATGACAAGGGTTGGGTTGGATGTGTATTATGATGTAAAGCCTTAGATAAAATCTATAATGAAGGAGTAGGAAGAGAGGATAATTATGGTCACTCAAGGTTTAAGAGGTAAGAATATAGATGCTCAAGGAGCATCTAGTAGTTTAGGCATGGAGGTCTTAGAGCCTCCAAAGTTTAAGAAGCCAGTTACCAAATTTCAATTCAATCTTGAAAAAACAAGATTAGAGAGGATTAATACTAAGACAACTATGGTATTGATAGAAGAATTCACCTTTTAGAAGGTGGAGCCTTTCTTAGGTTTTACCCTTGTAGGATGATAGCTTGGTGAAGCTAGAATACATGAAGAAGATGTGGAAAGCTTGATAGAATCACATTCATAGCAAGCCAAGGCTAGAGTCCAAGGTCTAAAATAAAGTATCTAAAATTTAGAAAGGGAGAGGGAGAACTTACAAATCTAGACAATCATGTTAGTCTCAAAAACCATGATTAAGATGCTTGATGAGTCATTTTGTGAAATGTTTGAGGCATTAAAATCAATGAAGATGAGGAAAAGTATACTTAGAGACTAGGATACATTGGCCATGGACCTCGTTACCCAATGGTAGGCCTAAGAGAATAAAATTTATAATATTATCAACATTCAATCAATGAAGCAAATCCCAAACTTTAGAACCATAAGTATGGGACACTGAGGCACAATCTTGGGGATTGTTATTGATAAAGTTCAAAGCTTGAGTACCTAGCATACCAAGGTGCTGAGGTTTCTAAAAGATGATAAAGGGCTCATTAATAGAATTGAGCAACTTATTGGGACCATGCTTATCAATCCTATATAGTCTACTATCTTTGGTCTCATAAATGATGAATATTTCAAGTATAGAGACACTTTGGTGACTCAAAAAGTCTAGGGCAAAAGTAAAGGCCAATCTAGGCAAGATAACAACAAGATTTTGGATATGATCTTCAGTGTAGGAGAGAAGATCAACAAATCTAGAAGCATCAAGGAGGACTTGGTAAGAAATGACCAAGAATTCAATGAGCTAGCAGACCAAGAAGAAGAGTAAATCATGAAGCCTACTATGGATCTCAAGCTAGTTAATGAGAAACATGAGAGGGCCATGAGCCTCCTCTAACAACAAATAGGGGACCCACCAACAAGTTAGAATAATATTATATTCTAATAGAAGTTAGGTGGCCTTTTATAGTATAGTATTCCATTTGTAAAGGCATATGCTAGTTTGTTAACATACTTGCCTCTAGGTCAGTATAACTTCAGAAAAAACACATGTATTATAGAGCCTGTAAGGACATCTATCCTTATCTTTGTACACTTGTGTTTATAAACTAACTAATATACTGCCTGATATTCCTATAAAGTCATGTATCACTATTGTAAAAAGGAGATTTTTTTGAGTAACTTTGTATACTTGAAGTAATTAATAGAATCAAGGAATTCCACCAAGTATTGTACATTTTTGATGTGTTAATTTCAAATGTAGCTTTTCTCAATTGTCAGTAGAAGTCTTGAATTTGAATAGTATCTTTGAATTTTGAATGGCATTTTTTAATCATAGGGTTTATGATTTGTGGTTATGCTAGATTAGCTAAAAGATCTTAGGCTCTACTTCATTTCATTTTACTTTGTATTTAGAAGTGCAATAGCTATTTGATTATGCTAGTAAATCCCTAAAGTAAACCTGGCTCTTGTGATTCTTAAACATTTTCCTCTAAATTTTGCCTGATATATAGTGAAATTTGAGTTTAGGCTATATTATACTATATACTTATTAGATGCATATTTATTTACCATTAATACTTTGTCATAATGGTTAGGACCAAAATTGGCAATCACTTATTTTTTTCTGCCCTACCCTTCTCTTTGCTCTTTTTTATACACCATGATCACTTTAGTTTTAACCACACTATAAATATCCATTTAGATTAATCTTTAGCATAAATTAGGAGCGTAATTCACTAAAAATCAATAAATATTCATAAAAGATATGCCAAGGTGGGTCCTAATTACCAAATTATATAAGTATTATGGAATAGTTATCTTGATTTGTTGTTATTTCACCGCAAGCAAGTAGATTACCAAAACCTATAACTCATGACTTGAATTTTATAAATTATAAGTGTCCTTTAAACACTAAGTATGCCTGTGGTATATTCAAAATCATCAATAAGATAGCTCCCACTAGCACTAGAAGGAGGGCCAATTCTTCAAACCTTTGATGGTCTTAGTTTATTTTACCTAAAGATCACTATATCTTTATGTTTTGAGTAAATAATTTTTTTAGAATATATAAATATCATTGATCTTTGTTTTTTGGAACACATATTTGTGCTTCCTTTGTCATTATTTGTGAATTGGTTCTTATTTCTAGTAAATTTGGCTTTAAATGTTGAAAATCTATAGTATCTAAGGTTAGAACAGTTCATTTTGATCAAAGGTGGACATATATCTCATAGATATAAGATCCTTTAGTCTTAGAATTTAAAAGATAGAACATATTCACATATTTAAATGTGTCTTTAATCAAATTCAGTCAAATATCAATGTCCTTTGTAATTATTCATGCCACCTTTACAAAATAAGCTCAATGTGCCAGTCTAACTCTTTTTCATTATAAAATCTAACTTGACATATCATATTTCAAGAAAGATCTTTGAATTTCAAGTTGGAATTGCCTAAGGTTAGAACAAGATCACACTCATTAACTAGAGAACCCTTGTTTGAGCTTAGGGTACCCTTTAAAATCTAGACATGATAAAGGTATATGTAGAAGATATAAATCTATTCTAACATCATTGATTTAAGGTACCTGTGTCTTCAACCACCACCTAGGTATGGCATGGTTAGGGGATCCCTTAATTAATGTCCCAAGGGTGGTTCATTATCTTCTAAGAAACCTAGAGAAATATCTACCTGCATTTAGTCCAATGGGTGTAATGACTATTGAGTAACATATAAAATCCTTTAAGGTTGTTTTAAGATTGCTTAATGTTGTGCATGAAGATGTGGCATGTAGGTTATTACCATTTAATTTCAAAGATGTTTCTTATGAATGGTTATTAAATTTTCTTAATAACTATATCATAAGTTGGAATGATTTTAATAGTATCTTTACTAATTAATTTGGTAAAATAATTAGTCCTTATGTTATTTACCATTAGTTCACTATGATAAGAAGGGATGCCATTAAGCCCATCAGGTCCATCAATACTATATTTCAAAAGATGTATAACAGGACCATGGAACCCTACAAACCCAATAGTGTCCTAGCCCTAGAAATATATAAAGATGTAGTACATCCTATGACCTTTGTGTTCCTAAAAAGGTCTATCCCAATTATAGCTTCATTAGCCAAAACCTATTTTGAATTAGTGATCATTAATTATTAAATGAAACTCTAGGGGTAAATGTCCTATTCAATCCCAAATGTGAACCCACACCTACCTATGATGAACTTGTTCCCTAATAATAACCAAAATCTCCTAGCCTTAAACCAACTCCCAAATCTGACCAAGTTGCCATTAAGTCATCCATCTTCAAATCAAATTCCAGGATTCTTGACTCATCCCACTAGTGGCTACAACCTAAGTGATCGAAAGGATTTGGTACTATCTACTAATAATAACTAGGTACATAATTTTGAAACTCCCAAAAATAAGAATGAGTCCATCTTGAAAATGGTTCAAAAATAAAGCATTGATTTCCTCCAGTTGTAGAAATAAGTGGGCAATATTAAAGAGCACTCTACTTGGAATTTCTCATTTCAAAGGTTTAATAGGCCAAATAATATATTTTAGAATGATAGTTTTCATAATAATAATGCTAATGAACCATCTTTTA